>CM042146.1:86439408-86456908 GCA_023376005.1 Doryteuthis pealeii | reverse complement strand
AGAGAGAGAATACATACAGGAATATGAAAGCGAATGTATAAGCTTGCAAATCTATTTACCTGTACGTGTCAGAGATTGTTTTTTTATGGTTACATGACAACAAATCTTTTATAAGTAAATGCAGCATCATACCTATACATAAGTAAATAACTAGTATTGTACCTATTTTTAGAAGCACCCACCCTATTGCACGTCCACACACGCACTGTCACACACACACCCATCTTCATATATGCAATAAATGTTTAGTTCCACGTCTAGATATCTGCAGTAGGTCTAATAATTCGTGCGTGTTTATATTTTTTCTGTTGTTTTGGCACTGAAGCGTATGAGAACTAACAATGACATTTATTTCCATGTTATAAAATCCTTCGGACGGAAAATAAAACAAATTTCCGATGATCAACGGAGTATAATATTCCTTTTTTTTCGCCTTTTAAAAAATTTTATTTATTATTTTTATTTCTTTTAGAAAAAGAAGGATGAAATTGAAAAAAGAAACAAAACCAACGACGTTTATATTCCTCTTCTATTTTTTTTCGCAATAGAATTCTCGGCAAAGCTAATAGCAGACAATAACAAAAGAAAATGAATCAAGGGGAATTAACATCTGTTTTCAAAGTTCTCGTACGAAGTCTTGTCACGATTCCACGGATTATAACTATTGGTAGCGCAAGTTAACTTGTTTCCTTTTTTTAAAGAAGCAAGAAAATATAAAACACGAAAACAATATGTACTCTCTGGTCTATTCATCAGACATCTTGTAAGCAACATTCGTAAGATATCGTGAAATAATTCACTTGTTCGAGCAAACAAACACACACGAGCGCGTATGCGCTTTTGCGTATACACAACCTAAACGTACAAACACACACACGCATACACAGACACACATACACTCATATATATATTATATATATATATATATATATATATATATATTATCATAGTGGAGATTGTATATATGTCCGTAACCAAACTACGTCACCAAAAGGTCTCAATTCTCTTCGTTATTCATGTGATATTCTCAATGGTTATTAGATAATCATTATTTTGTATTAATCTGTATATTATTTATTAACAATATCTATTAAAATTTAACTGAGATAAATTTGCCACAGAACAGTCCATATCATTAATGTGTTAAAGATTCTGCGATATGTGTTATATCTTATTATAATGGAGATTGTGTCTTTGTCTGTCTGTAACCGAAACTATATCACTACTCAAGTCACAATTCCCTTAGTTATTTACATCACATTCTCCATGATTTTATTTTTTATTTAAACCTCAATTATTAATAAAAAATTTTTACATTAATAATACTGTTGGCCTTATCTACATTGTATTTACCTCGTACCCCACTTGTACGGGTTAGGCACAAGGCCCTATTAACGTGGGACCACCCACAAACCGAAGCTACTGGGTGCGGGTGGAAAAATTGCGTCGATCCCGTCGGCATTCCCCCTCAAGAGGGACGCTTCAGGCGCTGGGCAATAAACCAGCCCTGCCCCTTTAAATCGAGAGGGAAGGTATTGCCTGGGGGGATAGCCCCCTGGGATCGACGCTATTAACTTGTAAAGATCCAGGCCTGAAGCCACTGGACCCCTGGCGTTGGCCAGATCTATATACCTATAACATGCAATTATATTTATATATACAACAAAATAGCGGTTTACAGTGTGAACGAGAAGGCTAATTTGCATATTGATATTAAGTATTTAATTTTAATAAATATATGCTTAGTATTATTGATTTCTAATTGTTCGGTTTTCTCTTGACAAATCTGAGCACAAATCTCGGGGATGAATCTTAAAAGAAATCCATAAACAAGACGAAAGAACTGTAATTTTAATAAATACTTCATAATCTAACTAAATAGATAAATTAGGAAAAATGAAAGACAGGAATGATGGAAAATGATGGAAGAGTTAGATTTAAAGCTGTTTTATTTTCGATTATACCCCCTCAGTTTATCATTTTCTAAATAGTTTCTAATTTGATACAATATTTTATTACATCAAAACTAAATACTTGCACCCGAAGGGTGCCTATATTTGCTAGTATAATTAAAAAATAAATAGTGTGAATAATTTGCATACCGTTTTCAACAAAACCGTGTTTAATAAATAATTACTCGTTGTTATTGATCTCTAATATTAATGTTTTATTCTCAAATGTATTAAAAGCAATCCTATGCAAAATTTTAAATTGAAATAAATTAGAATAAAATAAAAATTGTGTTATCTCTTTGGGTTCGTATCTACTTCCATTAGTCTTTCAAACTTAATATAATATTCAATTATATTAAAGCTTAAATACTTGTGCTCGGAGAGCGCATTTTCTGCTAGTATATATAACGGATGCACGTCAGAGGGCGATAAAACGTAATGATTTATGTAAAGCAAACGAACGCTTGATATAAAAGTAAACGGGATGTATTTATCAAACGTCATTGCCATAGGAAGGATGTATCACAGTTACAATTTGATTTTAAACGGAGTACAGCTGGGTTGAATTCACCGTTTTCTTCCTTCTAGACTGATTGTAAAAGCAAGGCTAAAAATTGTCTGCCCTGCTATTTATTCATAGCTGGAGAGAGAAGAGATGAATTCATGCATTAGTGCGATGTCAATGGCGTCAGTCTTATCCGGGAGTTGAACACGACATTGATTGATTAATGCCAATTGGTCTTGGTTTATTTAAGTCTAAATCTTAGGAAATTGTGAACATTGACTTTAAAAACATTTTTTTACATTTTTATATATATATATATATATATATTATATATATATATATATATATATATATATATATATATATATATATATATATATATATATATATATATAATATATATATATATATATATATATATACAATATATATATATACGTATGTATATCAGTGTATATATATATATATATATATATATATATATATATATATATATGAGAGTAAATAAATAAACAATGTCTTTATTTGATATGGCTTTTAGCCGACAGTTTTTGAAGGATATGTGCTTAATTGAAGTCATACCTAATTTTGAAAATTAATTAGTTAATAATTAATGAATTTAGGCGTTTCAGTCGTTCTTGTTGAGTATTCAATTTTTTAATTCAATTTTTAAAACTCATAATTGCATCTATACAACCTATTGCTGGGACCCTAACAAGTACTACCATTCCGAGTCAGATCAGAGTTGACCCAGGAGTAATGACGATGAAGGGGTACTCTGCAATCCCCGAGCTCTAGAATCCAAACTTCACCACCAGATGCAGTTTAACGGCATACTGAAGACACACAAATCACCAGTAATTCTACTAGTATACACACCCATATATATATATATATATATATATATATATATAATATATATATATATATATATATAGGTAGGTAAGAGGATGGTGAACAAAGAAATGAAAACTCAAACAAATCAGAGAGTCGAAACGTTTCTTCAGTCGAATGATTTTTATTGAAAGCAAAATTTTGTGCGAGTAGAAGTGACGGAAGTGAAGGGAGGGGAGGATAGGGTATACATGAATGAAGTGAGGTAGTATACAGAAATGGAGAGAGGATTGGATGAGCGCAGGGATTGGTTAAGGAAGGGAAGTAAAATTCTGGTGTGTTTGATGTCAGCCGCAGATGAGGAGGAGAGAGTTGAATGACCTAGGTTACTGGGTCAGCCACTCCCATCCTCTCTACACTTCCTCTATACTACCCTCACTTCTTCCATGTCTACCCCTAACCCCCTTCCCTTCACTTCCGTTACTCATACTCGCACACAATTTTGCTTTCAATAAAAATCATTCGACTGAAGGTGTCCGTATGAATTCGGACGAAACGTTTCAACTCTCTGATTTGTTTTGAGTTTTTATTTCTTGTTCACCATCCTTCTACCTACCTCATACTGTCGGATTCTACTACATCCATCCTATCTCCATATATATATATATTATATTATATATATATATATAAATATATATTATATATGGTGTGGTGTGTGTGTGTGTGTGTGTGTTGAGAGAGAGAGAAGAGAGAGCAAGAGGAAATAGACAGAGATACAGGGAGTGATTTCTTCTAAGACCGTATAGAAAAGCATAGAGAAAAACAGTTGAATTTCGCTGTTATTTGTGTGACAAAAGTTGACCTGATAGTAATGAGGGGGTATTCCACACTCCCCAGAGATCTTGAGTTGGATCTTCACCACAAGATGCAGTTTAACGCCATACTGAAGATACACCCACCAGCAGTTATTCTACTAGTACACACACACACACAACACACACACACACACATAATATATATATATATATATATATTTGGAGGATATGTGCTTAATGAAGTCATACCTAATTTTGAAGATTAATAGTTAATAATTAATGAATTTAGGCAGGCATATATGTTCAAATGTAAGGCTAAACAGATCGAGAAAATAAGCACATATCCTCCAAAAATTGTCGGCTAAAAGCTATATCAAATAAACACAGTGTTTATTACGTACTTTCATATATTATATATATATATATATATATATATATATATAACATGTGTATTTGTGTGTGTATTTATTAAGATAGATAAATAATATATATATATATATATATAATATATTTATATATATATAGAGAGAGAGAGAGAGAGAGAGAGAGAGAGAGAGATTGAGAGAGAGAAGAAAGAAAGACAGGGAAAGATTCCATCTAATACCGTATAGAAAAGCACAGAGAAAAACAGTTGAATGCCTCTGTTATTTGCGTGACAATGAAATATCTGTTTGTTTGGGTTTTTTTTAGCGTTGTTATTCTTTCTCTCCTCACTTTTTATATAACTTACCTTTTTTTGTCAGGATCCTAGCGTCGACAAAAATCATTTATTTTTTACTATTGGTTTAATCCATTCGCTACTGAAAACGACAAAAAACGAATCTGAAAAGCATTATCTTTCATTATTCTTTGTCGTAAGCCGTTCCTAGAAAAGCAGCACCATATCAAAACACATAATCGTCATCCGCGAACGAAATCCACGATGACCTTTGCATGTCTCCCATAAGTCGCGCGAGGCCCAACGGAACGCTCTTCCAGAAAATTGCCTATCCTTGGATAAAAGCATCCTTCTCCGGTTTCCAGACGCGGATAATACTATCCCCCCCCCCATTCCAAGTAATACATAAAAGTGGCTTGAATGCGGAAGTTCTTGAAAGCAAATGCTATTAGCCTTTCAACTAAAGCAAAACGCGGATTAAAATAATAGATTTTGAAAGTGCCTTAAGGAATCACTTATTACAAGAGAAAGGAATGAATGATAGCTGAAGCCAAACATCCTCTATAGTGTAACATATAAGATGCCAACTAAACATTAAGCATTTGTCCCGGAATTTCCAAGAAAGGTATTCCAAACAAATATTGATTCATTACTTATATGGAATAGGTTTAGGATTTGCTATTAACGCAATAAAACAAACTAGAATACTACGATATTATTCATGAAATACAAGTGCTGACCAAGGCCTTGGGCCTCTCTCCCTGAGCACTTAGTGAAAAAATATTATTTAGCATAACGTAGTTTATCAACCTCGTAATAATGGCTCAAATGATTACACATTTATTCAGCTGAAGTCAGAAGTCTGGAATATTATAGACGAGTATCAGCTGACCTGAGGATCGAAAACGTAAAAATATAATTCATATATATATATGCATAAATGTATTAGCTCGAAGAGTGTTTTAAAGTACCTGAAACAGGTTTTGTGTCAACTAAAATGAAAAGAAAGCAACAAAATTCAAATCTCTTTGTGCTATTGTTTTAATAAAATATTTGCATTCCACTTGTTGTATTTTGGACAATTAAATATATATATATATATATATATATATATTTGTGTGTGTGTGTGTATGTGTGTGTGTGTGTGAGTAATAGTTGAGTAAAAGAGTAAATAATGAAACACAATTCAGAACAAAATCTTCAGAATTTTTTTTCTGAAGAATCTTCTTGAATCCACAGTGGTGAAATATTAATTAAATACAATAGTTTGTGTTTCAATATTTACTGTTTACCTCAACCGTTTCTCGTATTTTGTGCGAATTTTTCCTATTTTGTTATTTCCTCATATATATATATATATATATATATATATATATATATATATATAGAGAGAGAGAGAGAGAGAGAGAGGGGGAGATAGTGAAAGAATTTTGGCTTGGTTCACAAGGTTCGGGTCAGCGTATGAAAAGCACAGCTTGAATCTGTGCGTAAAGTGCTCAGACTCAAAAACAAGCTCCTTGCTGTAGCACTCGTCAAAAGAGAATACACACTCGCTGTACGATTGATGCCGACAATAGGCCAATTTTCCTACTTTACTTTTTTACTCTCTCTCTCTCTCCCCTCCCTATATATATATATATATATATATATATAATAGTCATCCAGACACGTGTTTCGACTTATCAAGTCTCTTCATTGTGGTTAAACATTTGTAAGCTACCTACAGCCGGGATTGAAATCCGATCGGTTCAGCATCAGTCAGACACCTTAACCACTAGGCTATAGTCACACACAGAATGCGAAGTGGATTTTAACTGTTTTTAATACACACATCTCTATGTATGTAAATGCCGCCATATAGTACTCCATCCCTTATATAGGAGAGCGTTGCGTTTACGCTCTAATATATATATATATATATATATATATATATATATATATATATATATATATACACACACACACACACATATATATATATATATATATTACTTGTCCCTGTCTTTTATCACATAAAATATATTTTACGGTCGCATTTATTGCTTACTTTTAAATAATGGTTGCTCACACGTCTCTATATTATAACTTCCCTTTTTTGTGTATTAGCTGGTGTTTTATTTCCGTCACAGTAACCTCGCAGTGTGCAGGGTAGTGTTCTTCTGCCAAGAGAAGCAGTAAAAAATGGGTGACGCCGTACTGTGCCATTTTTTTTCAATGAAGATAAAAAAAAATAATGCAATAAAAAAATCGATAAAAATTGGACACATTCTGAAATCGATCGATTTAAAAGTTTTTGCTATAAGAAGACGCTTAGCAAATTCCTTTTTTCTTTTCTTTTTTTTCTCCTTTCTTTCTGGAAGCCTTTATTTACTAAAAGTATGTTAAGATTTCTTTAGCCGGGACGCAGATTCTTCAACAATTTGTTCGTCTTCAAATAGTCACATCTTTATAGAAAACAATACTTCAAACTTGAGTTACAGATTTCCGCGTACAAACTGAAAGAAATGTTATAATATGAAAAGATCTGGAATTTTTTATGTCCCCTGTGAAGAGCTGCCGACGGAGCTAACAATACACTGTATACGCTGTAGATAGATAAGATGTCTAATTCATTAACAACCTTTAAATTAGTTTAGTGCAAGGTCAGAAGTAAGTAACACCGGAATCGGATCCACGTGTAGTTGTCTTTTATATATTATATAAATACATATCACTCACAGGGTATAGCATGAAACAACATTCTGTGGTGAGGCTCTAGTTCCAGCTTCAAAGCTATTACTCACAATCTACTCTGATACGGAGTGGCAGTTCATGTTAGAGTTCCATTTATAGGTAAAATAAAACCCTTTTGAAAATTATTTTTATTAGGAACGTATAGGTGATAACTGTGTATATTATTTTTATTAAGAATACTTGTAACATAATGTGAGTGAGGAGGTCAGTGTATGACGTCAGCAGTAATTCGGCGTGGAGCGCATGCGTGGATAGAGAATGTTGAACTAGAAAAGTGTATAAAAAAAAGAAAAGAAAAACAGAATTAGGAGACGTGTGAGTGATGTGTGGAAGTCACTGACTTTCGTTCTAATTGGACAAAGCGAGTAACCTTCGTTCTCAATGGACAGATCAAAGCTAGGAACACGAGAGCGAACAGAGAAAGAGAGTGAAAAACTGAGACATTTTGGCTGGGTGTTTGGATGTGACAGACGCAAGATGACATTCTGTCCTCCGAGGCCATTAACTTGGTTATATTCAATAAATAAATCAAAGAAAAACAACATCAAGATTGTGGTCGTTATTAAATCTATCAACAGACACAAAGAAAAAAAGATCCGAGATGAAAATCTCTAGTGGTATGAGACCTAATGAAGAACATGGAGAATCCTTCTACTCAATAACCAAGATCCACTACAGAAGAATAACAAGAAGAGATGACATACCCAGATAGACGTTCGACGACCCAACAAGATCCATAGAAGATGATATAAGGGGTCGTTCTACCAATTTATTAATACACATGATGTTCATGAAAATTACTTCTACTAATTTATTAATACGCATGAAGTTAATGACAATTATTTCTTAAACAGGTCATATACATAAAAAAATAATATATTTGGAATTAAATAATCTATAAGGGTTGATATGCCATTAAAACAGCCAACCAAACAACATTAAATGTTCCTTTCTCTTTTTTAAATGTTCGAGGCCCACAATGTAACAGAGTTCTGCTAAGCTTCTCTTAGCACTGGTATGTGTTAACATCTGTGGGACACTCTGAGTATTAGTATCTGCAATAACAGATGGTGCTGCCGTTAATCGCGTAGTCCATCTTTTATCGCCTCAATTCAAGCTGATTACATTTTCGAAGATTGATAACTGTATTGAATGTTTTACCACGTTGTTTACTGTTTGAATGTTTATTAGCGTCGCTGACTATAATTAGGTTACTCTCATTCCACGTAGATAAATTCAATGAAACACCTCTGCATTCATATCAGACGCCGTTTTTAGACTGTTTTTCAGATCTGTAAAAAGATTTAAAATTTGCGGTTTTCCGTCAATAACCTTTTGGGTGAAACATAAAACTGTATCCCGCTGGTGAGGTTCCAGTTCTAAACCCTGGGCAGGGGTCACTTCTTCGCTATCATTATTCCAAGGTCCACATTAATTTTTTTTAGTATTAGGTAAACAATTTAAACTTATATAAAGTATTACTATTAGTAAACCGACTTGTCGGCAAGGACTGTGCCCTTTATCCTTTAGGGGGCTCTTTGGGTGATTTAAGTTGAGGAAAAACGGTAATTTTCACCTTTAGTTGTTAAAATTCCTAGCAAATAAGGAAATTAGAGTAACCTCCCTTTGACTTTCACTTTGAAACAAGCCGGTAGCTATTTTGAAAGTCTCCGTGCGAAATAAACAAATCATAGAAACTTTTTCGAAAACAATACAACTGCATGCTTTAACACAAAAATATCATAAAATGTGTTCTTAATAACAATTGTTAATTTCAAATAATTTGTGACACACCCAGCCTGCCCGGAAAGGTTAGCAAATATATATTCCTGTCATCAAACATTCCAGATGAACATGAAGTCCGATTAACGTGGAGATTTACGCACAAACCAAAGCGCATGCAGTAGCCAGTGTAAAAGTTGTATCAGTCCCTTCGGCATTACTTTTGGAACCAGGCAATGAATCCGGCCCTGCCCCCTTTAGACGATGGGACAAGGTGTTGCATGAAAGAATGCTTCCCTGGTGTTCACGCTGATTTATTTATATCTTACCAGTCCAGAGACAGAGGGTTCCGCACATCAGGTAAGTATAAGGGGTTGGTAAATATGTATAGAGATTAATTGATAAATTGTTGGCAATTCTATTCAGCAAATATCTGAACTTATTGATTTTCCCTCGCAGATATGCAAGTTCTATACGAAAAGTTAGTACAGATCTGATTTATATTCAAATAGCGGAACGCTTTTTAAAAAAAATTTCCCCCAAAGATAAGAAAAGTCCAAAAGAACATTAGCCGAAATGGAATGATAGGAAAGATATATTTGAGGATTTTTCAGCGAAACAAAGATAAAAAGCAGTGGAATAACCTACATTGACTCACCAGCAAGAAAAAGAGAGTTTATCAAAGAACGCACTTAAATAAACTTCTATTTCGGAAAAATAGAAATAGATTTGTGTCGTAATAATTGAGTGACTCACAAGCAAGGAGAAATAGACAGAGAAATATAAACAGAGGCAGGGACCAAGAGAGTGAGAGAAAGAGAGAGTGAGAGAGAGAAAAGGAGGAGATAGAGAGAGTGAAAGAGAGAGAGAGAAAGAGGGAGAGGGTGAGTGAGAGAGGAGGTGTTCTGGGAAGGAAAATCAACATGTTCCTATTTCTGTTCAATTATTATTCACTTAATTTTATACGCTTCTGTGCACATTATACGTCCGTTTAAATCTTAAGTTAAAAAAAAAAAAGATGAATAAAAGAATAAAGAAATAAATTTAAAAAATTCACACTCATTCGCCATTTTTGTTGTCATCTCCCACTGAAAAAAAGAAAAAAAAAAGAAGCATGTCTCAAGACTTTTATTCAGATATTTCCTGCTTGAGTCGTTTTTAACATGATGCTTTTGATAAACGAATTTTAGCGGAAACATTTTGCTGCTAATAGAATTCACCGCATGACAAAATTAGGAGAAAATCAATAAAAATATTTCGAAGATCTTTATTCTTCACCGGATTATCTTATTGTTACGAAAATTATTTTTTTGTTTTGTTTTTGTCCTTCTGTTTGTTTTTGTATTTGCTTCTCTTTTTCTCTTTCTCTCAAAAAGTCTCGGGGATAAAAAAAAAAAACTGATCGTCTTTTTTGTCATTTCCAAAAAAAAAATAAATAAAAAAATAAAATAAAATAAAAATAAACTTTTAAGGGTTTGTAAAAGTTACCTTTCTACAGTAATATTTTCGGTAAATTACTTGGACAATAACTAATATTAATAATTACATTTAGATGCAAAAATAACAATAAATTAAAAGCGTTTGTACTCTTTAGTTGATTAAAGTTGTAAAGGATGCTCTTCATTTCATTTAGCTGACATAATGTATTCGTCTTTTTTTAATAATAATAATAATAATAATAATAATAATAATAATAATAATAATAATATTATAATTATTATTATTATTATTATTATTATTATTATTATATATAGTAATAATAATAATAATAATAATTATTATTATTATTATTATTATTATTATTATTATTATTATTATTAGTAGTAGTAGTAGTAGTAGTAGTGGTGGTATTTCACTCATTGTGAGTTTTTCAGTGCAGTATTAGCTGATAGTCTTTCACTGGAATCTGGGTGACAACAAGTCTCCTCTGGTCTCCAGGATTGTTCTGAGTATTCTAGCCGATTGCAGCAGTGCAGCAATCTGGATGGTCTCAATTCTTTCTCTGGTTTCCAATTCCTCCAGTCTGTTTGCTAAACTTATGGGGACCGTTCCAAGTGCACCAACTACAATTGGTATCACTTTCACCCTCATATTCCACAGCCTTTTCAATTCTTTTATAATAATAATAATAATAATAATAATAATAATAATAATAATAATAATAATAATAATAATATTATTATTATTATTATTATTATTATTATTATTATTATTATATTTATTTCCATGGGAGTTTTTTTTACACCCGAGTAAGCTGTTAGTTAACTGGAGGCTGAGTGACAGCAACTCACCTCAGGTTTCCTGAGGACTTTTCTGAATATTCTAGCCGGTCTTAAAAATGCTATTGTTTGGATGGTCTCGACTCTTCCTCGGATTTCCGCTTCACTCAGACTTTTTTGCAATCCCATCGGGACCGTTCCCAGGTCTCCAATTACGATTGGTACGGCCTTCATCTTTATGTTCCACAGTTTTTTAAGCTCTCTGGCCAGGTGCAAGTATTTGCCTATCTTTTCGTTTTCCTACATCTGTGATCCGCCGGGACGGCAAAATCCATGAAATGACACTTTTTCTTTTTGTCAATCAATGCTAGGTCTGGTCTCCTAGCCGGGATTAGGTTATCCGTCTCTATCTCAAAATCCCAAAATATTTTTGTCTCATTCTTTATGACAGATTCCGGTTTGTTCATATATCATTGAGTAGCATGGTGAAAATTGAATTACTTGCACAATTCCCAGTTGATGACCTTTACCACCCAATCGTCCCTAGTTTTGTACTTTCTGCATGCTAGTTTGCTACATTCGATTATTATTATTACAGACCTAGGTTTTCCCCCTTGTAAGATAATTTGGACCATTCTTGAAATGGACAAAGGAGGAAATTGATAGCTATACCAAAGGAAACTTGCGGTCACTTAGACTCCAATGAAAGACCACCAAGTACGGTGCTGCAATCTGCCAGAATACTCGGAAGAGTCCTGGAGACCTGAGAAGACTTGCTGTCACTCAGACTCAGTGAAAAAAAGTTTCCTTGGTATAGCTATCAATTTCCTCCTTTTCTATTTCAAGAATGGTCCAAATTATCTTCAAGGGGGAAAACCTAGGTCTGTAAATAATAATAATCGAATGTAGCAAATAGCATGCAGAAAGTACAAAACTAGGGACGATTGGGTTAAATGTCATCAACTGGGAATTGTGCAAGTAATCAATTTTCACCATGCTACTCAATGATATATGAACAACCGGAATCTGTCATAAAGAATGAGACACATAAAAATATTTTGGATTTTGAGATAGACGGATAACCTAATCCCGGCCAGGAGACCAGACCTAGCATTGAATTGATAAAAAGAAAAAAAAAGTGTCATTTCATGGATTTTGCCGTCCGCGGATCACAGATGTAGGAAACGAAAAGATAGGCAGATACTTACACCTCCAGAGAGCTGAAAAAATGTGGAACATGAATATTAGGCCGTACCAATCTTAATTGGGGACCTGGAAAAAGGTCCAAGGGATAGAAAAAAGTTGAGGGAAAGCGGAAATTCGAGGAAGAGTCGAGACATCAAAAAAAGCATTTTAAGATCGGCTAGAATATTTCAGAAAAAGTCGTGGATTCCTGAGGAGAGTTGCTGTCACTAAGCCTCAGTTAACCACGCTTAGGCGGTGTAAAAAAACTATCATGGATAAATAATAATAATAATATAGTAATAATAATATAATATAATAATCATTATTATTTTATTATTATTATTATTTTATTATTATTATTATTATTATTATTATTATTATTAAAGAATTGAAAAAGGCTGTGGAATATAGGGTGAAAGTGATACAATTTAGTTGGTGCACTTGGAACGGTCCCCATAAGTTTAGCACAGACTGGAGAAATTGGAAATCAGTGAAAGATTGAGACCATCCAGACTACTGCACTGCTGCAATCGGTTAGAATACTCAAACAATCTGGAGACCAGAGGAGACTCGTTGTCACCCCCAGATTCTAGTGAAAGTCTATCAGCTAATACTGCACTGAAAAACTCACAATGAGTGAAATACCACTACTACTACTACTACTACTACTACTACTACTACTACTACTAATAATAATAATAATAATAATAATAATAATTATTATTATTATTATTATATAATAATAATAATTATTATTATTATTATTATTACTATTATATAATAATAATAATAATAATAATAATAATAATAATTATTATTATTATTATTATTATTATTATTATTATTATTATTATTATTATTATTATTATTAAAAAAAGACGAATACATTATGTCAGCTAAATGAAATGAAGAGCATCCTTTACAACTTTAATCAACTAAAGAGTAACAAACGCTTTTAATTTATTGTTATTTTTGCATCTAAATGTAATTATTAATATTAGTTATTGTCCAAGTAATTTACCGAAATATTACTGTAGAAAGGTAACTTTTACAACCCTTTAAAAAGTTTATCTTTTAATTTTATTTTATTTTATTTATTTATTTTTTTTTTGGAAATGAACAAAAAAGACGATCAGTTTTTTTTTTTTATCCCCGAGACTTTTTGAGAGAAAAGAGAAAAAGAGAAGCAAATACAAAAACAAACAGAAGGACAAAAACAAAACAAAAAAATAATTTTCGTAACAATAAGATAATCCGGTGAAGAATAAAGATCTTCGAAATATTTTTTATTGATTTTCTCCTAATTTGTCATGCGGTGAATTCCTATTAGCGAGCAAAATGTTTCCGCTAAAATTCGTTTATCAAAGCATCATGTTAAAAACGACTCAAGCAGGAAATATCTGAATAAAAGTCTTGAACATGCTTCTTTTTTTTTTTCTTTTTTCAGTGGAGATGACAACAAAAATGGCGAATGAGTGTGAATTTTTTAAATTTATTTCTTTATTCTTTTTATTCATCTATTTTTTTTTTTTAAACTTAAGATTTAAACGGACGTATAATGTGCACAGAAGCGTATAAAATTAAGTGAATAATAATTGAACAGAAATAGGAACATGTTGATTTTCTTCCCAGAACACCTCCTCTCTCACTACCCTATCCCTCTTTCTCTTCTCTCTTCTCTCTCTCTCCTCTTCTTTCACTCTCTTTATCCCCTCCCTTTCTCTCGTCTCTCTCTCTCTCTCTCTCTCTCTCTCTCTCTCTCTCTCTGCTCACTCTCTTGGTCCGCTGCCTCTGTCTATATTTCTCTTCCTATTCTCCCTTGCTTGTGAGTCACTCAATCATTACGAACAATCTATTTCTATTTTTCGAAATAGAAGTTTATTTAAGTGCGTTCTTTGATAAACTCTCTTCTTTCTTGCTGGTGAGTCAATGTAGGTTTATTCCACTGCTTTTTATCTTTGTTTCGCTGAAAAATCCTCAAATATATCTTTCCTATCATTCCATTTGGCTAATGTTCTTTTGGACTTTTCTTATCTTTGGGGGAAATTTTTTTTTAAAAAGCGTTCCGCTATTTTGAATATAAATCAGATCTGTACTAACTTTTCGTATAGAACTTGCATATCTACGAGGGAAAATCAATAAGTTCCAGATATTTGGCTGAATAGAATTGCCACAATTTATCAATTAATCTCTATACATATTTAAACCCTTATATCTTACCTGATGTGCGGAACCCTCTGTCTCTGGACTGGTAAGATATAAATAAATCAGCGTGAACACCAAGGGAAGCATTCTTTCATGCACACCTTGTCCCCATCGTCTAAAGGGGCAGGGCGGATTTATTGCTTGGTTCCAAAGTAATGCGAAGGGACTGATACAACTTTTTACACTGGCCACTGCATGCGCTTTGGTTTGTGCGTAAATCTCCACGTTAATCGGACTTATGTTCATCTGGAATGTTTGATGACAGGAAATATATATTTGCTAACCTTTCCGGCAGGCCGGTGTGTCACAAAAATTATTTGAAATTAACAATTGTTATTAAGAACACATTTTATGATATTTTTGTGTTAAAGGCATGCAGTTGTATTGTTTCGAAAAAGTTTTCTATGATTTTGTTTATTTCGCACGGAGACTTTCCAAAATAGCTACCGCTTGTTTCAAAGTGAAAGTCAAAGGGAGGTTACTCTAATTTCCTTATTTGCTAGGAATTTTAACAACTAAAGGTGAAAAATTACGTTTTTCCCACTTAAATCACCGAAAGAGCCCGCCTAAAGGATAGGGCACAGTCCCTTGCCGACAAGTGGTTTTACTATAGTATACTTTATATAAGTTTAAATTGTTTACCATAATACTAAAAAACAATTAAATGTGGACCTTGGAATAATGATAGCGAAGAAGTGACGCACCTGCCCAGGGTTTAGAACTGGAACCTCACCAGCGGATACATTTTATGTTCACCCAAAGAGGTTATTGACGGAAAACCGCAAATTTTTAAATCTTTTACAGATCTGAAAACAGTCTAAAACGGCGTCTTGATATAAATGCAGAGGTGTTTCATTGAATTTATCTACGTGGAATGAGAGTAAGCCTAATTATATTCCAGCGACCTAATAAAACATTCAACAGTAAACAAACGTTGGGTAAAACATTCAATACAGTTATCATCTTCGAAAATGTAATCAGCTTGAATTGAGCGTATAAAAAGATGGACTACGCGATTAACGGCAGCACCATCTATTATTGCAGATCTAATACTCAGAGTGTCCCACAGTGTTAACACATACCGAGTGCTAGAGAAGCTGCAGAACTCTGTTACATTGTGGGCCTAGAATATTTAAAAAAGAGAAAGGAAGATTTAATGTTGTTTGGTTGGTTTGTTTAATGGCATATCCAACCTTATAGATTATTTAATTAAATATATTATTTTTTGTATATGACCTGTTTAAGAAATAATTGTATTAACTTCATGCGTATTAATAAATTAAGTAGATGTAATTTTCATGACATCATGTGTATTAATACATTGGTAGAACGACCCTTATATCACTCTATGGATCTTGTTGGTCGTCGAACGTTATCTGGGTTGTCATCTCTTCCTGTTATTCTTCTGTAGTGGTCTTGGTTATTGAGTAGAAGGATCTCCATGTTCTTCATTAGGTCTCATACGCACTAAGAGAATTTTCATCCTGGATCTTTTTCTTTGTGTCTGTTTGATAGATTTAATAACGACCACAATCTTGATGTTGTTTTTCTTTGATTTATTTATTGAATATAAACCAAGTTAATGGCCTCGAGGACAGAATGTCCATCTTGCGTCTGTCACATTCCAAGCACCCAGACAAAAATGTCTCAGTTTTTCACTCTCTTTCTGTTCTGTTCGCTCTCGTGTTCCTAGCTTTGATCTGTCCATTGAGAACGAAGGTTACTCGCTTTGTCAATTAGAAGAAAGTCAGTGACTTCACACATCACTCACACGTCCCTTTTTCCTAATTTCTGTTTTTCTTTTCTTTTTTTATAACACTTTTCTAGTTCACATTCTCTATCCACGCATGCGCTCCGACGCCGAATTACTGCTGACGTCATACACTGACCTCCTCACTGCACATTATGTTACAAAGTTTCTTAAATAAAAATAATATACACAGTTATCACCTATACTTCCTAATAAAAATAATTTTCAAAGGTTTTATTTTACTATAAATGGAAACTCTAACGATGAACTGCCACTCCGTATCAGAGTAGTTGTGAGTAATAGTATGAGCTGGAACTAGAGCCTCACACAGAATGTTGGTTTCATGCTTATACCCTGTGAGTTGAATATGTATTTATATATTATAAAAGACAACTACACGTGATCCGATTCCGTTGTTACTTACTTCTGACCTTGCACTAAACTAATTTTAAGGTTGGTTAATGAATTAGACATAATTATCTATCTACAGCGTTATACAGTGTATTGTTAGCTCCGTCGGCAGCTCTTCACAGGGGACATAAAAAATTCCAGATCTTTTTCAATATTATAACATTTCTTTCAGTTTGTACCGAAATCTGTAACTCAAGTTTGAAGTATTGTTTTCTATAAAGATGTGACTATTTGAAGAACGAACAAATTTGTTGAAGAATCTGCGTCCCGGCTAAAAGAAATCTTAAACATACTTTTAGTAAAATAAAGGTTCCAGAAAGAAAGGAGAAAAAAGAAAAAGAAAATAGGAATTTGCTAAGGCGTCTTCTTATAGCAAAACTTTTAAATCGATCGATTTCAGAATGTGTCCAATTTTTATCGATTTTTTTATTGCTTATTTTTTTTTATCTTCATTGAAAAAAAATGGCACAGTACGGCGTCACCCATTTTTTACTGCTTCTCTTGGCAGAAG
>CM042146.1:86429408-86434408 GCA_023376005.1 Doryteuthis pealeii | reverse complement strand
TAAATCTAACTCTTCCATCATTTTCCATCACTCCTGTCTTTCATTTTCCTTTTTAATTTATCTTTAGTTAGATTAGGAAGTATTTATTAAAATTACAGTTCTTTCCTCTTGTTTTGGATTTCTTTTAAGATTCATCCCGAGATTTTGTGCTCAGATTTGTCAAGAGAAACCGAACAATTAGAAATCAATAATACTAAGCATATATTTATTAAATTAAATACTTAATATCAATATGCAATTAGCCTTCTCGTTCACACTAGTAAACCGCTATTTTGTTGTATATATAAATATAATTGCATGTATAGGTATATAGATCTGGCACGCCGGGGTCCAGTGGCTTCAGGCCTGGATCTTTACAAGTTAATAGCGTCGATCCCAGGGGGCTATCCCCCAGGCAATACTTCCTCTCGATTTAAAGGGGCAGGGCTGTGTTTATTGGCCAGCGCCTGAGCGTCCCTCTTGAGGGGGAAATGCCGACGGATCGACGCAATTTTCCACCCGCCACCAGTAGCTTCGTTTGGTGGCTGGTCCACACGTTAATAGGGCTTGTGCTAACCCGTACAAGTGGGGTACGAGGTAAATACAATGTAGATAAGGCCACAGTAATTATTAATGTAAAAATTTTTATTAATAATGAGGTTTAAATAAAAAATAAAATCATGGAGAATGTGATGTAAATAACTAAGGGAATTGTGACTTGAGTAGTGATATAAGTTTCGGTTACAGACAGACAAAAGACAAATCTCCATTATAATAAGATTATAACACATATCGCAGAATTTACACTTTATATGGACTGTTCTGTGGCAAATTTATCTCAAGTTAAATTTTATAGATATTGTTTAATAAATAATATACAGATTAAATACAATAATGATTATCTAATAACCTTGAATATACATGAATAAGAGAGATTGAGACGTTTTGGTGACGTAGTTTGGTTACGGACATATATACAATCTCCACTATGATAATAATATATATATATATATATATATATATTTTTTGAGTGTATGTGTGTCTGTGTATGCGTGTGTGTGTTTGTACGTTTAGGTTGTGTATACGCAAAAGCGCATACGCGCTCGTGTGTGTTTGTTTGCTCGAACAAAGTGAATTATTTCACGATATCTTACGTGTTGCTTACAAGATGTCTGATGAATGACCAGAGAGTACATATTGTTTTCGTGTTTTATATTTCTTGCTTCTTTAAAAAAAGGAAACAAGTTACTTGCGCTACCATGTTATAATCCGTGATCGTGACAGACTCGTACGGAACTTTGAAACAGATGTTAATTCCCCTTGATTCATTTTCTTTTGTTATTGTCTGCTATTCAGCTTTGCCGAGAATTCCTATTGCGAAAAACAAATAGAGTTACGTCGTTGTTGTTTCTTTTTTCAATTTGCATCCTTCTTTTTTAAAGATAAAAATATAAATAAATTTTTAAAAAGGCGGAAAAAAAGGAATATTATACTCCGTTGATCATCGATATTTGTTTTTTTTCCGTCCGAAGATTTTATAACATGGAATAAATGTCATTGTTAGTTCCCTCATACGCTTCAGTTGGCCAAAACACAGAAAAATATAAAACCACGGCACGAATTATTAGACCTACTGCAGATAATCTAGAGTGGAACTAAACATTTATTGGCATAATATAGAAGAGTGGGTGTGTGTGTTGACAGTGCGTGTGTGGACGTTGCAATAGGGTGGGTGCTTCTAAAATAGGTACAATATAGTTATTTAGCTTATGTATAGGTATGATGCTGGCATTTACGTTATAGATTTGTTGTCCATGTAAGCCATAACAAAAAACAAATCTCTGACAACGTACAGTAAATAATTGCAAGCTTATACATTCGCTTTCATAATTCCTGTATGGTATCTCTCTCTTTCTCTTTATCTTCTTTCTCTCTGTAATATATATATTATATATATATATATATATATATATATATATATATATATATATATATATATATATATATATATATATAATATATATATGTATTTTGCTTGCTTTATGTTGTTAGTTTTTTGCTGATGATCTAAGGCGGGAAATTCGTAGTCATCGGTCACTAATAATGTCCTCTCTCCTTCTTCTCTCTCCCACTCTCTCTCTAATATATACATACATAAACACACAAAAAACACACATACACACACACACACCACACACATATATATATATATATATATATATAATTATATATATATATATATATATAATATATATATAATAGGGAGGTTGTCATTAGTGATTATTAAATATGCATTGATGATTTTTAAAATATATTCCAATGAAAACATTGTATAAAAATTTTAAAAATTTCTAAAAAAATACGTCTAATAGTTCTATTCGACAATACTCTTATATTACGAAAATGCACACACACACAACACACAACACCCACACACACACCACACACACCACACAGCATATATAATATATATATATATATATATTATATATATATATCTATAATATAGGAGGTTTACTTGTAGTGATGTTTTATAACTTGTATTTTAAATATATTTCTCAGTCTATTCTGTTCCTATTGTCCCTGTACACAACATGTACTCTCTTCTCCCTCTCTCTCTCGTCGTTCTCTCTCTCTCCCACTCTCTTATCACACACCCTATCTTCCCCCCCTCTCCTCTCTCTCTCCTCTCTCTCCTTATGTTACCCAGTCCTCTCTCCTCTCTTCTCCTTCTACTACTAGTTCCTTAAATCCAAACATTACGATAATAACATTAATACTATCTGTTCTACATTCCCCCATATGAAAATACTATTCAATATATGACACATACTGAAATCATCCGCATATGGTATCTTGAAATATTATGATAAATTATGGGTCACTATTGATCAAGAAATTATACTTCTCTTCATCTAAAAGGTATGGTCGGTATGACTACGGGCTGCCTCTTATGATAAGGCTATGGTTCTGTGATAGGCAAGTATGTGTGGAATGATTCCATTATTGTACTTAATTCCAGGTCACTTGATCCATGTGATAATTACCTGTAGGATGACTCATCTATTAGACCAAGGAAAGGGGTTTACCAAAATGGCTTTCTCTTCTTGTTTTTCGTTGGTGATTTGCCTCCTCTGCATCCCTCCTTAATCATTATTAGTATTGTAATTGTTAATATAAAATTTTAAGTAGGGTTTTTAATTTTACCATATGGGTCTAAATAGGGCATACACACTAGTATGACAGCGTATTTTTCGGTGTAAAGCATGTTATGGTAATGGTGATGGTATGTATCTGTACTATTTGTACGGATCGTTCTGGCTGAGTGGAGATCTGCTAAGGATCAGAATACTAATAATATTATATAGAAGTATGACCAGTTTGATCCCGTTTCACCCCCAAAAATAAACTTCGGGCATTGTGCCCAGGTGTGGGTCCAGTTGCATTTTCTGTGCCGATTTTCATATAAATAAACGTATTTTGTTGTGGAGTCGGATGTCCAGAGATGCAACCGACCACACAATCAAATGCACTCATCTATTGGCACATGATCGGATTTAGAATCTTTCGTTTTTGAAAAGTCCGAATTTCACAAAAAGCTTCTGTATAAAAATAATATCAAATTAAGTAAATATATTGAATCTAGACCCCATAACAGGAATATTATATATCTCTAGTAGTTGATAACGGTAAATACTTACCTCTATCAATCTCTCTATAAAGAATAGCGTCTGAACTCTGCATGTTATTATGGTTATATCTAACTATAGGATTTAATAATCTCCTTACAAATAATGATCTGCGGTATTAATAACTCATATCATCGGTTAACCTAAACGATATAACTATATCCTAGACTTTTCAGAAATAATCCTACGTGTGATTGTATAATAAATTATGTGTTAATAATAATATATTTATATTATATTAATAATTATATATATATATATTATATATATTCATATATATTATTATTAAATATATATATACATCACATTTGTATATACAACATTATTTATTATTATTAATTAAAAGGTGTTGTAATAATATATAATATATATATATATATATATATATGGTGTGTGTGTATTTTATTATATGTAGATTGGTTTTGTGTAATTTTTATGCTCATTTTACCTGTCAATCTACGTCCAGTTTTGACAGCTTTAAATCGTCCTACTTGCTTATTTCAATTGTCCTGCAATACGCATACGTGAGGGTATGCACACTCTCGTGTATTCTGTGGCAGTGGAGCGAAACAATAGCCTACATCGAAATCTTGCTGTTGTTCTCAAATGACTAAGAGGAGAGAGAGTACAGGGGAAGAGAAAAATAGCAAGTTAAATGCATTAAAGAGAGAGAGGGAAGGGGCGAGAGAGAGAGAGAAGAGAGAGAGAGAGAGAGAGAGACGATTGAGTGATTGGAAAAGAGAGAGAGAGGAGAAAGAGAGAGGGGAAACATGAGCGAGAAGAGAAAAGAGAAAAAACGCCCGAAGATAAAGTGAGATATGAGTGACGGATACAGAAAAAGTCCTTGCGTCGTTCTCAAATGACTAGAAGGAGAAGAGTGACAGGGGGAATGAGAAAAAAGAGATAAAGAGGGAGAAGAGAGAGAGAGAGAGACGAGAGAGGAAGAGAGGGGGGTGATTTTAGGAAATGAAAAACATAGTGAGAGAGAAAAGAAGCCGAGAGAGAGAAGAGAGAAGAGAAAGAGGAGAGAGAGAAAGAAAAACAGCCGAGGGAGGAAAGTGAGAGTCGTTCTCAAGATGGCTCGAGGTTGAAAAAGGGAGAGATACAATAATAAGAGAAAGATAAAAAGAAATAATGACGAGAGATGGGGGGGAAAAAGATTTGAGAATATTAGCAAGAGAGGAGAGAGAGAGAGAGAAGAGAGAGAGAGAGAGAAGAGAGAGAAATAGGAGAGAGGGCGTAGGAGAAAACAGATAAATTGATAGGGAAGAAAAGACGGGAGAGAAGGTAGAGAAGAAAGCAGATTTAATAACATGTGGGGCATAGATACGA
>CM042146.1:86389447-86429308 GCA_023376005.1 Doryteuthis pealeii | reverse complement strand
GTGTGTGTGTGTGTGTGTTATTAAAACTTATTTATGTACGGAAGGGCGTTATGCATGGTATTATTTCATTACGAATATTATTGACTTGATATGTATTTACTGTGTGATTGAAAGGCATTAAAAACAGTCCATTAATGCCATTTAATTATGTGTTTGTGGATGTATGTGCATCGGGCAAGTGTGTTTGTATGTCTGCGTGTATGCTTATCATTTCGCGTCTGGTCTGTTTACTTGGTCTGGATAACTACTAATATATCATAACGATACGAAATCCAGCAATGATATGTGTCTTTTACGTGTGTGAATATCTGTATTTTTACGTATGAATATATATATATTAAGTATAATACACCAGTATTATAACTAGACTTTAGATTATTATGTATAGGTTGTGAAGAGTTGTAAATAATAATAATATATACAACCTGCATCTATATTAATATATAACAGTATATTATAGGGCACATTATCTATACATGATATTTTATTATATATAATTACTTATCCTCCTGCATTCGTGTGATGCAATATAATTGATATATATCTAAATGTATGTAGTATGTGGTTATAACATATGCGTTTGTGTTGTATCTGTTGCGTAGTGTGTGTGCTTTAAATATATATGCGGCTTCCAAATATTATGTCTCTAATAGGTGTAAGTCGTTGGTGTGTGGCTGCTAGTGTTATATAGTGTATGTCGAGGCTGGTGAATCATAAGTAATATTTAATAAAATTAAGATACTTTTCATTATACTAATTTATAACTCTTTTTAATAAGAATAGGATTTTAAGAGTGAGTATATAAATAATGTGCTATACTCAAGTGAGTTATAAAATACGAAATACTCACATATATAATGATTTACTAATTAAAACTAAATAATATAATGAATTATTTAATAAGTAAATATAGAATTGAAAAATATAAAGTAATGAGGTATGTAAGTCCATCAACTGTCCTAGAGATACAGTATCTGACTCGTGCAATACATTCACAGGCACAAAGACAAACAAGGCTTATCATCGAGTCAACTTGAGTATTAATACCTCCTGCCGTGAGCCAACCACTCATAATAATTGAAGACGCCACTTCCTACAAGCTCAGCCACCACCATACATGCACACACAAACTCAACATCACACCCACATACCATATAATAGCACAGAATATATTACTACACAATAATATGTAAAACACTGTATCTACTCCAATATAAATACATGAAATATTAATCATATAGCATAATACTCATGTGGTACAAACAACATATCATAATCCACTAAAATCAATATATTAAGTACCTAATAATATAAAATTAATATAATATAATACTAATAAAAATAAATAATAGTATTATTATGAAGGCCATTATCCGGAAGATTATAAGATATCCATCACCTAAAATAAACCCCGAATAGTTAGCGATGTATTAATATTGCTATCTTTTCTGGACTTTTAGGCAGGCTGAAGTAAATAATTACATATGTTTATAAAAATAACAAAAAAGTTTAACTTCCTTTTTTGAATCGGACAACAATTGTTCAAGAAAGGAAAACGTCAGACATATTTGAACAGTAAGTTTCTTCAAACAGACAGCTTAGACCATCCTCACTTGGGGAACTGGACCACTTCCAGCATTATCTCTATTTCTAACGTTCCTTTATTACTTCTTACATATATATACTATATATATATATATATATACTAATCATAATAATATATAATATATAATCATATAAAGTACTACTATATATATATAGTGGTGCGTATGTGCTCGCGTGTGTATAGTGTGGATTACGCTGAGTGTGAATTTGTGCTCATAGAGTATAACTAAGTTTGTAGTTGTGATATGCATACATAAAATGTGTGGAGGCATACATGAAACCACATCGCGAATTATACACCATATAATATATATATATATAATATATAGTATATATATACTTAATATAATAGTATATATAATATATATATTAATATATTACGTGCTATTGTGCATGACAGCGTGTGCGTACTTGTGCCGCGCGATAATATGATGCATCGGGGAAAAATAAGGGTGACGTAAATATTCTTATACTATTGATTCAAAATTCCTATTACTCTAGGAATTTTTCATAATATTGGGAATTTACTGAATAAATTACGGATGGTTAGAGATTGGTAGTCATAATTTTTTACTAGATTTCTTCGATCACAAGTATCTCATCACCAATCGATACCAAAATCAGGGGTGTGGAGTTTAATACGATACACCCACTCGTTTTGGCGACAGCTAGCGTATTAACGTGATAATATGCCGCCAGTCTTATTTGAAAAAAGTGATAAATGGTTATATTGATAGTAATTTCTATAAATTTAACAGATATCAAAGCGCGAATTTATTTAATCTTTCAGTGTATATTACTGTCTATGGCATCATAATAATACGCTTCGTTAGAATTAATGGAAAATTTGGGCACCTAAAATATGAAATCTGTCCTTAGTTCCTCGATAGATATATTCTCTTACGTTACGGCCCTCTAAATCATCCACCTTTCTATGTCTCTATTACAAATGTATTGTAACGAACATAAGAGGTTGGCAGTTCAATATTGCAATGATGGACATTGAAATTATAAGCTGATTTCTGTGATTCTCAGTCCAAGTTTATAAGACTGATTCCCAAATTTTTATATCATTTAAAGTAATTTCATGTAAAATTATGTTACATGGATACTTCAATTTTGCGAGCAAATTAGTTAGGAAAATCACTATATCGGTCAATTCTATTACGAAGAACCGGTTTTGCAATACACCGACCTGAGAATTTAAATCTATTCTTTGAAGTAACTGTATCTAGTGATAATCATACTCTTAGAAATATCCACCCCTTCTCTCTCTCTCTCTCTCTCTCTCTCTCTCTCTCTCTCTCTCTCTCTCTCTCTCTCTATATAATATATATATATAAAATATATAAAAATATATAATATATATATATAGAAGTAATATATCCGACAATAAACAGAGATCATTCAGTCCTCGTAGGATTACTGTAGATGGTGATATATTTCGATCTAAAATTGCAAATTGTCAATCTAAATGTAATAGAGCAACATTGCAGTTAAAGGAAAAAAAACACCGTTTATATCAAAGGCAATGGCTTTCTCTTCTAAATAATAAATTATTTATAGTTCTATTAATAATATAATATCATGTAGATATATATGTTATCATAAAATTATCTATATAGTGTGTGGTAGTAGTGTGTGTTGTGAATGTAGATGCTGTCTACGATTTCATAGTGTGTGTTCTTTGGCCCGTATGGATGGGGATAACAAATATAGTGTCTATGATTTATTATATTATAATATATGTGTGTGTGTGTTTGTGTGTTGTGTTGTGTATGCTATGAATTCCGCACTTTTGAACGGTCCCTTAAATCTAGTACAGGCCATGCATCATTAGCTAGTGTTAACATTCATATGTCTTTACTAATGGTTTTCAACAATGCTTCCCTCTCTCAGTTCAATGAAATACTCACTTTCGGTTAGTCTGTTTGTATGATAGATTATGCTATTATTGAATTGATACGATGATGTGTACACCTGCTAACATATGTATGGCCCCACACTATAATCATTTCCACAACTGGTTTGATCCATCGTGTCCTCGTGACGGAATTGAATTAAAACTTAACGTTAAATATCCATTCTTAAGTGTGACCAATTAAGATAGTACTAATATCGTTTTATTTAATAATCGTTGAGCGGTACACTAAGACGTGATCGTTGGGTGTTAATAAACATACAGACTATAAACCATGAGGGTTTGTAAGACGTTGACCAATCGATGTAAGCCATAGACGATTTTCAGGGGCGGGATTAAGTGGAACCGCTTCATGCGAACAATTATTGGTGTGCTGTAAACGTGACCATGCGTCCGGAAGGAACCTGCTTATTAAGATTCGTACACAATAAACACTCAGTAGCTCTTTGTTGGGCACTCGCTTTCAGAATGGCCTGAACACTTTGCGTTGAACGATGTGGGTTAAACTCACATAATTAATAAGAAGACGTTTTAACCTAGATAGAGAAACATATATAGATAATCGATTGAATTGCCAATAGATAGGTAAATCTCACAAAATGATATGTGTAGTATGAACCAGAAAGATATATGTTGTAACTAACACATGATGCCATACACTAATACCAACCATCTAGAAATTAAACGATAACGACAAATAGGCGAACAACTATCTAGAGAACCAATAATAGGGCCTCAAAGTTAATTATTCCAGTGATCCTTGGAACTCACTAATAGATTATACCAGCAATGGATTCAATCAGTTGGATGTAATAGTTATCAATTACAAGAGATTCAGCTCGACAGCCGTATCTACTATTTAATATTAACAAAAAATAGATTCTACATAGGAATGGGTGCACTCAGTCTATAGCCAAGTAGAGAATACCGGCTCAGCCTACTACCCCAAGACAAGCTGGAAATCGAAATCCACAGCTAATGAAGAAACTACCTCAAATATCCATGAGTTACGAATCGAATGACAATCATTGAACATGGACCGTAATATTATCATCTAGTACCATCGTTCACCCTGCCGATAAGAAAAATACCAAAAGAGCATCATAGGAAAACGATCTTTACATGACATATTTCAGCTCTCTCGTAATAACATATTAATTATGAATACAAAGATATAATCCATACAATAATAAAATATCATACTTAAACAGTTTTTCCACGTGTGCTTTAAAACTATAGAAACGCCAACCAGGTGATATCTTGAAGAATTCTGTTGTATACGCTCTAAAAAAATATACGTGGGCCTCCAATGTAAGCTCGCACGCTGTAAAAACTTAAAAGTTTTAAATAAATTTTGATAAAAACTAAGACTATGGTCTCATCTTACTATATTTTTATTTCATTATTAATATCATACAATCACTGTACTTTAATCTCACATATTCGTCTTCAATTCCCTGATTTATATTAGGTGTATCTTTTTTTCGTTTCGTGGTTGGGTTGTTTGACATTACGATCAGTGTAATCGGTCCAGTTCATAGAATTTCGATTTCTTTAACCCCAAAATATCACAAATATTATATTAGAAATACAGAATATGTGAGCCGTGTAAAGATTGTAAAATCACGGATCTTCTTCCAATATGCAAGAATAAATAAATTAATTAAGGAATCAGATCTCAAATATCAGACTGAAGACTGAACACCGTTCTAACGTCACATCAGAATTTATACCAGTACTCAAGATGTGGTGAGTTGTCAAGTCTGTGTGAGATATGTATATTTTACATTATATCATAGGTCAGAATCGTATGAGCTTTCAGTATTGTGCTTGAGCATATTCCCATCTATCAGCTTAAATATAATGATCTCCAGTCTGATTATTGCATGCCCTAAGTACCTGTATTTCTCGTGAAAAGTCAAGATAAATAATACTATAATATTAAACCCGTAGATGGCAGGTTTCATGTTTCGGTCATATTTATGTTTTATTTATTGATGGTAGAGGTAGAAATAAATTAAATAAGGATCCAAAAAATATTGGTTTGAGTAAGTTTGAAACTTATTAACGCAATTTTATTATCTGTATTTTATTTTGATTTTTTGGTTCATAGCTAGTCTTGTGTGTGCGTGCTGCGCGAGCGTGATTATTTTAGAGTACAACAATACAATGACGTAGTGAAAGAATATAAAACAAAAAGATGTAAAATTTATATATTTGAAGGATATAAATATAAATTCTTAGTTAATAACTACTCCGCATTCAGGATTCTACTGTGACAATTTCGACGAATACTACATACCTTCAAATAAAACAGAATTATTATTCCCATCATTTTACAAAAAATATGGAACACTCTCAACCGCAGTCACGCTAACTCGTTGTTGACTGTAAGTTTCACACCTTGCCTTGCTCTCCACACCAATATAACTGATGATATGTTAATTTATTATGGAGACAGGCGCGTAGAACATCCGCAGTTTATACACCTCTCTAGACTGTATTCAACGTGTGACTATTCTGTGGCGTTTTGCAATAAACTGATCTAGCATTCAAATATACGAGTTTTCAACACTTATAGCATAAAAAATAGGAGAACAAGCGGTTTTTGGTGGGCGAACCTTCGGGAATCAAGTCTCCTCGCTAATAAATCCCATCTAACAGGTGGAGTATAGTGACAATGCCAAGTGGAAACATAAGAACTATGGCTTGCACATATGCTCAAACTATAGCTTACAGCTCATATGTGGCTGACTCGCGAACACGAATTTTTACAAAGATACAATATATACAAAGTATGAACACTAAATCATACAATAAGTCTGTCTACATCACATATGTCTCCCTAGAAAGCGTAGGACGATTTACGCGAAATTCGTTCGACATGTATATTTATTATATTCAACATCACTTATATACCTAAGAAATGATTAACAAAATAACACCCCAAATATATATATATAATAAAAAAAAAAAAACAAGAAAGAAAATGGGCTCCAGACAGACGAAGTTTATGAGTTGGCTTAAAACCATGAGAGTTGAATCTTTTCTAAAATCGAAACCTTTGTTTTGGCAGAAACAGTCTAGCTGCTTTACACTAATCTTCATTGCTCATAACGTCTGCGAATTAATTGAGTCAAATAAAAACCTTGGAAGGCGAAGACGGACTTATATGCTGACGTCTCAGGCTGGTCACCGATACTAAAAATGGTGACGCATATAGGTAACATTTTTAAATTTTCTAATTTAAAGAAGATGTTCTATGACGTTTTTGGATCTAGCTTACACTAAGAATAAGGCAAAATTACCAGGTATGTTAGTCTTGAATATTTATATAATCATAGATTAGAGAGAAACCAAGGAACGTAATTATATGCATTTTCCACAGCGGTCCAATAATTGTCACAGATACCAACTAAAACATGTCATCATAGACCTCGATATCTCCTAATAAGTATTTCTCATTTGATTATATGATAAATGACTCACGAAAGAAGGTATATTCTTTATTAAAGACTCAACTAATAATACAAAAATGAACAAACGAGTGACTATTATGATAAAGATAATTATCTTGACAAGATGATATAATGATATAACATAAAAGTATATTATGAACAAATATATATATACATATTCAAATTTAACATAGTGAATAGAACTATAAATTAGAGAATCATTTTAAATACACAATAGAATCTATAATAAGAAATGATCTCAATCTTGCAATAAGAATCAAAAAAGTATTAGTAACTAAGATAATTCATTTTAATAATAAAACCAAATCATATACCTGATAACATTACAAATCTAATAATGATAACTTGATAAAATATAAAATATAAAATAATGATTATCAATAAATGTTAAACTCAAAAATATATAAACACAATAAACCACTCATCAATATAATATAAGATAAGATTTCATTTAAAACAGTCAATATATAGAAACATAATTAAATCATAATTAAAATAATAATAAGATTATTTCATTTTTAGATTTTAAACCCGGGCACACGCGGTTCATCTCTGTAGTTAATTGTATAAATGATTGATCGAATAGATCTCGGACAATATAAGTAATTCACGTTTCTTCTTTCAAGTATTAACTACCTAAAAATTGACATATCAGGTATACTTCCATAGAGGAAATACAATATAAGTGTGACGTGGGCCAATATTGTCTGATGCAAAAAGAATAGAGAAATTTATTAGAGAGGGCTAAAAACCCTGAACATTCGATAAGAATGAATAGGCCAGATGCCACAGTAAAATGAATCAGGAAACATTCTCGTTTAGTTGAAGTAAGAGAGTTAGTCTGAGCGTAAATGGTACGACATATAGTGGTGTGGTGGATGTGAGTGTTTGGCCTAAAGGTCAGGTCGCTCATCACTGGAGTAAAAGTATACGCGAACTGCACCACTGGAAATGAGGGTCTGACATATGCCCAGTGGGCCGTGTGAGTGGGACTCGCTGGTGTTGTGGGCATGTGGCGATGTGTGTAGACGGAATCCTTTGAGCTGTGGAGCAGTCCATATATTTGTCTCGAACTCCACTTTTGCATGTTACTTTAGGCAGCAATATGCGCGGATGAGGCTCCCTGGATCAATCTGCTGGTCACATTAAGTCCTAGCTACGACTTGTCTCTAATCCTATTGCCCTTATATTTACACCCGAAAACCTTTTTTTTATGGTATATTGTTATAGGAAGATGTAGGGTGCAGCACTTCCTGAGTCACTCGTATGACTTACATTAGCCTGCATTCCATTGCACTTTTGGAGCTCTTAGGAGGGTTGTATACCCCTCATCGCCTAGTTATTCCTAGCTTACTATGTATGACCCGTGACGTTAATGGGCTCAGAAACGCTGAATTGAGCTAGTACAAATTGCTCATGTGTTAAGTAGTGAAAAATTAGGAGTTTTTAAAATCAAATTTGTGTCAAACCTACAATGAGATTTAATAAAACAAATTGATAAATAGGATCCTATCTATAAACTGTGTGTCGCGGGTTTGGTGTTTTCCCCAGTTGAGGGGCTGTGGTATATAGGTAGGTGTTCGGGGTGTGAGGTAAGAGCGAGGGAGGGGAGGGGGAAAATGTAAACAAAAGTTTCATGTATAAAAATATACACGCTGAAACAAAGTATTGCAGTGCAGTATAAATCAACCAACATCCTCCAGTCTAAACAGTCTAAATGGAAATGATTGTAAGAATAACTATTTTTGATAGAAAAATATATCAAACTATTAGAACGACATTGATATAGTGGTGGTGGTAATTTATTCGAAAAAAGAGCAGTTTATCAATTAGGAAACTTACTTAATGCCAAAACTTTTTTATAAATGAATTGTGATAGAATAGGTTGTAAATATCTATAAATATATAATATATAATATTAATTATATATAATATATATATATTAATATAAATATAAAATATCAGTAAGACGCGAGCGATCTGACCATAACCTGGACAAAAATAATCAAATTGTATGCAAGAATTAAAAAAAAAATACTTTAATATCCATAAAATTGATTGGAAATTTTAGTAAAATGAATAATTCTATAATTCATCATATTTGATTAAGACTCACCACAAATCAGAAATTGTAGAATCTTTATAATTATTATACAGTTTATAATTACAAGCACAGAATATTTTGTCGGAAACGGGATGTATGCTGTTAATTATATATTTAAATGGAGAGAAATAATGGTGATATTCTTCATTCCTATCATTATTATTTTGGTAAAATATTTGAAAGGTATAATAGCGACTATGTTATAAGTATCTGATACTATGTTTGCATTTGGGAACGTTCTGTGGATTTATTAGGAGATATAGTCCATGTGATCCCTTATGCAGTATTCTATTATTATTATTTATTTTATTTATTTATTATTGATTTTATTATTATTATTTTACTCTACTTTGAGTTTCACATCAGGCATAGCTGATGTTTTTTCACTGGGTCTGGTCTCCCTCGTCTCCAGTGACTCTTCTGAGTATCTGGCAGATTGCAGCAGTGCAGTGTCTGGAATGGTTCATCCTTCCTCTGATTTCAAAACTTTTCCAATCCCTTTCTTTTGGACTTGATTCAAGTGCCCAACTAACACATTAGGTATCACTTTACTTTCATTCTCACATCAACATTTCAGTTCTGCAAGGTCCAAGATAATTGTCCATTTCATTGGTTGCCTTAGTCTCACCCTGGTGAATCTGCTTTGCACTGCAAAATCGCACCAGTAGACAGAAGTCTCTATCTTTTTCGTTAATCAACAACTAGGTTGGTCTTCTGCGTCAAGCTGATCCGTCGTTTCTTGCGAGTTTTCATACCAGCATTCACCTGGAGTCTCTTGTAGTCTAAGTGACAACAAGATGTTCTCGAACTTCAGGCCCACTGTGGTTATCTAGCATTTTAACAATGGTATATTTCTGTGTAACACAAGAATTCTTATTGTGATTTCTGCTAATTCTCTGTTTGTACTTCTAACTCTTTGAGTAGATCCGTTCCAAGGGCAGCACTTACAATGGTATGTGTAACCTAATGTTTATCAGTGTTTACACCCCCTCCTCATATATATATATATATATATATTATATATAATTATATATGTATATAATATAAATATGATAATAATAATATATTAATAATTATATAATTTATATATTTTCTGCTTTGAAGGGCAGATTATAACCATGCATGTATCGAATATAAGATTTCGATAATTTATAGAAAATAAATCTTGACAAGACTCAATAATCCCGCAAAGGAGAGATCGCTATGCATAAGAACACCAGTACAGGGACTGTTTCGACTTTATTAAGTCTCTTCAGAGCGATGTTACTGAACTGACTCACCCTCCCGTCCAGGAATTCGAAACGGGGACTGCAAGCATAGTCGAAGACATATATCAGCGCTCGGCCAGCACAGGCATCCCACCATAAGCAGAACAATCCTGCGATTAATTATAAACCTTGTCAATGATTGATACTACTATTATATTTACCGCCCCTGTTTCACATAGATCAGGCAATGGGGGCTAGTTTATATATATTTAATTAATAATATAAGTAAAAATACATAACACGGCCAGTGAGACATACTTCGACGAAGTAGAAATATAGATTACTGGAATAGTTCTTCTCTAATTAAATCTTATTCACTTCGCGGAAGAAGCTAACGGGCCGGAGTTGTTTTACTAAATAAAAAAAAAAACGGGCCCACTGCATCCTTGCTATCACGATAAATTTATATCAAGTTTTTGTTTTTTTTTTTCTTCATATATATAATATATATATATATATAGTTTGTGGTGTGTTTCGATTGCTGCTTGAGTCGTTCTGTAACAGTGGCATTAGAAATAAATCCAAAACTGGCCCAATATATCATAAAATTATAGACCTTATTTATTCGTTGGTCGAACCGTGGTTTGACCGTTTTCGCAATGATAGATAGATAGATAGATAGATAGATAAATTAGATAGAGCCAAACGTGTATTTAGCGCATGTATAAAATTTACATGCCTTCCTCAGTTTTACATGCTTATATAAACATGATTGGGATAATAAATACATATATACAATCTATTGAAAATACTTAATAATGCGCACACGTTCTGATTTCGGAAAAACAGAACAGTCATTATTTGGCTCACGTTTCATCTTTTTTTCATCTTCTTTACCAGCCGCCACTGATGATTCATTACTTCTGACACTTGAACTATGTTTATAACAAGTCAGTGATTAGTGTGCAAAAACTGCTTTTGATAGCCAAAATTTTATTAATTCACCAAAAGATGTTTGTTGTGTTTGCAATGGCTGGTCCCGTATTCTAGCGTGTACGCATTGATTCATTTCCCGTCCAAATTACGTTGCCGTCTTGATGTAAACCCATTTATCATACTATTGTATTCAGAGTGTGGTTCACAGAGACAGCTCATTGAATATTCGCGCGCATTCAACCCTATATCTGGGGAGATTGATGTCATCATTTTATTACGGCCTAATTCGTCGATTGAGAATAGTCTAGTATGTGTGTAAGGATTTCAAATGCTCATATAATCGGATTATAGTTGAACAGATCCTTGGATAAAGAGCCGTGATCGCTAGTTTATGTGTGATAATGTAACTTATCGTGCTAATATTACGCTTAGCAGGTCAGGATCAACTGTGTGTTTTAATGTGTGATATTAATGAAGCGTTGAACTCGCAACAAATAGAAGAAGACAACATATAAATACTGAGCATTCTCTTATTACTGTCGTCGCGATATTTCTGTACGATTGTGCGTGGCTATGTTAAGAAGGATGTTCTCTCGTGCAGTTGCGGAGAGAGAAGATGTGAAATTTACAGTGAGAAGTGTTAAGAGAGGCTGAAGCCTAGTACGTCTTTTGTTGTTGTATAGTTGATGATTCGAACCCTAACTGCCTGGCTGACAGTCGGGGATTATATATATATATATATATAATACTAACTCAAAGTTATATATATACACTATCTGTAGTTATATATATCTTTTTATATATATTAAGAAGTACTAGTATATTAGGAAAACATTACATATTGCCGTTAAAGTGTACAGAATCACCATCTATCTCTACTCTCCAATAATGGACTTGGTGCCGATTTCATTAAATTCACATCCCGCTGGAGCTTGTTTTCGACAACGAGTATTGTTTCAATATTAGCTATGAATGTGATTATAAAAATGTTTTCACTTTAACAGCATATTGTGTTGTTTTCTGATATCCTGTTATCTATTTACTCATGGACGTCGGATTCATTTCCTTTCTCTTATAAACTTATCTACTCTGATATCATATTAGAGTGGAGAGTATCATAATTAATATTAATATATAGGCACGAATAATTATATATATTATTTGATACTAGAGCAAAAGTACCCGGTCTATCACGGGGATCAAGAAGAGCATTTTAGGAATACAGAGAGTTTTAGTCCTTAATATTCGTCGATAATTACTCTGTTTTATCCAGAGTGCATATAAATGTGTTGACAGTCCTAAATTTTTGGGAAGTGTGAAAACTCCTTTCATTTTGCTAATATTCATGAGTACCAGAGTTGTATAAACCTGTTAGGGAACCCATCTAATGGATTGGCCAATAGTATTATAAAAATAGTATTCGATTTTTTCATATTATTCAAACATAAAAATTTATATATCGTTTTATCAAATTATTTATAATTATATTAATTGTGTTAAATACATAAAGCGCTACAGTTGATTGTTTTATATATTCTTAGTTCTCTCTCATAAGAGAATTATAAGTCTACTGTTTCTCGATATACAGGTCTCATTATAGGACTCATTAATAGACTACTCCACAGTACTAGTAAAGCTGGTTGCGTAGCTTTGTAAGGGTTTGCAAGTTTAGACTCACATTATTATGAATAGCAATTTTTAATATCGCTAGATGCCCTTTGCTTTCGATTTCTCTTTACCAATATCCTACCTGTTTATTACGGAACAAGGTATTTGGGCACAAGAAAATATGAGAGATCCATTTCATTGTGTAATGGTTAGCAAGTTTAGTCCATAAATCCATTACTAGAGAATATATTGAGTATCATCTTTTGCTGGATATGGACATACTTACTGGAAATTGTGTTCTAATTAATATTGACATTTTTTAGCAGAAATTTAGAATTCATGTATTATATATATATTATATATAAAATAAAGATTTTTTTTGGTTTCTATATGTGTTTAGAAAGTTCTTTGAGTATAGCGTGTTTATGTGGTTGTTTTATTAATTTTGTTTACTTATAAAAGTCCAACTGATCTCAAGAAGAATATATTATTTTATAAAATAATGCTTGGTGAGGGTGTAATAAGTGTTCAAAACAAAAAACACTAAATGACTATTACAGATTATGAATAAATTTAGCTCTCGAAAAAATTCGTAGACAGATTGGAACTATTAGTTGATTATTTTCATTATGAATTAGTCTTTTTTTAAATAATGCCCTGTGTAGTCATTATGACAAGAAACTCATATAATAATTAAATTACACAATTGGCTACTCTTCCGTAGTTAATAAATAATTAATGTTTTATATAAAAACATGGCTTAACTTAGTAAATAGGGTGCTTCATGTCCTCAGTATTAGTGTTATCCCCCCGGCCATTCGTAAATATCGACATTGACCTTATAGCATAACGATTTGTGATGCTCCACCTTAGCGTTTGTTTTTAATAACTATATCAAACAACTAATCACAGCCTCTCTGGAAGATCGGACAGTAAATTAAGGGAGATACTATGCCGACGAAACGGTATTAAACGAGTGTTGAGCCTCTAATCGTGCTGAGGCTAGCAAAATCAGGACAATATAAAAAGGAAATTTAAATAGGATAAATATGACGAGCTCTCTCTCACAAGTGAAATAAAAAAATAAAATATCTAGTTGCCTCAGGATGGTTTATTTTGCCTTCCGGTAGCAAGAGTGGAAAGGTATATGATTTATGTGCCAGCAATAGGAGCCATGTCTGATTCCCCAGTTCATTTGCTGCTTTCCCCATGATGGTTTCGGATGTCGAGGTTCGCCAAACCAAACCCCGTCTTCCCCTAGGTTTAAGTACGCAACGATGAACCGTATAACTACAGGCAGAAAGATGTGGACTTGCCGTCGGGGTGCTAGGTTCCATTTATTGGGGGAGGATACGATAGCGGCGTGGTACGTATTTGTAATATGGGATAATAATTTTATTTGGTGTATACATTAGAACTGAAGGAGTAGATTCAAATTTACTTAAAAAATATATATATTTAAAATAACATCTTTTTGTTTTTATTTTTCATACGCATTGTACTGTCCTTCAAAATATTAATATATTATAACATACTTAATAATGCTACAAGCAAATTACCAATTGCTTTTATATATATATATATATATATATATATATATATATAATATATATATATTCACTCTTAACACTTTCCACAGGGACCACGTGTTTCGACGTATCCCGTATCGTCTAATCTATATATATATATTCATAAAGTCTCTAAAATATATGTGAAGGAAAGAATAGGTTGTAGAAAACACAAGAACTTGGGCGAGGGAAATTAAGAGAGAGAGACAGATAGATATTACAGAGACAGAGAAAGAGAGAGGACAAAAATATTAGATATAAAATATAGGCAATCTGATCCGGAATTATCTTAAAGTAAAGTAAATTATTTTCTAACCTTAGCTTGGTGCAATGATATACGTATGTGTAATCTTTGTGAAATTCGAACTCGCTGACAGTTTTTTTGCCAGCCTTGTGTGCTATCTATCTATAAATCACGTACGGTATCTCTCTTTGAATACAAAAAAGCTTACATGATGAATTGATCGAATGTAAAGAATTAGATTACTAGAGAAGTTTATGTGTACAGAAGACACCCAGTCATTTATCATTACCGCACTCGTCCAAAAGAAAAACAAACAGTCTATCTAAAAACAATGCAATTTTCGTCTCGTTCAGTACAATGTATATCCTGACAACTCATCTGATTCTCTACTTAAGGGATCATCATCGCCAACCTAATTTTGTCCACGTTAATCTTGTCCAGAGCGTTTAAACTGTTTTATTACGCTGGCTTGCTCAACCATTGGGAGAACCACCAGTTATATGAAATAGTTATATAGTTAAGCTTTATTAAGTTTAACTTAGATGCGGCACAAGGCCAAGAATGGGGCACCTAATGAGAATCGAACTCACTAACAATGGTATGCGAAGCAACTTGCTAATCATTACACCACGTGAGGTGCCCTAGATACTTACTAAGCTTAGTTAGATGTGGCACAAGGCCAGATGTATGGGGCACCCAGTGAGCATCGAACTCACTAACAATGGTCTTCTAAGCTAGCTTTCTAACTATTAGGCTACGTGAAGTGCTTATGATCAGTTATATAAACTTGCATGATCCCATCTTGCAATAATATTATTGTTTTATTCTAATTGATTATTAAGACCAATCCCATGAATGATTTTATATAGAAACCAATACAGATATAATTAAAATAAGTGTAATCATTTTATATGCGTTGTTATTTAATTTCGGTAGTCTTTTTAATTGAATATATTTCATTGCACTACAATTTGAATACTTACAACCTGAGGGCGCATATTCTTGCTAGTACAGATAGTACATATAATTTCTAATAAGATAACATGAGAAAACCATTACTTACATACCTTTTTGAACTTCTACCAAGGACCTTAATCTAGTATATGCGCGTTCAGTATAGGACCAAAATCTAACTTCCAATTGCTATAACATCTAAAATATCTTATTATAACGGAGATACGGTGTCTGTCTGTAACATAAACTTTGTCAGTGCTTACTTTACAAAACCTTCAGAAATTACATAAGTTTATTAATGACTATTTAATTTATAGTCAAAATCATAGAATAAACACAAAATAAATCTTATTTATTAACGGTGTCTCTATGAAAATCTGAGTTAGATATGCCTCAAAATATTTCATGTCATTAGTGCGTTTAAAAACCTGCAATGTGTCTTATATATCACAAAAAAATAAAAGTTTACTTAATATATGGTGAGGTTAATTTGCGTACTGATTTTAACATAACCGGTATTAATAAATGATTACTTGGTGTTATTGATTTGTAATATTATTGTTTTATTCTAATTGATTATTAAGACCAATCCTATGAATGATTTTATATAGAAACCAATACAGATATAATTAAAATAAGTGTAATCTTTTTATATGCGTTGTTATTTAATTTCGGTAGTCTTTCTAATTTAATATATTTCATTGCACTACAATTTGAATACTTACAACCTGAGGGCGCATATTCTTGCTAGTACAGATAGTACATATAATTTCTAATAAGATAACATAATAAAAATAAAACCTGTAACTATAAAAATGGTTACTTTTAATTTAGATTTTAGTATTAAAACTCTGTAATACAGTTGATTAGATACCAGGGCTTATATCCTAGGTCGAAACATTGATTTTAGATTTTGATAGTAAAGTTTAGAAGCAGACAAACAAAGGAAGAAATAAAATAAAAAACTCAATCTACATTATATTTGTTTTAGATCTCGGTTGCCAGATGTTGTGCTTAAAAATTTATTGCAATTTAATAAATAATTAGATGTTATGTACATAGCATTAAAAACTAGTGTTCTATTCTCTAATGGAATTGTCTCCTTCTAAGTCAATGTGTGTCTTACATCAATATGGCTACTACACTTCTAGCAATGACAGTTCTTTATGAAAAAAGGCATCCATAAAAATGGTTGTAATCCGAAAATATAAACATACGGTTTTATATAGTCTATACTCGTATATACCACTTGATTACACGTGTCTTTTTTTTTTTACTCAAACCCCTGAAATAAGATTCAACAAAACTCGGGAAAAATGAATGAAACAATGTAATTTGTGCTGGATGATGAAAAAGAAAAGGATGGATTGCTATAGATAGAATATCCATCATATGGATATCTGATTCCACTGATAGGACAAAGTGATAATTCTTACAGCTGTAGCCGTATCAGTGCAACTCTGCGGCTGCATCACTTGGGCCTTAATGAGACGCTTAGAGCCGAGTCTTTCAACCGGTGTGCCGCGGCATACTAGTGTACCGTGAAGCTTTCCTGGGTGTGCCGTGAGCGTTCAGGACGGTGGATCATCCTCTTATATTTTCATTCTATTACTTTAATATCTTTTGTTTTAATTTAATATTTTTGTTTTCTTTTACACTTGTAGCACATTTTTACTAATCCTATTCTTTTAAAATTTAAATGATAAAATAGTTATATTTTTATATACTGATATTCGACCAATTTAATGCCCAGCTCACTATGCCCTGAGATGAAAAGTTAAAGAAAAATTCTGGCTTAGAGAAACTGCTAGATTGGAGATGCGCAAGGAAGTTGCGGGCTGTCCCATACGAATCTTGTAAGCGGCATCCCACAATTAAACAACGCCGGGTTAGCTCAGTCGGTAGAGAGTTCGGCTAGAAACCACAAGGTTCCTAGCTCGATACCGGCCTTCGTCAACTCAGCGTATGAGTAGCACAGGGATCTGTGCGGTAAAGTAAGGAGTTGACGGTAAGTGTGGCGCTCCACCTTAGACGCAAAAACAATCTTCTTGGTCTAGTGCTTGTATAAAAGGGGATAGACTCCCTCGCTGATTGGCAGATATCGACTATAGGCCACCCCGACAACTTTTTTACGGTCACCTCCCTCCTGTTATGCAAATCACAGGACATCTCCCGTGAACACCAAGACATGGACACATCAGGTTGGGTCGACCAATAAAAACCTACAAAAATTAGCTCTGTGGAGATTCTGCATGCCACCCGGATGACCTACCGGAAGCGATGCCCGATATGGATGGTTGGCGATCCGTGCTAACAGTACGACACGATCATGATTAAGTTGAAAAGAAAGGATTTTAAGAAAACATATGTAAAACCAATTTATTTCACAGTTTTTTAAACGGAAATTTTATCGATTAAAATACGCGCCAGTCAAAATAGAGCATTTTTAATTGCTCTAAATATACGATATATATAAAAGGAAGTAAATCGTCGAGGTGGCCTAAAGTCGGTATCAGCCAGACACCAAGGGAATCTATCACCTTTTCACTAGCGCTAGATGAAGAAGATTGTTTTTGCGTCTGTGGTGGAGTGTCACATCTACCATCAGCTCCTTACTTTACCGCACAGATCCCTGTGCTAGTCATTCGCTGAGTCGGCGAGGGCCGGTATCGAACCAGAAACCTTGTGGTTCCTAGTCAGACACTCTACCGACTGAGCTAGTAGACAGATATAATAGAGAATTAAATAACCATATAAAGTAAGTATTTCTTGAGCGCACATCGTATACAAGTATGAGATCTAAAATGTTCACTCGCCCTGTCGTCTGGGGCGTTAGAATGCACCGACTGCACCTCTACAGAGGGGTAAAACTCCCCCAATTGGGCCACCTGTTGGCCGTGGATGGCAACTCGTGATGGTTAAGGATATAACCCAGGTGGATGAGCAGTTCATGACTTGCAATACTCCACTTTGGCCCTATCTTAGGCTAGACGGGCGGTCGGAGAGGCCCCCTCCGATCAATCGGCTGGTCACGTCAAGCCCTATCACCTATAGGATTTTCCCAACCCTATTGCCCTTATGGCAAGCCCCAACCCCTTTTTATCATATGGATGCTAGAAGGCGGTGACTGAGGGTCTACATATCCTGGGAATGACGTTAAACTCTATCTGATGGTGAGGTTCCAGTTCTGGAAGTTTGGGGGATGTGGAGCACCCCTTTATCACCATTTCTCCCTGGTACACTCTGACCCGGAGTTGTAGTACCTCTTAGGGTCTCATCTATGGGTTAAATGGAAAAACATGAGTTGATAAACAACATTGTATTATGCATTAAGAATGAATTTATTTCACAACTTTGTCGGCATTAAATGACCCACCGAGGTTGATATGCCGTAAAACAAAACAAACCAAACCTAAAAATGTTCACATGTCTACTTGCTGAATCGTTATGTTATTCTGCCCAGGCGTTGTTCGTGTATTGCACCAACACTTTGACATGGATGAAAATTGAATGAGATCTTTTGCTATGTAAAACTTGATTCGGTTTGCGTAGGCTGGCATTTTTTTGTATATTTCAACGTTTATGCGAATGAATGATGCTTCAAATGCATTCAGCAGCTGCTTCAAATGGAGAGCAGGTTTGTATTGTCATGGTGATTTTCTCATATTAGATTTTTAAAGGTTCGACCTATCAGCAAGGATTATGGAATACGCCGACGGCACCTCTGCAGATGGGTAAGACCCCCAACGACAAAGAGGCCACTTATTAACCGTGGGTGGTGATCTGAGATATTTAAGACTGGAATTGTGGTACTTCAGCAGTCCATGATATTTAAATACCCCAATTTGGCACTTACTTAGGTGACACGGGCAGTCAAAGAGGCCACAAACGATCAATCACTTCGTCACGTTAAACCCTAGCACCTATATGATTTTCCCTACCCCATTGCTCTTATGGCAAACCCCAATCCTTTTTATCTCATATGTGATAGAGGGCGATGGCTAGGCCTGAAGGTAAACTGCATCTAATGGTAGGATTACACTTCCGGTGCTCTGGGAAATGTGCAGTACACATTCATTGACATTACTCCCAGGTACCCTTAGACCCGGAGTAGTAGTAACTGTCAGAGTCCCAACTATGTGTTAATGTTATGTGTTATAGAAAATGGGTTTTGAAATGTTTTAAAAAGAAACCGGAGAACATGAATAAGATAAAAACGCCTTCTGCATAAAATAAACCAAGGGTGGTTATGCCGTAAAATCCATCTAACCAGCCAACCAACCAACAAGCCAACCATCTTAGAGAAGTTATTGTGTTGTTTAGAAAATGGCGACGTTTTATAATTCATTTAAGACGCGTGGTGTAATGGTTAGAGTCGTAGGAAATGGACTCGTCGACTCGAGTTCAAATTCTGGACGAAGCTGTTTGCATTTCACATAGCGCTAATACCCTTGGGAAAGATATGAATCCAACTACTCTACCTTTTTTAGAGACAGATCTGAGAGACTCCAGTTTTGCATTTTTTACCACGCAAGCATACAATGTCGCCCAGCTTTTTATGTCATGTGACTGATATAGTTGAGCATACGTCTGTAGTATAGTGTATTGAGAAATGGAATTAGTGACCAGAATTCTAATCATGGCTGACGATATTTGAGTTTTACTGCGCACAAAAGCATTTGTAGAAGGCATGAATCAATCTTTCCTTCCAGCTATGGGTAAATAGTAGGGCAGACGGGAGTCTTTAACCATGGATAGGGGACAGAAGTCTAGGAGAAGGAAAGCTCTGAATTCAAACTTGTTAACTCGCGTAAGAAATTTACTTTATTTCGCATTCTGCTCGTGGGGAGGGATTGGATATATATATATATATATATATATATATATATATATATTATATATATATGAATCATTTAAATGTAAAATCAGTCACCACTTTTCAATCTATCTCTATCAGCAAAAGTTCATATTCTGTGATAAAAGAAATATATTGTTTACAAAGGTATTACATGTTTTTTGTCATATTTCCCAGAGAGCGCCTCTCAGACACACCTGTTTAATCTTAAGTCCATGCAAATTAGGATTTTTATGGCTGACAACCTCTATATTTTAAACCTGCGGGTTGTTTTGGAATTTGATTCTATGACGATCTTGTGACTATCTATAAGATCAAACAAGCTAGAAATTATGATAGGGATCAATATATATGTATTTAAGAAATATATATATTATATATATATATATGTGTGTGTGTGTGTGTGTGTGTGTGTTGTGTGTGTGTGTGTGTGTGTGCGTGTGTGTGTATTTAGGCAGCATTTTTTCTCGTAGGCATATATTGTTAAATAATGCAGCCATTTTTGTCTGCAAGTTTTGTCCTTTGTTTTTTTGTATTGCCGGATTATTTTGTAAAAATCTGACGAAAATTGGCTGATGTATTTGCTATATGTCATAGACCAAGTACTTTCCGCCCTATCGTGAGCCATCTTCAGGGTATTTTGAAACCGTACAACAATGAGCTTTTCGATTTTCTATTTATATAGATTGTGTTTATTATTGTTGTTGTTATTATTATTAGTGTTATTATTAGTAGTATTGTCATTATTATTACTTTTATTATTATTATAATTTTATAATTTGTAATTATAGGAATTTTAGAACGTTAGTGCTTTAATCAAAGTTTATTTTGTTTAGTTTTTAATTTTTGTATCTAATATGCAGTGTTTCTAAGATTTTTAGTCGTTGTTTACATGTTTGTTTCTATAATGGTAGTGTTATCGTATATTCCGGAATTTATTTCCGGAATTTATTATTGGGACAAGATTGTGTTTTTAGATGTTGGGCTATTGAGCTATTGTCTATAAGGTGCATTGTAAGCCGTCTGGAAATGGTAGTTGTTGTTACACCAATGTATATATTTTTATTGTATATATAATATATATATATATATATATATATATATATATATATATATATATATATATATATATATATATATATATATATATATTATATATATATATATATATATATATATATATATATATATATATATATATAGGTTTGAAAATCTCATAGGCGAGAAACTGTCACCAAGGGCTACTGATTTAAATCCAGCGCTACCCTAACTTAGGGGACGGGAGGTGCGTGAAAGTCATGGAAATCCATTGTCAGCATGACTTGATATTGATGAAGATAATATTACTTGGCTTGTAAGAGAATTGCTAAGTTAATTCGTATATCACTTTATTATTGCCGTGTTGTGGCCGATTAAGTTCGGCTAAGTATATAACTTCATAATAATCTTCTGTATAACGACTTAATCAGCTTCAATATTATTGAGATTAGGAAGGCAAAACTATTTCATATAGATTATATTTGTAAATACGAAGAAAAACGTTAATGCCCACACAAACACGTATGATGATGATTTACTCTATTCTGCCGCTGTAGCGGTTTGGGACATCCTACATCAGGATACAACCGTTCTTCACTGAAAATTGACTCATTTCCTTTAATTTTCGAATGTACTTAGCTCTCTCAGTCACTTGACAGATCTGAGGGACTCCAGTTTTGCATTTTTTACCACACAAGCATACAATGTCGCACAGCTTTTTATGTCATGTGACTGATATAGTTGAGCATACGTCTGTAGTGTAGTGTATTGATAAATGGAATTAGTGGCCAGAATTCCAATCATGGCTGACGATATTTGCGTTTTACTACGCACAAAAGCATTTGTAGAAGGCATGAATCAATCTTTTCTTCCAGCAATGTGTAAATAGTAGGGCAGACGGGATTCTTTAGCTTTGGTAAAGCCAATAGTGTGAGAAGGTAAACTGTGAATTAAACCCGTTTGTACGTTAAAATATTGACTTTATGCCACATCCTTCTTGTGATGGATGGGACGGTAAATGCATACGTATATTGTATTGGCTTAGCTGGTCATTATATATACTAGCAAATATATGCACACTCCGGGTGCAAGTATTTAAGTTTTGATATAATAAAATATCATGTTAAATTAGAAAGGCTAAGGAAACTGAATAAGAATGCAGATAAAAAGATCTGCAACAGAGGGGTATAATCGAAAAATAGAACAACTTTGAAACTAACTATTCCATCATTTTCCATTACTCCCCTCTTTCATTGGTAAATTTTCCTAATTTAACTATTTAGTTAAAATAGGAAGTAAAGGATAATATTACAGTTATTTCTTCTTGTAAATAAATTTTTTTAAGATTTATCCACGAGATTTGTGTATATTATTTCTTAAGATAAAACCAAACAATTAGAAATCAATAATACCAAGCACATATTTATTAAAATAAAATTTTAAATATCAATATGCAAAATAGCCTTCTCGTTCAAACTGTAAACCGCTATTTTGTTGTATAAATAAATACAATTGCATGTTATTAGTACGTAGATATGGTCAACAGTATTAATAATGTAAAACAATTTTTATTAATAACTGAAGGTTTAAAAGAATTAAATCATGGAGAATTTGACGTAAATAATTAAGGGAATTGTGACTTGAGTAGTAATATACTTTCGGTTACAGACAGAAAAACACACAATCTCCATTATAAGAAGATATATATATATATATAAATAGATTTTTGGTACATGAAAACTTATAAACTACTAAAAGTAGAGGAATCATATGTAAAATGGGGAGGTGATATTTTATTATGAAATAAAATATAAAATAAAGGGGATACGAAGGCCTTTTCGACCGGTATTTTTCAAGTATTTACACTGATGACAATTAAAAGTCAGAATGTAAAGAAATTAATAAGAACGAATCGGGGTAAACCAGAGAGTGGGGGGACAAAAAATGTGGACAGAGGGGTATGTATATATATGTGTGTGTGTGTGATCCACATACACGTGTTTCGAAGTTTACTTTTCATCAGTGTGGATTTACTTTTAACAGCTACCTCTAACCGGGATCGAAACCTGATTGAATTTTCGTCTGCCAAGTCTCTTACCCATACGGCCATTAGCAGCTGTCAATTTTAAGTGAACAGTTAATTCATACATTCCTACGCAGAATGGTTTTATTAAAACCAGAGTCCTCTTTGACTTTTGTAAACAAGTCGAGGTTCAGCTATACGCCAAGCGGTGAAATTTCAATTAATTTCCCTTCTACAGGGCTCTACCGAGTTTGGGAGCATATATATATATATATATATATATATATATATATATATATATATAATATATATATATATATACAAAGAGAGTTTGTATATATATATATATATATATATATATATATTATATATATATATATATATATACAAACTCTCTGCGCGTGCAGGATGCAACACAAGGTAAATTTCTTAAGTGGAGTTTAACAGATTTAAATTCAGATTTTTCCTTCTCCTAGACCGGTTACCTAGCCAAGGTTAAAGAGCCCAATCTTCCCAACTAGTTACCGATAGTTGGATGGCGAATATTTGGATCCATACCTTTCCCATACATTTCTATGTATAAAACAGCGAGTTGATTATTCTTTCTGTATATTCAAGTGTACATAGACATTGTATGTGTATACTGCCACATGTATTTCTGTCATCTACTTTGCTTATAGAGACGCAGTCCATTCGCGTCTAATCTAAGTTACTTATTTTGATGGAAAATGTTGTATATCCAACGAATGCTTATCAAAAACTGAAGTTATAGATACGAACAGAAGTTCGCCGATGCGAAAATGTAATCCGCTTATATATTTCTTTTTTGTTGGCTGGCTGTTCCATCAGATCGTGAGCAACTGCGCGCATGCGTATTGCCGTTTCTACTTCAGGTGTTGCAAAGTTTGCACGTTTTCTTTGAAATATATTCTTTCTGATAGGAAAAAAAAATGTGAGTATTGGGGTGAAAAGAAACGTGGTGTGAAAGTTGGGAATGTCTTTTGTTTGAGAGTTACGCATTTTTTTTCCAAGAGTCGATTTTTCTCTCTTTTTCCGTTACTTATTTACATATACTTTTTGTTTCATTATAAATTTCATTCTTCTTTCTTGCTATTTGAAAAAAAAAATGTATTTGCTAACTCACATATATTTTTCTGCATTTAATACCTTGCAAATCTTTCTACTCACGCGAGAATTTTAAAGCAGACACACATTATATATATATATATATATATGTGTGTGTGTGTGTGTGTGTGTGTGTGTGTGTGTGTGTGTGTGTGTATGTATGTGTATGTGTGTGTGTCTGTGTGTGTGTGTATATGTGAGTGTGTGTGAGTGAGCGTGTATGCGTGCATACATATACTTAGCTATCGAGAAAGGTAGATATGTTAAAATTTCAACGTGAAACCACACACACACACACACACACACATATATATATATATATATATAATATATATATATATATACAAACTCCATACGCAAGTAGGCTCACGTAAAAATGTACATGTGCCCGAGCACACGAACGCGCGTCGTAATATACGCACACATACAAACTGTCTCGTGTGTGACGTATATATATATATATATATATATATATATTATATATATATATATATATTTGTAGGGGGTATGCGTGTCTGAGAGAGTGAAACAAGAAATCCATAGACTTGTAGCTATTAGTAAATTTTCGCTCATAAATGTTCACTAGATGTGCGAAAAATATTACTGGCGCTAAAAATATTTTTTACCACTAACCGATATTGCAAAAGAGCGAATACGGAATACAAGTGAGTAAGTATAATCGGCGGAGTAGCCTATTGTCGGTATCAGTCACACAGCGACGGAGTCCATTTTTACTTGCGCTAGACAAGGGAGATTTTTTGTACCAAAGGTGAGGCTCAACACCTACCTTCAGCTCTCCACTTTAAATAGCTTATGCGAAAAATGATTGAAAATTGAAAAATGTACACCCGGATGCTCAAATGAGGTTAGCGTTTGACCCAATAACTTCAACGAGTACTAATATTGCTTTCAATTACAATCGAACAATAAACTTAACCAGCATTTAAGATATAATTTACTTCCATTATCCTCATTAGAGAAGCGCCCTTTATGTAGTTATATATACTAGCAAATATATGCACCCTCCGGGTGCAGGTATTTAAATTTTAATGTAATAAAATATGTTAACTTAGAAAGGCTAATGAAACTAAATAAGATGCCGATAAAAAGACTTGAAACAGAAGTGGAACAACTAAAACTTGCTTTTTCTTCACTCCCGTCTTTCATTGGTAAATTTTCATAATTTAACTATTTAGTTAAATTAGGAAGTAAAGAATAGAATTACTGTTAATATTGTTAATGGATTTCTTTAAAAATTTATTGGTGAAATTTTTGCTCATATTCATTAAGATAAAACCAAACAATTAGAAATCAATTATACTGAGCACATATTTATTAAAATCACATTTTTAATATCAATATGCAAATTAGCCTTTCCATTCACACAGTAAACCGCTATTTTTTGGTATATATAAATACAATTGCATGTTATTAGTATGTAGATATGGTCAACAGTATAATAATGTAAAACAATTTTATTAATAATTGAGGTTTAAATATAAATAAAATCATGGAGAATATGATGTAAATAACAAAGGGAATTGTGACTCGATTAGTAATATAGTTTCGGTTACAGACAGAAAAACACACATCTCCATTATAATAAGATATATATATATATAATATATATATATATATTATATATATATATATATATATATATATATATAGGACGCGTAAAAGCATATGCATGTTGATAAAAGGAATATTTTCTTAAAAAGAAAAGTGAGGGTCCCCTTATTATATTTAAAGTCTAAAATAAAATGTTCTTTTTTTCGTCAATGCTCATCAGAGAAAAAAACAAAACAAACAAAACACCATTTATCAATGTACGTTTCTCTGATGAGCATTGACGAAAAAAAGAACATTTTATTTTAGATTTTAAATATAATGAGGGTACCCTCACTTTTCTTTTTAAGAAAATATTCCTTTTATCAACATGCATGTGCTTTTACGCGTCCTATTTAAATTTAGTACTGTCAATAAACTTTTCATATATATATATATATATATATATATATATATATATATATATATATATATATATATATACATGAAAAGTTTATTGACAGTACTAAATTTAAATGTAAATTGAAATATATATATATATATATATATTATATATATATATCACTAATCAGCTCGTCCCGGCTTTTCCAGCAATGGACTACATTTTTTCCTCATATCGCACACAGCATTACATAAAGGGATACTCAACACGTGTAAATTCACCAAGCGGTGATGACTGTCTACCTGTCTACACCACTCTAAGTTAGAGTAGGGTAGACATGGAGTCAACGGCACTTGGTTACTGTCAGTTTCTCGCTTATGTGATTGTTCAAACCAATAATTAGTTTAGACAATCGCATAGGCGCAAAACTGTCGTCTAATAAGACATTGTGTTGAACTGTAATACTCGACTGGTCTGAGTGCTACTCGCAAGTTCCTTGTCAGATAATCTGTTTACAAAACTCAGGTATTTTGTCAATTCTACCTTTGAATAAAAGGTGTGAACAACAGATGATTTATTCTCTAGTGACGCAAATAGCAGCCCTATTCACACAAATAAAAAGTGTTTCTTTACTAATCTCACTGCTGACACGCTGCTTCCTCGGAAATTTGCCTTTGTTGTTTATTGACAAACAGAATGTTGATAACCTCAGGTCGGAATGTGGGTATTTTCAAATGCTCGTCTCAAATGTAAACATCATCATAAATATATATATATATATATATTATATATATATATATATATATATATATATATATAGCAATTGGTAATATAAAAGCATTGTTAAGTATGTTATGATATATTAATATTTTGAAGGCCAGTACAATGTACTGGCCTTCAATATATATATATATATATATATATATATATATATATATATATATATATATATATATATATATATATATTATGTTCGTTTTATGAATGATTCTAAGCAGGGCCTTTTTAACACCGGAATGTTAAATTTGGTATGTTTCACATTGAGATCTCAATGTACAATAAGTAGAGAATTATATACAGAGAAATATAGTTAGCTATGAAAAATTCACTATACCAGTCAAATTAACATAATATATATATATATATATATATATATATATATATATATATATATATATATATATCGGTAGAAATAATATATATATATATATATATATATATATATATATATATATCGGTAGAAATAATATATATATATATATATATATATATACATATATATATACACACACATATATTTATATATTATATATATATATATATATATATATATATATATATATATCGGCTTCTTCTTCCTACGAAAATTATGGAAGATTCCATAAAATTCGCAATCTGATGAATACAGATACTTTTTAAACCAATCTATTTGAACTTTAGATGAGACCCTAGCAGATCCTAATATTCTAGATTGGAATGGACTTGGGAGTAATGTCAATGAATGTTTACTTCACAGATATCAAGAACTGGATATTCATTATCAGATAAAATTTAGTGTCACCCCTAGGACATCTCATTTTTGAATGGGGTGGCTTTATCCCTCCATAAAAGATACATTCAGCATATTCTAATGTACACTGATCGGTTGGAAAAAGTTGTGAGTTAATTAAGTAGATATGAATACAGGAAGAGACTCCTGTCTATGCCACATAATATATTGTAAAGAATGAGAAAACAACCGAACACACACACACACACACACACACACACACACACACACACATACATACACGTACATATATATTGTCATCCACAGACACACATGTTTCGTCGTATCACATCTCCTCAGTGTCGCTAGACTTTACAGCCCGACTGATTTTCCGTCAGTCCGTCGTCTGAACCACTTGGCCATCAGCCACCTGCAGGGAAGGGATAGATTTTAACTGGTAAATACATACATAGGTATATATATTAGAGCCGTTAGAGATCTCACATTCAGTTTATAGGAGAGCCTTGCCATTTTAGCTTAACTGACGACCGACAACCAAATTTTACGCCAGAGAGCTCAACCAACAAGGAGTTTGGAGCATATATATTTTTGTCTTCCACAGATACCGTGTTTCGACCTTTTACGTCTCCTCAGTGTGGCTAGACTTGCAAGCTGCTCCGACATGGAAGGGGTAGAGTTTAACTGTTAAATACATACATAGGTATGTAGATACTGATAATTGTCATTCTGTGTACTTTCACCCTTAGCCAGGATTGAACCTGCAGTCTGGAAAATGACTGTTACAGATTATTAACTATTGGACAGTAGGACAGTCAAACACCTCCTCAGCTTAATGGACTCTTCCTGGCAGCAGTGGCAGGATTATTTAAGCTGTTATAGTGGGCTCATTAAGGAACTAGTAACTTCATGTTAGGCTTGTCAGTCAAACTAATGTTGACTGTCTAACTTACTGACTTCAATAGGTATATATGTTACAGAGATTGGCAGTGCATGTGCTTGGTGTTTCCTTATTAGTAAGAGCTGTTCGAAAATTTTATCTACTATATATTCGCAAAAGACAAAAAGGAGGGAGAAAAAAAAAAGACGGCTGAAAATTGCGCACTAGAAGATTTTATTGCATGTTATTTGCCTAACGCATGGCTCATAGACGAAAAGTTTGCGTGTGTACCACTATACGTGCCAAAGTTGTAAATAAAGTGCTTAGTCGGCCATTAAAAGTTCTTGCCAAAGAACGAGCGAAATGTACGTAATGGGGCAACTGCTCGTAGATATCGCCGCACGTAGCGTTTTAAAACTTTTATGCTACTTAAGTGGTTTATTTACTTCGATTTAACCCGTTGTCGTAAGAGTCGCTTGTGCAAAGGCTGCGGTCGATTGAAGATTTTAGGCCGCCATCATCTTCTAATGCTAATGGCAAACGTCTCTTAAGCCGCGACTCGGAAATGTCGGTAGATTTGTAACAAGAGAGATAACAATTCTTCAGACACATACGTGACTAGTGACAAGCTCTTTTCGACACTATATTTTTCATCGCTCTCTCTTCTCTCTCTCTCTCTCTCTCTCTCTCTCTCTCTCTCCTCTCTCCACACACACACACACACACACACACACACAACACATATATATATATATATATATATATATATTAGGGTCCGGTTTAGGTCAGTCGGTAGAATACCCACTAGAATCGCAAGGTTCCAGGTTCGATACCGGCCCCCACCAACTCAGCACATGAGTAGCACAGATTGGTACTCTGCTCTTACCGTTAAAGTAGGAAGCTGACGGTGTGGGTGGTGATCCACCTCGACAAAAAATATCTCTCTCGTCTAGTGCTAGCAAAAGAGGATAGACTCCATCACCCTCGGTTTATACCGCCAATATATATATTATATATATATATATATATATATATATGATATATGATATATTGAAAAAACAAAGATGTTACAAATGCATGGAATCATCAGGAGAGAATGTGCAAACCGTTTCGGGCCTTCTCTCCTGATGATCCCATGCATTTGTAAACATCTTTTGTTTTTTCAATATATCAAATTCGCACTGTCGTATTAAGTTCCATTTTATTTCATTATATATATATTATATATATATATATATATATATAATATATATAAACCATGTTAGTTGGTTTTGGGAATGATTCTATGCAGAGATTCTTTTCATATCGATATACAAATATTGGCATGGTCCACATTGAAAGCTCAATGCGCTATAATTTGGCAATCCTATATATTTTCTTAGGAAATACAATCTAGTGTAAAATCGGTTAATATCGGTGTAAATAAATTTACAATTGTTAATATGAGATGTTTATGGATTTTCTATGGCATATATATATATATATATATATATATATATATATATGCAACCTGATTATTAGTTATGAGGATGTGCCTAATTTATGTATACAAATACCCCTAAAAACATAAAGCAGGTAACTGAAACGAGAATTCTTTAATGCAAATCTAAAAATATTTCATCTAAATGATCCTTCTTACGCCTCCGGAAGTATATCCGGTCAACTCACTCTGAAATCCAATCAACTTACTGCATAAACATTTGCATGCATTAATATGCATACCGGAAAAATATTTCAAATTTTAAATTACGTGTGTGGGTGTGTCTTTTGGACGTATCCCCCACATTCCAACCTAATTTATTAATACCTCATCCCGATCTGCAACCTGCTTTTATTTGGAAATCAGACTGGAAAAAGCTAAGAGTCTAAAATAAATTTTGCATTTGATAACTTTAATATTTTCACTCACCCAACACATATATATATATATATATATATATATATTAATATATATATATATAAGAGAGAGAGAGAGAGAGAGAGAGAGAGAGAATAAACATTTTTTTAAATAGTGTTTGATAAATAAAGTACTCAAAAGCCGTCAGTGCAATCAAAATATGTATTACACGACTATATATATATATATATATATATTATATATATAATTAATCATGAATGCAAAATTGGCGAATAATGTGCGATGAGGAACAGTATTTGACTTATTTTGGTGCTCAAGTGTATTTCGACAGATTTTAAATTCCAATCATTTTTTTAAATATTAGACTAACAGATAACCATTTCTGTGGAACAAGCATTCAAATTTGAGTTTTGAGATTTCAAAACCTAAAAATTAAAAATTGAACCAGTGTCCAATACATATTTGCATCTTTAAATGTGCAGTCACATGCTTTTTATAACATTTTTTCATATTAAATTTATAATATCCTATATATTTATATATATATATGTATATATATATATAAAGTTAGGAGTATTATAAATTTGAGTTTTTCTTGTTCACAATTAGAGAACATAACTAACTAACTCTCATCTCTCTAACTCTCTCTCTCTCTCTCTCTCTTCTCTCTCTCTCTCTCTCTCTCTCTCTCTCTCTCTCTCTCTCTGGTACAAAATTTCAAATCAAAGCTGCGAAGCACTAAGGTGAAGGCACGAACTGAAATGTTATTCAAATAATGCCACTCTCAAAGACAAATTGCTAAGAAGTTGAACATTTCTAGATATAGGGTGCAATATCTGTTGATAAGGCAGATACAAATTGCGCAAATGTTGACGGGAAATGAACTGGAGCAGGAAAAGTGACAACTTCTGCTGAGGATCAGCATTTGATTATTGGGAGTCAAAGACGGAAAACAACTTCAAAATTGACAGCTGAACTTAACCAGTGTCGCTCCCAACTGTGAATAATCGACTTAGATCAGCGCAACTCTGGGGGTTGAATAGCCATTAAAAAAACCTGTCATGGAAGGTGAATGAGCCGAAAAGACTGTTATGGGCAAAAAGCATGTGAACTGGACATTTAAAGAGTGGCAATATGTACTGGGGACAGCTGAGTTCAGATTTTAATTTTGGTAGAAATTGTATAGTGTATGTGAAAAAGAGAACTGTGAGAAAGACTCAATAATGAATTCTTGGTCAACAGGTAAATGGGGTATCTGTTAGGTGGCTAGATATTTAGGGAGAAAATGAGTTGGATATTTAAATCAGGTCAAAGGAATCATGAAAAAAGAACAATATCATTCGATTTTGTAAAGACACATTTTGCCATGTGGTCTATGCATAATTGGAAAAAAAATCACATTTCCATAAGAAAATGATCCAAAATACTGGTCTAAATAATGTCAAAATTACCTCAAGTAAGAAAAAGAAAACAATTTTGAAATTTAAGATTAGTCTTCCCAAGACTCTTAGTATCTCCCTTATTGGGAAGAACTGGATGGGAGAGTTTGAAAAAGAATATTCAAAGGGTGAGTGAGTTGTTTCAGCCCATCAGGAATACTTGGGGAAGTCAACCATCTATTTTCATTCAAAAATGTGGAAAGAATCCAAAGAATTTGTGAAGCATTAATTAAGACAGGTGATGTTTTTATACAGATAAGAAAATATTAGACGGCTGTATCATAATGTTTTTATTGTTATGGGTTTTTTTTTTCAAAATCAAGTAACATACCCATAAGTTACTAAAATCTTATATTTTACTAAAAAAATCATGTTTTTTAAGAAAAGAATATATTGTATATAAAGGCTTAAAATTCACTCATTTTGCGGTTATAGATCTCTCCCCCCATCTCTCTCTCTCTCTCTTTATATATATATATATTATATATATATATATATATATATAGAGAGAGAGAGAGAGAGAGAGACAGACAGACAGACAGACAGACAGACAGAGGGAGAGAGCGTAGAAATTGCTTCGTTTGATGCAGATATGTAGAAGAAAACTGTCGAACCGTTCGCACACATGCGTGTGTATATTTATGGTGTGTGTGTGGGTGTGTGTGTGAAAGTGTGTGCACGCAAAATTACTAAATTTGCTGATCATATTTTCAGGACTGATGCAATTTTGGTCTAAATGAAGTCATTTTTCAAATTTATTTTTAATGTCTGACTCTCGAATCATATTGTTTGATATTGACCGATTTTAATTTCTAAATAATGCCTTTCATGTGATCAGAATGGAATGCAAACCCCCACTTAAATATTGCACATTTTGAAGTGTTGACTAATGGCCACTGTGACAAGCAGTATTGACAGCGGACAGCACAAGCCTCCCATAGAAAATTATGGTGGAACATTTAATCCGCTCAGCTCGCTCTTCAAGAACAGCGTAGAATATGGGCATGCCCACAAAAACTGTAGTGCATCGATGGGAAATACCTTCTTGTTTCACTCATTAGCTAACAGTATGCACCAAACTATGGACCCATTCATGAATCTTTAATCATGAAGTAAATCATATATATATATATATATATTATATATATATGTGTGTGTGTGTGTGTGTGTGTGTGTGTGTGTGTCTGTGTGTATATATGAGTATGTGTGTGTATGTGTGTGGGGGCGATGTAAGCAGAGTTTAATAGGTTTGAATTCTGAGTTTCCTTATCCTAAACCGACTGCTAAACCAAGGTTAAAGAGCCCAGTTTTCTCAACTTATTTATCCCTAGGTGGAAGGAGAATAGTTGGATTCACACCTTTTCCCATGGTATTAGCGCTATGTGAAATTTAAATAGCCACGTTTAAGATTTCAAGTTGTCTCGTCGCGTACATTTTCCTCAACGTTACCCATTACACCAAGTCTCCCTTTCCATCCCACTCTCTCTTTCTCTTTCTCGTTCTCTTTCCCTCTCTCTCTCTCTCTTCTCTATATATATATATATATATATATATATATATATATATAAGTTTTAAAATAAAGAATGAAATTGAAATTTATTGAACAACGGAAATTACGTCTCTTTCTTGTTTTGGACGTTATAAACACGCGTCGCGTGGGTTGTTAAAACAACAACCCATGCGACGCGTGTTTATAACGTCCAAAACAAGAAGCACACAAGACCGTGTCCATTTCAAAAATAATCTCTGAAGATGAAGATACTTCGAAATTGATTAGACATTGGACATTATTTCATTTTGTACACATTGTAATTGCCTTTTAAATATAAATAATAATATACTTTACTTTACAATGCTTCAAGCAAATTATCAAATACTATTTTATATATATATATATATATTTTAAAGTCGACGGGGCGGCCTAAAGTCGGTATCAGCCAGTCAGCAGGGAGTCTATCCCTTTTCAATAGCGCTAGACCAAGGAGATTGTTTTTAGCATCTGATGTGGAGCGCCACACCTACCATCAGCTCTTACTTTACCGCCAGATCCTGTGCTACTCATACGCTGAGTTGGCGGGCGGTATCGAACTAGGAATCTTGTGGTTTTCTAGCCGAACGCTCTACCGACTGAGCTAACCCGGTCCCTTAATATATATTATATATAATACACTACATTGAGAGGGAAAAATCATCTAGATTTCCGGTTCAAAATGCTGGTATCCCCTTGTGAATTTTTGTATAGCTCACAAAATCCACCGTATAGGTTTTATTTAAAATCAGATAATTTAGAAATCCACAAAGATTCTTCAATTTTTTTAGTAGGGCAAGAGAACAGTACTGAAATTTTTACTAATGGTCTGCACTGACGGTAATGTTGCAGTGAAAAAAAAAACTAATTATTTATGTAATATAGGGTACTGAAGAGATCCCAACGGCAAAAAACGTTTTGGTCCCATAATTATATATATATATATATATATATATATATATAGAGAGAGAGAGAGAGAGAGAGAGAGAGGGAGGGAGGGAGGGAGGGAGATAAAAGGGTATGAAAACACACAATGTTGTTAAAATGAATATATCTTTATATCATTTTCATTGCTAATATTGACAATATTTCGATTTATAAAAAATCATCATCAGAGCATAATGATAATTAGGTCCGTTTTTAGATGTAAATGTTTTTAATCCGGACTCATCGAGAGAGAAACAGAAAATAATTTAAATTCAAACTGGAAACATTCTTTTTCCAAAAGGCGTGTAAGCCATGCGATCGCTTCGTCTTTGTTCATTCACTGCGTGTTTCGCTAACGTCATGTACATTTCGCTACATTGTATCAATTCAGTGTAACAGTGTGTATGTGTTGTGTGTGTGTGTGTGTGTGTGTGTGTGTGTGTGTGTTGCTCTATTTCAATATGTGTTGTGTGTTGCCCGAAATATTACACATCTGCAGCATGAGTCACTTTTTATTGTTTGAACCTTTAATCCATCTGCTTCTGGATATCTAAAGTACATTAATTTCACATATATTTAATGGAATGATTTCAACACACATCGTGTCAAAATTATTTTTATTATTGCTATTTCAAGAATAATCTCATATATATATATATATGTGTTGTATGAGTGTGTGTGTGTGTGTGTTTGTGTTTGTGTTTGTGTGTGGGGCGGGTGTTTATGCATGTGTGTGTGTTTGTGTGTGTGAGTCAGTGTTTTTATTTTCATTTCATAATCTGTATTTATTCTGATGCAGCTGTTCGACAATTCTTAAATGATGCTATTCAATCATTTATTAGATATAGGTCATTTTTTTTTCATTTCTCTTCCCTTTTACTCCGGATTTCCTTCTTGAGTTTATATTTTCACCAAGAATTTTTTTCCCACAAACATCAACAAATATATGTTACGATATTACATATCCGTTAAATATGTGCCAGTAAATAATTTTCACATACTAATTATTTTTTCAACATTGTATATATATATGTGTGTGTGTGTGTGTGGTGTGTGTGTGTGTGCGTGTATATATATATATATATATATATATATATATATATATATATATATATAATATATATATATATATGAGTAGTGTAATTACCGTGCCTGTTGAATTTCTTTACAATCCATTAAATTTTGTAGTTACCAAGCCTTTTTATTTGTTCTTATAGAACTGTTAAATTTATCCCGAACACCCTGTGTATAGCAAATACGTAATTACACATGTACATACATGCACACGAATATCTTTATGTATGCATACTGTATATGCACCGTATTTATTAGCTTGCACAATTACACTCATACTCACTAGAAAATCACTGTTAATAACTAATATATATATATATATATATATATATATATATATATATATATATATATATATATATATATATATTAATATGTTAATAACTAATATATATATTTATATCAAAAAGATTTCCTCTCTGTGAACCATGCGACCTACGTTTGGAACCCCGACCCTTGAGACAAAGAATGAAAAGTTATTTAAAGTTAAACTTTTCGCACCGGATTTTACTCGTAAATGTGCTGTGTAATTGACCACGTTATGAAGCACTACAATCTAAAGTAAATAATCTCTCAATATTAGATATATAGTTATTGGAGGCAACGAAAGTGTAATCATTATTGTCGTAGGAAATGGATCCGGCGAGATGGGTTCAAATCCTGGACAAATCTATTTGCATCTCACATAGCGCAATTAATATTGATTTAAATTAAAACCTGTTAAACTCCGTTTAAGTAATTTACCTTGTGTCGCATCCCCCTCGTGTGGAGTGATCGGTAAATATATACGAGGGATTTCAGAAATTATCCGCACTTTTTTTTTATGGAAGCTGAGCTCATTGTGGATAATTTGATAGGCAGAACGATAACTAATCTGCTGAGAACCTGCTACCTCATCGATAACTCGCAGAATGCAGTGAACCATAATGAAGAAATGTTACGGTGAAAATGCGGATGAGAAGAAATAGAAATTTGATAATTACCCAGCGTCTAGGGGTCTCGACCAGTAAGATATAAAATTGCTTGATTTCATCACCCCTGCAGGCAGCATCTCACCCCTGGTTTAAAATGTGTAGGGTGGGGTTTAATGTCCGCTGCCTCTAAAATAGGAATACCGACAGGATCACCCATTTTTGCACTGGTTATTACATGAGCTTCGGTTTGTGTCTGGCTCCCAACGTTAAAAAAATTCTTATGTCAATCCGACCGGGTGAGAGGTCAGGAAAATAATTACAAATTTGCAAGTAGGACAGACTGGCTTTGACAGCCGGTTTAGGACAATAAACTCTGAATTAAAAGCTGTTAAACTCTGCTTAAGAAATTGATCCTGTGTCACTTATAGGGAGGGTTGCTAAATATGTATATGCTACTTGGAAACTTTAAAGCAGTCTTGGAAAGAAGATACTCATTTGCTATGACCTGATACCAGAAAATATAACTTATATGGCAAGCGTGTGGAAGCGTGTGGTGTAATGGTTAAAGTCATGGGAAATGGACTCGTCGCCTCGAGTTCAAATCCTGGACGTGGTAATTGAATTTCACTTAGCGCTAATACCCTTGGGAAAGGTATGAATCCTACTCTCCCTCCAGCTATGGGTAAAATAGCAAAGCAGACTGGGTTGTTTAACCATGGCTAGGTAACCAGTCTAGGAGAAGGAAAACTCTGAATTCAAACCTGTTGAACTCCGCTTAAGAAATTGTGTCGTATCCTGCTCGTGCGGAGGAGTTGGTAAATATATATATGGCAATAATGAAAGAGGAGAGAAACCTCTTGCAGTTTTACTGAAATCGACTCACAGTCCCGAGAGATGGAAAATCTAAAATTCGGAATTAATTCTTCAATTGTCATCAAGGATGAAATAAAATGAAATAAAAACTGTTAACAACACTTTTTACAGAAAACATCAAGACCGTTTCAATTCTAGTTTCTCACATTATTGCTCAGCTATTATTTATATAAATATTTCTAGAGAAATTGTAGGACAATGGGAGGAATCAGAATGATTGTCAAAATATTGAAAACAATAAAATCCGTGGAGTTGATGTCCTCGCATTGGAAGTAATCAAATCTGGTGGAGACGCAAGAACAAAGATGTTAATAAAATATTTTCATCAATATGATAAAGTAAACAAACACCTCTTGTATAGTCAATAATGATTGTACATCTCATAAGTTAGAGGGAAGAGACACTTAATCAAGAAAAAAAACATATATTATCAATATTCTTTGTTTCTGCTAAACGATTACCCTGGTTGCCAATTAACAGACGAAAAGAGAAAACAGAAGGAATTCTAAGTGATACTTGCCCTGAAGGCTGGGGCTGTAGCACACATTGACTACATCTTTGCAGAGGGGTCAAATCGCCAGTTAGGGCACCCGTTGGACGTTGGTAGCGATCCGTGAAGCTTCAGTGAGGATTATTCGTGACTGAGTAGTCCAAGACATATAAAATCCCACTTTGTCCCTTAATTAGGCTAGACAGACGGCTGGGAGAAGCCCCCCTCCAATCAATTCGATTCATAGAAGTGGTAGTTGAAATTGGAATTTAGGCAGTTCTAGCTTATTCCTCTTGGAGGCATATCTGCCTCATTTAATAGGAGGCAGATATGCCTTCAAGAGGAATATTTTTCTGGGTGTTATGGTTAACTTAGGACTAAACAAAGACGTCTGAAGGAATATACAAGTCTTTGAGTTCGTTACAAAAAAACAAGGACAAACACAGATAACAATGTTCGTCTATTCTATGCACAAATAAGTTCTTTTTTTGGAAGATGATTTCATGATAGCTCTAGATTTTTCAAAAACAATCAATGTTTTTTCTATTCTATGTTCAAATAAGAACGCTTTTTTGAAGATTATTTCATGTAAGAAGAAGGATATATCTTGTTTTTTAAGGAATTCAATGGTCATGTGTACTAATTACAAATAAATGTGTACTAATTACAAAAAATAATTTAATGAAAAACCATTAGATGTTTGGTTTGATATTGTTTTTCTTTTAATGGTATATCAACCTTCATGGGTTATTTACTGTTAAATCCACCCTTATAGAAGAATATAAGTTTTACTATCTAACCCATATCTTTGTCATTTGCTGTAGAAAGAATCATAGATTTAGATTTTCAGATCTAGATTCAATATTCGTCCTTACTATGTACTAATGAGAAACACCTTCTTGAAAGACCATTTCCTTAGAGGAATGGGAGCTTTAGCTTTTGCAAAGGAAACAATGTCCATTTATATAATATATTAATAAAAAATATCATTTTTGGAACCTCATCAGACGTAAGAAGTATGACAACTCTAGCATATCTAAAGGCAAACAATGTTCGTGTTTACTATTTGTTAACAGTCCAACTATTGCTGGAAGAAATTTGGTGTTTAAAGGAGGAAGACCGGAGACAATTGAGTGTATTTTAGAACGGATGCCTCAGGATTATAGTGGGAGTTCCTCACATGAAGCACCCCACAGTGGACAATAAAAGGAGTGGCACTGGAATGCCAAATAAAATCAATGACACTATCAAGAAAAATAAGGGAAGTAGTTTGTTCATGTGCTACGCAAAGACAATTCTAAGACAGCTCTTCATATAATAAGAACGTTGCCTACAGTAAATCAGGGTAGGATCATCAAAACTATTGAATGACCTAATAAAAAAAACTACCTCTGTTAAGTGGAAGAAAATAAGGGTGAACTTTAGGTTTGTGTGGACAAATATGTTCAAGGAAACATAAAAGATAATAAACACTGAATATATAGATATATTTGAGAATTATATACATAATGGTAGCTGAAGGTTTGTGTGGCAGTCCATTTCAGATGCAGAACAATTCCCTTTGTCTAGCGCTTGTAAAAAGGGGGTAGACTCCCTCGCTGTCCGTCTGATACTGACAATAGGCCACTCCGCTGAGTTTAATTTGCTTATAAATATAGCAAACAATATTATCAATATTAATAATACTATTAATACAAGGTGTGTCAAAATGTATCGAGACTTTTTGTATTTTTGACACACATTGTATTCTGA
>CM042146.1:86371947-86384447 GCA_023376005.1 Doryteuthis pealeii | reverse complement strand
CCTTTTGAAGAAAAAAATTGTATATATATATATATATATATATATATATATATATATATATATATATATATATATATATATTTTTTCTTAAACAGATTTCTAATCGACGGTCCTTTCTTTTCTCTAAAAATAATATATTGCAATAATTATTTTTCATAAATCATTAAATAGATAATTTAGAATTTTTAACTAGATAATTTAGAAGTTCACGCAAATACTTATACCGGGACAACTTGGTTGGTGAAGCAAAACTTTTAAAAAATACCTTGAAACAATACCAGGTAAACCAAGCTGATATGAAAACAAATAGCAGTTATTAAAGGAACATGCTCCATCCAAAAATGATCCTTAGGATACAAATACAATTTATGGAGGAATCAAGTGATAGTCCCGGGCCGAGGTCCCTTGGCTCCTAGAAATTGTTAAAGGAAAATAAAAAAGCGATATATATATATATATATATATATATATATATATATATATATATATAGAGAGAGAGAGAGAGAGAGAGAGAGAGAGAGAGAGAGATAGAATGATCTATCACAATTTTGCCCATTTTGCTTAGCAAAACCTATAGAATAATGAAAAAGAATATTAAAACTGATCAGTTAAAAGTTACTTTATATATCTTTTTAAATAATTATTTTTTTAAAGCACTGTTATTTCTCCCGTTCGTCGATTCATTCATTTTGGTAAAGGCATTATATAGATACGTTTCCTGAAATTTTTACTCACAATGTAATCTTGAACTGTGGATATATGAGCTTTAGATAATAAGTACCATCTTAACGGGTCCTCCAAAAACACGTCTTTGAGTTATTCATGACACAGTACAAATATTTCAACTTATTCTGCGAGAATCCTTGTGGCGTAGTAGATAACATGTTGCACATCGTAGCTACCGAGTTTGAACTACAGTCACGTTATTGCCTTCCCTTTCGTATTAATAACATTGGGAAAGGTACGAATCCCCTTATTATCCAGCTAGGGGTTAAATAGTACAACTGTTATTCTTCCAGAAGCATTGTGTTTGTATTTAAAAAAACAAAAAACAAAAAGCTATCCGTATCTTGGTTGGTATCATATTCACATTTCACCTATTTTACTTTCCAGTTTACTGTCATATTGATAATCAATACCATTATTTGATAGAAACACTTGAAACCATACAACTGTGTACGAATTATTTGTATGATATAGGAAAACTTGAAATTGATTATATTTTATACAATACAGTGCTATTTTTTTAACGTAACCAAAAATAGGATAAGCTGGATTTATAATAATTGATATGATGACAGGAATTCAAAGAAATATAATTCTATAAAGAAAGTCATTTGCAAACTTTTTGCTCATAAAGAATTATTAAGCTTAGTTCTAGCGGGCCTTCCCACCAAGCATCAACGGCACCTCGTCTAACATAGTTAAAGACTGGATTTATTTTCTGACGCCTGCAGCCCTCCGTAGAAGAATGCTGATGGACACAGCCATTTAAAATAAAACAAACGCACTGAGGAGCTTGCCTTTGTGAGGTCCTCACATTAAACGGACCTTGTATAACATACTAGCACCATGGGAGTTTTGTTAGCTGCTTGGCTATGTTTAACCCTCGAGACGTCAATTAACCAAGTTCAGGCTCAAACCCCGAGGGTTGCTTCTATTGTCTAAAAGGAATTAGGGTATGGTTCATTAGCCGACACGTGAGAGCCCCTATAGAAGGGAATGCTGATAGGACTGGATTATCTTTCACGTGCTCCCCAGGAGTTTCAATTTCTGGGGTGTCCACACATTAAACCGAACTTTTGTTACATCCCTTCACCGTGTGAGGGTTAGGCAAAACTTTAGAGGCTGGACGTTCTCTGTATTGAAATCGGGTTTAGCAAAATCTTCGTAACAATTACTTCTGATCGAACTTTAAATGAATATTGTATATCAAAATCTGAAATATCACACTAATCCCCAGCTTTGGATTAAAGAGTACCACATCAATCCTCTTGTACAGATGGATTTGGCATTAAATAACTGTTGTGATGTTAGTCCCAACAGTAAAAAGAAGTCAAGTCGAGATAGGGTAAAATAAGACAAGTGTATTTACAATCAATGGTACATGTACGACTAGCTTGTCGTTAACGGGAACAGTTCTACCTTTCCACTCGGTGTCTCACTATTTATAGTGAGAACCGGTGCATGTTCTCCACTGTAGGAACGGCCGGTACAACAATAACCCAGTATGTTTCATATGCCATTAAAAACCATCAGATATATACAATGGGCAGTCCCTTTGGCGTAGTGGCTAACGTACTAAGCAGTGATATCGTAGACATCGAGTTCGAAAACTAATCGTGGTATTACGTTCACTTTCCGACTAATAACCTTGGGAAAGGTATGAAACCCCTTATCCTTTCAGCTATGGGTAAAATAGTATCCCTACTGTTCTTCAATAAATATGTTTTTTTGCATTACCTAATCTGGTAAGTTTGATATGCCATTAATCAAAGATCAATGTAGATATGCTGATAGGTACGCGTCTTGCATCCCTAACGCACAAAAATCTTAAAGGACGCAGTAAAATCCTATTCATGTGTCCCAGTGTTTTCTTTTTTCTTCCCTCACCATTTCAAGCCAACTCTATATACATATTAATAGTTTCTTAGAAACGAATTGCACAGGATATGTAACAAGGTAGGAGTTAGACGGCTTTAGTTGTTTCCCCAGATCATATATAAAAAATCCAACAATTTATTAAGAAAATTTAGTTGGGACCCACATATTTTACCGGGGACGCATTCAAAGCCAATATGTGCGCCAAGGACGCACTAAATCAAAACGCTATCAGTATCACTGCAATGGTTACTGAAAATACAGCGAAATAAAAGTCAATTTTATCCGTGCCACATAATCTGGTAGAAATCATGTAGAAATCGCGGAAATAGGTGGCTTGTATTTCAATGATAAAAACGCTTTGTATATTTCCATGCTCGTCGGTGAATGAAAACTGCAGAGAGTGTTAGTATCATGGCTTATACGTTTCCGTGGCAGTAATGATGATTAAGTTGTAGCGATGAGAGAGCTCAGAGAATAGACAAGTGACCGTAAGTAGACAAGAGCTTATCGTATCTAATTATAAATTGCGTAGGAACGAAGAGAATGGGGATCAAATCTTTTTATTACTGACCAGCTTTCCGGAGGGAATCTTTTCAATTAAAGAAAATAAATTCGGATGAGCAGGATCAGCCGAAGAAAAGGATCATTGGATGTTCTAGAGAGCTTTAGAGGCGAGGGAGTACAATGGTTTCTCCAGTTGCTATGGTTAAACATTAGACGCTATTTTATATTCCTACTAGTATAGTTCCCGTCAAAAAGGTAAGGAACATGTCCGTGTGTATAAGTTCCTTTGATTATCTATGGATTCAAGACGGTGGAATCAGTCAAATTAACAGGAGTAGTGGCTAAGGTGCTGGACTGCGACATCATAGTAAACGGGTTCGAACTCCAGTCACAATACTTACGGTTACTTTAGGATTTATAATCATGGGTAAGCTATGAACTCCCACATCCCTCAGCAATTGGTTAAATAGTAACACTATCATAAGGATTGGTTTTGCATTGAATAAGCCAGGAAGGTTGATATGACATTAAACAAAGACATCAAACCACATCAAACCAAACACAAGGTTTCACATTCCAAGCCATCCATTCATCCAGCACCAGTTGAAAGAAAATACGCCTAGAGCGGGTTGCACAGAAAACTAGGTAAATAAGATGGCTTCCATCATTCAGCCTAGACAAAGACACGCAGACCTACGCGACTATATATATATATATATATATATATATAATGGACTCAATAGAAACTATTATATATATAATGTTTCTATTGAGTCCATTATATATATATATATATATATATATAATATATATATATATATATATATATATATATATTTAATGGGCTCAATAGAAACATTATATATATAATGCATTAAACAGATATATTATATGAGTGTGAGTGTACATATATATAATGGATTCAACAGAATCATTATATATATATATGTAATAGACTCAACCGGAGTGTTACACACACACACACACACACACACATACATATGTATGTACGTCTATGTGTGTGTTGTGTGTGTGTGTGTGTGTACTATTCCTCTTGAATCCGTTATTCAGATTTTCATGCGTTACACACAATCGTCGGGCCGAGAGAGAAAAAGAAAGTGGCTTGGTAACCATATGTTAAGGTAAAAAGCATCCCATAATAAAGTGAACAGCTGTGTCAGCTGGAGCGTTAGAATACACCGACTGCACCTCTGCAGAGGGGTAAGACTCACACAATGGCGACCCGGGATGCTCAAGAATGCCCAGAAATCCATGACATACAACACTCCACTTAGGCCCTTACTTAGGCTAGATGGGCGGTCGGAGAGGCCATCTCCGATCATTCGGCTGGTCACGTCCAGCCCTAGCATCTATATGATTATCCCAACCCTATTTCACGTATGGCAAGGACCAACTCCTTTTTATCATATGGGTACTAGAAGCCAGTGGCTTAGAGTCTTCATGTCCTGGGAATGACGTTAACCTCTATCTGATGGTGAGGTTCCAGTGTTGGAGGTTTGGGGAATGTGGTGCACCCTTTTATCACAATTGCTCCCTGGTCCACACTGATCCGGAGTGGTAATACATGTTAGTGTCCCATTTTCGGGTTAACTAAAAAAATGTTTATTTAAAAAAATTGAGTATACATTAAGAATTAATTTATTTCAAAACTTTGTCGACATTAAATGACCCTCGAGATAAATATGCCGTAAAACAAAACAAACCAAAAGTGAAATATTGAAAAAACAATCTCTTGTGTATAAGCGCGGATATAACAACATATTATGTCTGAAAAGAAAAGAAAAGGGTGTATCTGGAATACGCTGAACATAATAATTTGCTTAAAAAAAGTAGAATTAATAGTAAGTGAAGTCCGTGGAATGGTATATATTTTAGTATCAACCAAACATCGAGTGAATCTTTACCCTTGTCGCTTTCGCTAGACAAGGGGATTGTTTCGCTGAACTGCTTTAGGTAACCGAATCAGCGAAAGAATCAACTTCAAAATAATTCCGACAGAATTATCCTGAAGATCCTTCTCAGTGAAACGTGGGTAGTAGACTTCTGTTGCTTATTCGGTTCCTTAAACCGATTCAATCAGCACTTTTCAATGTTCATTATAGCAAATCATTCGGCTTCTTTTTTTCCAACTGACAAAAACTTGACAAGTTCGTTCCCCCCTCTCCTTTGTCTGTCTGTCTGTCTGTCTGTCTCTCTCTCTCCCTGTCAACTTCCCTCTCTGTTTCTCTCTCTTTAACTAATCGGCTGACACGTGACCAAAAAGAAGAGAACATTGATAATTAAAAGAAATGATAAATCAGTCTTTGACAAAAGGTAAAGGCGACCTGAAATATTTGATTAAATGAATAAGATTAAAAAAAAAAAAACAACACCATTTTTAACCATTGAACATTGTTTTTGTTTATCTTATATTTTGTTTATCTTATATTTTCCATGCTTCCAATACAACCAAAATGTTTCCCAATCAACATAACGTATATCTATAAAAGAAGCATACGTGGACTCCTTAAGATCAGCATGTATTTTGGATCTCTTTTGTATATATATATATATATATATATATATATATATATATATATATATATATATATATATATATATATATGTGTGTGTGTGTGTGTGTGTGTGTGTGTGCGTGTGTGTGTGTGTGTGTGTCGTATTGTTATTTAGATAGTATTATTCTAAGTTGTTTTTAAAACGAGAGTAATGTTTTGTAATATTTATTATTCCCAAGATAATTTTCCTCTTCCGAGAGCCGAGAGCCGAGAGCCCAACTATTTTTACACACCTAATTTTCAAGCATTTATTTTACTTTTTTTCCAGACAGTGATCTCTTGCGTTTCTTGCCACGAACATAAATTATCCTTCTTCATTCAATAGATAATCTGAATAGAAAATAAAATAATAGGCAACACTATATATCATCGCAGCAGGAACTTCATTCTTCACGCTCCGCTCTATCAATCCTTCTTCTTGCGATGATGAAAAGTAAAAAAAATCTGGTCATCTCTTTAGGAATTCAATAGAGAAGATATGCCTCACCACAGTTTCTTCAAAGATCACCTGTTGAAGCTATTTCCGTGGCATCTCCCCATCCCCCAGGGGTTGAGCATTAACTAAAGCGTAAACCAACTAAAGCGTAAACGCAACGCTCTCCCATAAACGGGATGGAGTACTCTATGGCGGCCTTTACATACATATAGATGTGTGTATGAAAACAGTTAAAATCCCCTTCGCATTCTGTGGGTGATGATGGCCGAGCGGTTAAGCTGTCCGACTGCTGCTGAATCGGTTGGAGTTCTATCCTGGCTCTAGGTAGCTCACAAAATGTCTAGCCACATTGAAGATATTTAATAAGTCGAAACACGTGTCTGTGGATGACTATATATATATATATATATATATATATATATATATATATTACCAGTAGGATGGGACACAAGGTCAGTTACCTTTTCGGAGTTAAACCGGTTTGAATTCAGAGCTTTCCTTCTCCTAAACTGCTGGCCATACCGAGGTTGAAATACCCAGCCTCCCCTCTATTTACACATAGCAGGAGTGGGAATGGTTGGACATATGCCTTTCCCGAGACTATTAGCGATATGAAATCAAACAGCCTCATACAGGAATTGAACTCGTTTCATCGTATCCATTTTCTACGACGATAACCATCACACACATACACACACACACACACACACACACACACATATATATAATATATATATATATATATATATATATATATATATATACACATATATATATATATGTGAATTATATTTTACTTTGGCACAGTAAGTTTGGAAAATTAAATGTTTTTGTGAACTTTGTAACATAAGTGTATATGAAGCTTGTGTAATATACCCTTGTCTAATACAAGAGAGAGAGAGAGAGAGAGAGAGAGAGAGAGAGAGAGAGAGAGAGAGAGAGAGAGAGAGAGAGAGAGAGAGATGCAGAGTAGAGATGGGATGAGGGGTCTTACTTCTTACTCTCTGCTTCTACTGCTTCTATTTCGTCGGTCGCCATATTCTTCAGTGCTTATTTATCGGGCTGATATCTTCGGGTTGATTCTTCCACTTTTTAGGCCTGATCATTACTTGTTTAAATGAATCAACAAGTCTCTGTTGTTTTTATTAATTATTTTATAAACCAACCCAGCCCATAAATATTCTGCGCGGATCGAGAGTGACATCTCGAGAGCCTACAACATCGTCCACTGTCGGCAAGTGACTAGTCGCATCTAAACTAAAGCTTCTCACACCTGTAATCGCGTGCTTCCAAAGTGGTCAAGTTGAGATAATCATTAATCAATCATTACCCTAACGGTTATGGAAATTCCCAATTTAACTCCCTCCGATTTTGAATCTAACGAAATCTCATTCTTACTACCGTACGTACATAATTCATTGACTATTAATGAATTATGTAACAGTCGCCCGTAATTAAAATTTTATCTTACGCCGCAAATAAAAATATCGAACCAATGACAGCTCGGAACTCCAAAACCTTGTAAGTTGAGGCAAAGGTCAAATGTATATCTGTATATTGATATTGTTCATATAGTTGGAGCGTGTTTTTCTCCCTTATTTATTTTCATTTTAGTCTTTGTCCTTCTTTCTTTCTTTTTTCTTGATTATCAGATATCACCAAATTTCACCCTGGAGGTAGATACTCACCCTGTAATTTGATGGTAGATTGAACTAGGTCATCTGATTTAAGGATTACATTGAGCTCATATAGAGGAGAAACTCTTAAAGTAGTTTTGTCTAACCAGAAGAAAGTCCCTTTGGTTTGAATTAAGAGTTTTCCTTCTCCTAGACCGGTTGCCATTGCTTGGCTAAAGAGCCCAGTCTGTCATACTATTTGCTCAGAGATACCAAAATAGTTGGATTTGTACCTTTCCAAAGTGTATTTGCGGTATGTGAAATGTAAACAGCAGCGTCTAGGATTTAAACTCGTCTCCATTATATATAGTAGTACAAAATTAAAAATATCCTCCGAGCGATGTAAAAATAGATTTTTGAAACATATTTCCTGAGGGGTGGGAGTAAAATGTTCAATGTAAGCGAGTTTGTACACGAAGTAAGTAAAATCATCATATTCATTAAAGGATTAAAAAATAAAAGAATTTGAAATGTAAACTTTAAATATGTATTAAAATAAAACAAACTATATATAGATATATAATACCAGTCATGTATTTATTAAAACTTATTTAAAAAAATAATGAGGACTGTCTAATGTTGCATGTTCAAATTTTGAGTGTATTTATTCTATGTTATGACGATTTTCGGTAAAGTGCCGTAAGCAGTGACGTAATTTTTGTTACAGACAAAAATGGGAAGCGAATCTCCATTAATAATGGATATAAGTCCTCCACAGACTCTGTGTTTCGACGTTTCGCGTTTCTTCGGTGTGAGGAGACACAACAACTACCTCTGACCAGGAGCGAAACCCGACTGATTTTTATTCGGCACGATTCGTTAACCTCCCGGCCATTTGACAGTTGCTGTTGTGTGTGGGGGGGGGGTGTTTAAAATATTAAATACGTACTTTTGTCTATATATTTTATGATCACCAGAGAGATCCAGTCTGTAAACAACAGACGTTCATTGCTTTATGCTGGCACTGAAAGTTAATTTAAGTCGCACCTAGATAGCTCTACCGGATTTTGGGAGCATATAAGAAGTCATCCATAGACACCGCTTTTCGACGTTTCACATCTCTTCAGTGTGGCTAGACACAACAACTACCTCTGACCAGGAGCGAAACCCGACTGAATTTTCCTCAGCCCGATTTGTTAACCTCTCGATGATTTAATAGCTGCTCTTAAAGGGCGATGTTTAAACCATTGAATACATACTTTTGTCTATATATTTTACTATCACCAGATATATATATATATATATATATATATATATATATATATATATATATATATATATATATATATATGTGTGTGTGTGTGTGTGTGTGTGTGTGTGGAGGGAAAGAGAGAATGAAATAAAACATTGCACAACTGTGTACAATAATAATTATATTGATTTTCCTAGGTTGTCAGTTCTAATACAATAGTATTCGAACAGAATAGAAGCCATAAAAAATGCACTGTTCGTTTAAATGATAGATGCGGAAGAATTTTAAAATTGATATTATTTTTTTTGGTTATCCTATTATGGACCTGTTAGTTTTTCTATATTCCGGGCTTAGCATGTATGCAGGTAAAAAGGATTTTTTGTGGGAACCAGATTCGCAGTTATTATTGGTAATTATATTAAGTCCGTCAAAGGTGAGAACATAAAATAAAATGGATAGCCTTAACTGTGACAGATGCTAAATCACTATTAGTTATACATACATCCTTAAAAAAATATATATATATATATATATATAATATATATATATATATATATATTATATATATATATATATTCAGAGAGAGGGGAGAGAGAGAGAATGAAGAGTGAGAATTGTTTACTGAATTGTGCAGCTATAGGAACATAATTGTGAATGGTGAGTTTGTATCTTGGAGGCAGCGTTTGTCATGAAAATGTTTTTTTTAAACACCTGTATTTTATTGTTAATCTTAGGATTGAATACCCTTTACGGCGTGCCGTGGGAAGTGTGCAAGTCACATCACAGCAAAAATTTCCGTATTATGTATACATGAACATGTACCATACACCAAAATGAAGCTGGTGCTCAGTGGATCACACCCCTAATTCTCCACATAGTCACCGTTTCTCTCCCATCAATTTTCCACCTTCGAATGAGAGCCTGTACCCCAGTCCCGTAAATTCTGTTGACAGTCACTGCTTCACTATAAATTTTACCACCTCGTCTCTGAAATAATTTTTGCCTCAGACTATCATCTCATCGGCCTCATTAAATAGTGTTTGAGAGGCAGACATTATTCTAGTGACGTGGCTCAAATAATTGTCAACATAATGTTTCGGGCTCTCATTCGAAGGCGGAACATTGGTATTGAGAGAAACAATGACTATGTGTAGAAGTAGGGATGTGATCCACAGAGGACAAGCTTCATTTTGATGTATGATACATGTTTCTGTGTTGGTAATTATACCTGTCCTAAACAAAATGGCATTACTTTTTTTCTCTCTCCCGAGTGTTTTATTAGTTATTATCATCATGCTTAACATGTCGCGCTGTTAACATGGATTCCAAAGACTATCTCTCGCCAATACGTACTTGTCGGTCATTACTCCTGGTAGTTCCTCCGCACGGCATTCATAATCTCTACAGAGCTGATTAATGTTTTTGTTTTTTTTAGTGAACCTACAAAAAATGGCATTACTTTTTGACTCACCCTCGTAATGCTAAGGTAATTTGGTCCCATTCATTAAGAAATTGAAGAAACATTTTTTTATTAGTTTTAGTTTTACGCATCCAAAATAGTAATGAAGATACAAATAAGAAAGATGCGCATGAAAGTGTTTAATAGAAATGAAATACAGTCCATTTTACCGACTTGGTAATATTCCTTTAGTTATATTGATTGTACCCAGTTATTTATTGGCATGTATGTAATTTATGGAAATCTTTGGCCCCGGGTCCTAAGAACAATATATCTCGGCTGTCTTTGACTTGTGTAATGTGTCAGCGGCAGAAAATTGTTTTGTATATATATCAATGGACCAAAGGTCTTTGTTCCCCTAAAGAAGAGCGTCCATAGGCGGAATAAGACTATCTTCTTACGGTAATCTTAGAGAAAATGAAATGTATTCATGCTTTCTTTCCTGGTGACTATATTTTGGATTGGTTTGATTCCTGTGTTTAATGGCATATAAACCTGCGGGGGTTATTTAATGCCAAGATCAACCAGGTAGAAGACCATAGTGGTACTATTTAACCAATGGATTTCAGGGTGGGGAGATACATAACTTTCTCAAAAGTATTAGTCTAAAAGGAAAACGTAATGAAATTCGAACTCACTTGATATGATGTTGCAATCCAGCACGTTAGCCATTTCCCGTTGTGAATATAGGAATGTACTTCTATCGACAAACTAGCTGAAGTACTCGTTTACACAGGTTTCGTTGCTTTCTATGTTTAATGGCGTATCAAACTTCGTGAATTATTTAATGCCAAAGACATCCTTATAGTAGGCCAGTTATGGTACCCATGTTATATACAAGAGATAAAGAGAGGGAGAAACATGCAGAGTAGAGATGGGATGAGGGATTTTACTTGTTACTCTCTGCTTCTACTGCTTCTATTTCGTCGGTCGCCATATTCTTCAGTGCTTATTTATCGGGCTGATATCTCCGGGTTGATTCTTCCACTTTTTAGGCCTGATCATTACTTGTTTAAATGAATCAACAAGTCTCTGTTGTTTTTATTAATTATTTTATAATTAATGCCTGAGATGGGATGACGTAGATGTAGAGATGAAGAGTTACATAACTTTCCAAAGGTTATTAGTCAAGAAGTGACAGCAATAACATGACTAGAGTTCGAACTCGCTAACTACGGTGTCGGAGCCCAGCACGTTAGCCATTACGCTGCAGGGACTCTTCCATTGTAACTCTGGGAACTACTTGTGTCGCCTCTTAGCACTCATTCGGGAAAGTCATCTCGTAGCCAAGAGCAGTTAATATAATTATCAGTTTAGCACGTTCGGTCTGCCTAGGAACTACAAGGTTTCTGGTTTAATACCGACCCTAGCCCACAGGGATCTGCGTGGTAAAGAAAGGAGGTGATGGTAAGCGTGGCGCTCCAACCCAGACGCATAAACAATCTCCTTGGTCTAGCGCTAGTGAAAAGTGGATATACTTCATCGCTGTCTGGTTAATACCGACTTTAGGCCAGCCTGACGACTTTACCTATAATGCTATAAACTAATTTAATTTTGTGCACTTCATATAATTTCAACTGTATATTTTCTTTTAACATTATGAAGTTGATCTAACAACATTTTCTTTCCTGAAAAAAAAAAGATAATAGCATCTTCCATTTTTTTATTTTCCTATGGCTATTTCTGGTCTCTGACAACCAAGACATCTAAAAAAACTTATTTTTATCATGCAATTGCTGTCCAAGCAAGGACGCTAACCTTCAACAACATAAATTAAAGTAAGTTAGGTCCTACAAAAGGGTGTGTCCTAGGCATTACACTAATTAACATCTGATGGTGAGGCTCCATATCAAAAGATCTTATGAGCATGGAGTTGCCTTTATTGCCATTACTCTGGGTCCACTCTGATTCGGAGTGGTAATACCTGTTAGGGCACATCTATGGTAAAATATACCCTTTTTCAATTTATTTCCATTAGATATGAATACTTGATATATATATATATATATATATATATATATATATATATATATATATATATACCAACTTCTTC
>CM042146.1:86361947-86366947 GCA_023376005.1 Doryteuthis pealeii | reverse complement strand
TAATCACTTATAGTGTATTCATTCCACTTCCATCCCGTCCTTCGGGTAGGAGGTCCGGTGTGCTTCGGCCACTGGATCGGTGTGTTTGAATTACAGCGTCGATCCCAGGGGGATATACTCCCGGCCATACCTGCCCCCTTGATTTAAAGGGGCAGGGCTGGGTTTATTGCCCAGCGCCTGAGGCCCCTCCCTTGAGGGGGAATGCTGAAGGGATCGACGCAATTTTTGTTCTTTTTCCACCCATGAGTTTCGGCTTGTGGGCGGGCCCACGTTAAAACGAGGCCTTGTGCCCAGCCCATACAAGTGGGGTAAGAGGCAAATACCCACTTATAGTGTATTCATCTATGATTCAGAAAGTACCGTTATTTTCAAGTTCTACATTACGGTACATAATTTATAGGCACCTATCAATTATGTAACAGTAATGAATTATGTTTTTGTAGTAAGTGTGGAAGAAGAACTAGCACCGACAAATAACTGTTTCTATAATTTAATGCTCATCTTAATTTTGTTTTTCTATGCTTATAAAAGATTGACTACAATTGATTTTGTTTGGTTTCTTTGTTTAATGGCCAGCCATGTTGACTGGGGACTGTAGAATACGCCGACTACACTCTCCCCCAATGCTCTATCTATTGGTCGTGGGTTGCGATCCATGATCTTAAAGTATGAAATCCTTAGGGCTGAGCAGTACAGGATATGAAGCACTCCACTTTGACCCTTAGTTAGGCAAGAAGGGCGGTCAGACATACCCGCTCTGGTGGTCCATTGATTAGAGTCGTAGGAAATGGACTCGTCGACCCGAGTTCTATTCCTAGAGGAAACATTTTGAATTTCACATGGCGCTAATACCCTTGGGAATGGTATGAATCCAATTCTCTCTCCAGCTATAGGTAAAATAGCAAGGCAGGCTGGGCTCTTTAACCATGGCATGGTAACAAGTCTAGGAGAAGGAAAACTGTGAATTAAAACCTGTTAACTATTTGTCGCATTCTTCTCATGTGGAGGGGTTGGTATATTATATATATATATATATATAAATATATATATATATATATATAGTGTGCTAGAATGCGGTGACTGAGGGTCTTATTATCCTGGGTATTATTCTAATCTGCTTCTAGTGGGGAAATTCAAATTCTAGAGCTCTGGAGGGTGTTACTACCAGGTTTACTCTGACCCGGAGTGTGAGGACTTTAGGACCTCATCTATGGTTCGAAGAGACTAAAAAACGAGTTTTAATAAATGTTTCAAAGGAAATTGTGTTCGGAGAAAGGGGTTGATATACAGTGAAATCCTACCAAACAAAATACATGAAAGAAAACAACAACAAAATCCAACCAAAGCAACGTAGACACGTACGTCAGCTAGTTATAGATACAATTATATTCTCTTTACAATTAATAATGTTGATATCTAAATAACACACCTAACAAGTAATATGAGAGATTTATTTATGTTTCTAAAACTGGCAACGCTAAGTCACTTTAAAAAAAAATTGGCACAGTCAATCTTCCCTCATATTTTACCGATATTTAACTTTCTGCCAGACGCCACTAAGCGCGGTAAATGTCTGCAATTATCAGATAAATAATAATCGCTGCTATAATTATTTAAGCTATTGATAATATTCACTTATGGTTATTTAGTTGTGTCGCTGAGGCTTAAAATACATTGAATATATCCCTGGCGAGGGGTAAGACACCTCAACAATTGTTTTTTAAATACTGCCAGGACACGCTGAAAGCACAGGTTCCCGTTTGTCTACCGAAATTAAGCAGCAGTTAGCCTCTTCAATATTTCATTAAGAGACTAAGTAAACAACAGCAGGAACTGTAGGCATTACTAATCCTTTCTTTATCAAAATGATTCGGCATTAAATGACCCGAAAAGTGTTGATATACCGTAAAACCCAACAACTCCCCACCCACCCCAAAAAGGAAAGAGGTATCCTGAATATGGAAATAAACTGGGGAGAACAAAATATGCCTTAATTGCTCTTAGTTTTCTATTACTCCCAGGTCCACTCTGACCCGGAGTGTTAGTACGTCTTTAGGTCCCATCAATGGGACAAATGGATGTTTTAAATTATTCGTATTCAACAGGACATGTGCAAAACAAATTATTACTTCGTAAATCTGAACGTAGATAAATACAATTCCCTGACCTCTTGGCACAAAATAACCCTTGATTGGTTAACATGATATTAAAATCAATCATAATCAATAATGATTATTAATTAGTATCTCGTATTTATTCTGTCAACAATCCGTATGGATAATTAGACATCTTTGTCCAGGCCCCATTTCTTATTTAACAGCATTTTTCTAAGTTTCACTGTGAGACATTGACAATTTCTATTGTTTGTAAGCCGTAGAGAATAACATGACTTACATTGACACGATGAGTATCAACACAGAACAAAATGGAAAAAAATAGTCTTTCAACTGGGGGGGGGCGGTATCAACATTGAAAAGCCTGATTTTTACCTGAGCTTAAATACTAACCATTAATGTCAATGAGAAATATGCAACTATTCTAGCCACCAAGCAGGCCTAATATGTATGTATTGGTATTATTATGCGTTTCTGTGCTGATTCCATTGTCATGTTGTATCGTTTCAATTCATGTTGTATTTCTCTCAATTCCAGATGAATATTCTTGGATAATGTTATATTATAAACATACATTAATATACCGTGGCATCTTGACTTATAATTCTAGTAAAAAAAGCTCAAACAAACTCTGATATTTGGCTAGATTGAACTTTAAGTCCTATTTGAGAAATACTGCTTCTCTGTAGCATCATCACTATTATTGTCTACCATGACTAAAGAATACATTTCACATTGAAAACTTTAAATTTTCATTATTCGATTTTTGTAGCTTTAACATTTTTCAGACAAAACAGACATATATTGACTATAAAAAAATCATCCTTTTAGTAGAAGGTTGGTATTCAGATTTCTTCCTACTACGTTTACTGAAGCTAGCATATCCAGTCTATCCTAGACAGTGAACTATCGTGGTTTAATGTATAGTAAGCTAGTCTCTCTGATTCATTACAACTAAATAGCGAGTTAAATCCTCGCTGGATGCCCAATAGCTGCAATCATATGTCACATTCTACCCGTGGCAAACGGTTTGAGTAAAAACCTAACCAGTCTACCCTATTATTTTAGCAACAACTTGTAGGAGTAGGGAGTACTACTGAATATAGAGTTAAATATATGGAGGCGCGTAGGCTAGTGATTAGAGTCGTGGAAAATGGACTCGTCTATTCGAGTTCAATTCCTTGACGAAGCTGTTGGCATTTCATATAGCGCTAATACCCTTGGGAAAGGTATGAAACCATATATTCACCCTCCAGCTATGGGTTAAATAGTAGGGCAGACAGGGCTCTTTAACCTTGGGTAGGTAACCAGTCTAGGAGAGGGATAACTCTGAATTCAAAATTCCTGAAGTCAGTCGTTGATTGGGTTCGTAGCATTCCTTAATGTACCAATTCTTTCCTATCGACTGTACCAAAAAAGTGGGAAATAGTCCTACACATCCTACCCGTGGCAAACGGTTTGAGTACAAACCTAACCAGTCTACCCTACTATTTTAGCAACAACTTGTAGGAGTAGGGAGTACTACTGAATAGATAGTTAAATCACTCGATGCGAATACTGGCAACCTTGTATCACATCCTATTCGTGGTGAACATATCTAACACGTCTACCCAACTATTTTAGCAACAATTTGTAGGAGTATGGAGTACTGCTCAATAGCGAGTTAAATCCTCGCTGGCAGCCTTACGCCACATAGTAATCCTGCCGACCGATTTGGACAAATACCTAACCAGTCCACTCAACTATTTAGCAAGAAATTGAAGGAGCATGTAGATATATTTTTGATTTCGAAAGAGAATTAGTATGAAGCCAATGCTAACTGCTCTAGTCGGGATTTGAACCGGCTTATCGATACGATATTAATTAGCAATAATGATTTACCTAACTGCAGCCCCATATAATCTTTTCTTTTTATCATCGAAAGGAATATAACCGGAGAATAAAGTAAAATGAGTGGAAAATAATCTGATCAAGACGAACTATTATATCAACTCTTACATCATATCTTTTGTTTTGAAATGTCTATGCCATAAAATATCAAGCTGTATGTTGTAAATGTTCTGCAGCATTTCTTTTTTTAGTTCTGTAATAAAACATATTAATCTAATATATATATATATACATATATATATATATATATATATCAGGAAAATAGAAATAAATCCAACGTAATATAAGTATACACACACATACACACACAGACGTATATATATATATATATATATATATTATAATATATATATATATAATATATATATATATGGTGAGCCAAAAGTAAGTAAGCACTTTTAAGTAGCAAAACTAGTAAGATTTTTATAAAGTGTTAAGAAAACTAGATGTTATTTATTTTTGAATTTTTCTCAACTAGTTTAGGTTATCACCAGCAGAATATGTCATTGCGAAAAAATGTTTTTGGAATGTTTTAAGAACACGTTCTAAAAAGTTTTCAAGTCAAAAAAGGCGTTGAAAGTGTACTAATAAAATGACATATCCATTTGTTGAGTGAAAACCATTTTTTTGTTTAATTTCGCTTGGCTTTTAAAAATCTAAATGATGAATTATTGAAAGCTGCACACAAACACACACACACACACACACGCACACACACACACATATATATATATGTGTGTGTGTGTGTGTGTAGATGGAAAACCTTATATATATATATATATATATATATATACAAAGGCACACACATGCACATACAGACACATACACAAACACAAACGCACTCATGACCACACACACACACATATATATATATATATATATACATATATATGTGTGTGTGTGTGTGTGTTTGTGTGTGTACGTGCATGTGTGTGTGTGTGCTAGCTCATAATCTTTGGAAAATAAAATACTTTTATTATTATTCTAAAGAAAGAC
>CM042146.1:86349447-86356947 GCA_023376005.1 Doryteuthis pealeii | reverse complement strand
CATTATTAAATAAAAATATTCCATACATTATCACCGGAGAAAGAAAACCATACATCAGAGAGTAAAATTTATTATCCGAGGCGCCATTTTTAGCTTCGTCCGTAGCGATGAAAAGCTAACCAATTACACTGGCAGTCGCGTAAAAGTTAAAGCCAATTCGTCATGGCGTCATAGGAGGGAAGATTAAGTTTTCTCGTTTGCGCAAATAATTTTAAGAGAAGATTCGCAAAAGAAAAGATAATAAAAAAAGCTAAACAAAAAAACAACAGGCCAAATTGATTAAAGGCTTTGTAGATAACACTGGAGGTGCAATTTATCTAAGTCAGAAAGAGAAATTGGAATTCCCGCTTTATTATCTACATAGTGGACATCACCTTACTCAGGCCATTCATAGATTTTTACTTTCTTTCAACTTATGCATTTTTTTGTTTGTTTTTAGTTTTACGGAGAGTAGGCTGGAGTACAGATAAAAATATCTGCTATAATCTGCATCGAACGTTTTACGTATATATATATATATATATATATATATATATATATATATATATATATATATATATAAGTGTATTTTGGCAGCATTTTTCTCTTTTAAGCATGTTTGGTTGAACTCGAGTGACAATTCCTGTCGTACAAGTTTCTGTTCAATCCGTTCTCTGCGAGCGCTTTCGGCATGTCGATTTGCCATCTTCAGGTTGGAAACTGATGGTATGTTTCGTGGTGTCTCGTTTTTAAAGAAAACGAGAAGTAGCGTAGAAATTGGTAGTGGGAGGTAGTAACAATTGTTAGGGGGAGTTTGTAGGAATTGGTAGTAGTTCGAACAAACGATGCCGTAGAGATTTTGTGGGAGGGAACACACACATATATATATATATATATATATATATATATATATATATATATATGTGTGTGTGTGTGTGTGTGTGTGTGTGTGTGTGTGTATAAAGTTATTAACCGAGAAACAAGGCATAACTTGGACTGTCTATTCGATTTTGTCTACCTTGTGCCTTACTCTGAGAAAGAGGACTTCTAATTTGCGTCTCAAATGTGGTAGAATTTTAAAAGAAAAAAACTCGAAAAGAAAGAAGAAAGAAATTAGCAAAATTACGAGAATTGGAGTTTTGTAAACAAAATTCAAAAATGCATTTAATCTCTCTCCCACCCACCCACCTCTCTCTCTCTCTCTCTCTCTCTCTCTCTCTATCTATCTATCTATCTATCTATATTTCTCTGTGTCTTTCTCTCTCGCTCTCTCTGTCTCTCTGTAACTCTCTCTCTCTCTCTCTCTCTCTCTCTCTCTCTATATATATATATATATATATATATATATATAGTGAAATAGAAAGGGAAATGTACAAATGACCACATAAGTTAGTGGTAGTAATGATCCTACTTAGGAACTTTTTCATATATATATATATATATATATATATATGTGTGTGTGTGTGGTGTGTGTGTGTGTGTAATTTGTTATATATATAAACCTTTTCTATATGCGTACATTAAAATGATCACGTCAAGCCATAGCACTTATATGATTGTACAAATTATATTGCCCTCATACCCAGTTCCAATCCTTTTAATGATATATGTGCTAGAGGGCGGTGGCTGAGGGCCGTATTGTCCTGGGTATGACCTTAAAATCTATCTCATGGTTCTGTATATCGCAGAATGGAGAGTGCCCTTTCATCACCATTACTGCCAGAACCACGCTAACCCGGAGTGGTAGTACTTGCTAGGATCCCATATATGGATTAAATACAACAAAATGGGTTCTAAAATGTGTTTTAAAAATTGAGTTTAAAAAATTGAATGAATAAAACAAAATGTCTTTGGCATAAAATTAGCCAATAGGTTGACATGCCGTTAATCCAACCCTCCAACCAACCAACCAACCACCCAACCAACCAGCCAGCCAACCAACAATCTTCTCGCTCTTAAAATATTAAGATGTCCATTTACATTTTTTTTATTTTGATCAGCTGGTGTTTGTTTTTATTCAACTTGTGGCAGCTGTGTTTTTCTGATTTCCATTTGGATTCAACTGGAAATACGATTGGTTTTATCGTTTGAACATGCTCAAACTGAACGATGTCTAGTGTCCTTGATAACAACGAAAGCAAATCCTATTTATGTTATTTACGAAAAAAATAATGTTCTTGAAACGAATCAATGTAGAAGTCGGTATCACGTTTACTAGCTTGCGTTTTGTTAAAAATATTCCAACCAATTCAGAAATTGTAACTGTATTTGAATACGAATGAACACTAGCTACTACCGGTTCAATAGATCCAATACTTCCATAATAAAATCCGGCGTCCACAACCGAAACTATGTAAAAAAACACACACAAAAAAAAAAGAAAACAAACTTGTTTAAGGAATACAGTCTAGCAATTCCATTCGATAAACTCTTATATTACGAAATTCATATATATATATATATATATATATATATATATATATATATATATATATAATATATATTATTTTTTGTTATTAGTATTGGAGAAATAATTATAAAGTGCTCATTATTTCTTTAAGAGCTGTATTTGTTTATTTATTTAAGACACCAATATAAAGTTCGTCTTACCAATTGTTTCAGATGTTTATCCGTCATCAGAGACGTTGACTTATTGAAAAAAGTGGACAGTTTTTTTAACTCGTGCCTCGTGTGAACGGGATCCGTTATTCGTTATTGCTTTTGCTTTCTTCATTCACCGGCGTTCCTATTTGTCGTCATTATATATATAAAGCTATAGAGAGATTTACTTGTAGTGATCATTCTCTCTCTCTCTCTCTCTCTCTCTCTCTCTCTCTCTCTCTCTCTCTCTCTCTCTCGTCCACATCCACCCATACCCGGAATGGTAGAATCTGTTAAACCTAACCAGAATTAATAAAATATATATATTCTAACATTGGATTTTACAGTCACAGAAGGTGCTGTAACTTCAGGGACGCAAAAACAAAAAATATATTATAGTCTTCCGAGACTGAAATGCCAGTAATAATATATTATATAAATGTACTACCAAGGTGATTATGGAAGGATTTATGTGATAGGTGTTTGCATAATCTGGCCGATACACACATACATACACACATGGACAGACACTCTGTCACACAAAATACACACATACAAGCACACACACAAACCTACGCCATATATATATATATCTCATGAAAGGTATGAATCCAACTATTCTCCCTCCAGCTATGGGTAAATGTAATGACGAGGCAAACCTACCTGACTCAAAACGGTTCCGGTGCATGGCTTGCAGGGAGAAAATGTAGCGAAGAAGATGGGAATGTGGAAAAATCTATCAATCTGTGGAACTCTTCCCGGTTCTTCATTATCCATGGTGTATACAAAAAGACACACCATGGTTTAACCTACACAGCCTATCATTGGACTTGTCTTTTTGAATATATTTTGCCATACGGTGCTGGTCGACTCATGTACATAAGCGACCACAATATCTGTGTTGGGTCAGTAAAATGGTTATTCCTGTATATAGAGTGAGTGATGGAGAGGCAGCATGGACTCATTAACCTTGGTTAGTCAACCCGTCTAGGTGGATGGATACTCTGAATTCTAACCTGTTAAACCCCGCTTGCAGTGGTCACTACTAGAATAGGCTCAGTCTTAATTAATATCTATTGCAATAAAAAAAATACAAAACAAATATTCTTCGGCATAAAAATAAATAAAGGGATGATATGCCGTGAAATCCAACCAACCTTATTTATTTATTTACTTACTCTTCATTTTTGTTTATATAGAGTGAGTGATGGAGAGGCAGCATGGACTCATTAACCTTGGTTAGGCAACCCGTCTAGGTGGATGGATACTCTGAATTCTAACCTGTTAAACCCCGCTTGCAGTGGTCACTACTAGAATAGGCTCAGTCTTAATTAGTGCTCTATTGCAATAAAAATACAAAAACAATATTCTTCGGCATAAAAATAAATAAAGGATGACATGCCGTGAAATCCAACCAACCTTATTTATTTATATTACTTACTCTTTCATTTTTATTATGCTCTTATTTTCGTGATGAAAATTTATTAAACGCCTGCTTTTCACTCAGCCTAAGTAGAATCTCTTATTTGACAATTTGTAACTCATATATTTCAAGTTGGACATGTTTCCTCAGATTTTGTTCCTTTTTTTCTTCTATAATATATTTTCCTGGAGGAGAAAAAAAATACAAAGTGCCATTTCTATTTCTCCCTCTACACTTGCATTTTTTATTTTTCAGACATTGCTTCTTTCATGTTCTTTCACTGACATGATTTTCTTTTGAAGAATCGTCAAGATCTTTTTTCTTTGTGTTCAGGAACGTTGGATACTTTTCTTTTCGTTTCCTTCTTGATTTGCTGAGCAATCAGTTGTCGTTTGATAGACAGAAATAATCACCTTAACCCCTCTTTCTATCTCTTTCTCTTCCTCAACAATTCTCTCATTCACCCCCTCCCTCCCTCCCTCCTCCCTCCCCCCTCTCTCTCTCTCCCTCTCCTCTCTCTCTCTCTCTCTCTCTCTCTCTCTCGCTCGCTCTCCTTGCGAATTCCTCTGTCTTTCCTAAATTATTCTTTCCTATCTCTGCCCCACATGTTATAATCTGCTTCTTCTCTACTCTCCTCTCCGTCTTTTCTTCCCCTATTTTATCTTTTTTCTCCTACGCACTCTCTCTATTTCTCTCTCTCTCCTCTCTCTCTCTCTCTCTCTCTCTCTCTCTCTCCTCTCTTGCTAATTTTCTCAATCTCCCCTCTCTTCGTCATTATTCTTTTTTATCTTTCTCTTTTATTGCATCTCTCCTTTTTCAAACCTCGAGCCATCTGAGAACGACTCTCACTTTCTCCCGGCTTGTTTCTCTTTCTCTCTCTCTCTCTCTCTTCTTCTCTCTCTTCTTCTCTCTCTCTCTCCTCTCGCTCTTTTCTCTCTCACTATGTTTCTCATTTTCCTAATCACCCTCTCTCTCTCTCTCTCCCTCTCTCTCTTCTCTCTTCTTCTCTCTCTCTTTTATCTCTTTTTTCCTCATTCCCCCTGTCACTGTTTTCTCCTTCTAGTCATTTGAAGAACCCGCCAAGGACTTTTTTTCTGTATCCGTCTCTCATATCTCACTTTATTCTCGCGTTTTTCTCTTTCTCTTTCTCGCTCATGTTTCCCCTCTCTCTTTCCTCCTGTCTTTTTCCCAATACACTCTCTCTCTCTCTCTCTCTCTCTTCTCTCTTCTTCTCTCTCGCCTCTCTCTCTCTCTCTTTTTTACTGCCTTTAACTTGCTAATTTTTTCTCTTCCCCGCTGTTACTCTCTTCTTCTCCTCTAGTCATTGAGAACAACAGCAATGATTTCGATGTAGGCTATTTGTTTCGCTCCACCTGCCCACAAGTAATACACGAAGAGTGTGCATACCCTCACGTAGCGTATTGCATGACAATGAAATAAGCGTAGACGATTTAAAAGGCTGTCAAACTGGACGTAGATTGACAGGGTAAAATGAGGCATAAAATTACACAACAACCAATCTACCAATATATATAAGATATCATATATATATATATTATATACAACATTATATATTATATATATATATGTACTGTATATATATGTGTAATGTATAATTATATATATATTATATATATATAAATTATATAGTAATATGAATATATGAATTATATACTATATTATATAAGAGAGAGAGAGAATAATGTAATATATTATATATATATATATATATATATATATATATAATAATATATATATATATATATTAATCCAATATTTTAATTTAAGCAATCACATTAACCACGTAAAGAAAGTTTTATCTGTAATAGTTCTGGTTGGGTTAATTTCGAGTTTAAGGCCATGTCAAAGCCGTGTTGGTTTATTAATAGCGGCGTCATTTTTATAAGAAAGTTATATAAATCTCTAGTAAGAATGAAAATAACCATTAATTAAACAATGGCAGGTCAATGCAGTTATTCTTATATGAGAGATGTAGAGGTTTGATTTAACCGTAATCAAACCTAACTAGGGTTATTTTATTGCCTAACAGGTTTGAGGGGAATCGTGTTCAAATTAATTTACATTATTTGTATTGTTTTTCAGGGCTTTTTGTGGAAATTGGACTTTCAAACGAGCGAAAGATTCTAAAATCCGATTCATGTGAAACTAGTAGATGAGTTGCATTTGATGTGGTGCCGCTGCATCTCAGCATCCGACTGCCACCACAAATAGCGTTTTATTTATCCCTGAAAACGGTACGAATGCAACTGGGAACACAACGCCTGGGCATAATGCCCGAAGTTTTTTTTTTGGGGAACGGAAGGTACAAAACTGGTCCATACTTCTATCCATCTTTTAGTTCATGTCTTAGCTAGTCTGCACTCGCCGACCGATCCATAAGCATAATAGTACAAGTAATATCCATCCGCCTTACAACTACTGCTTTCACCGAAAAATACGTTGTCACTCTGTGTGTGATCCCTACTCTAGACCCTATGGTATAAATTAAAAGCCTATTTAACATTTTTAATTTAGCAATTACAATTCTATAATGATGAAAGTGGGGATTGAGGGGGCTAAAAAACAAAAAAAGTCCCCAACGAAAAACCAAGAAAAATGAGGCCAATTTTAGTTACCCGCCCTTTTCCTTCGTCTAAATAGAATGAGTCTCTAACAGGTATTGATCACATTGGATCAAGTGGACCTGGGATTAATGTCATGAAAGGTCAATTCCACACACCTTGCTATCACAGAACCATAGCCTTATCTAAGAGACAGTCTCCGTGTCATAGCCCAGAATATTCTTTTTTGATGGGAGAGTATATTTCTTTATAGCCAATAGTTTACCCATATTTATATAATTTCAAGAATTCCATATGCCGGTGAATCCAAGGAATGTTGTCATTTTGAACATTAGTAAATTTTTTGAATTGGGGAAATTGTAGACGTTGTATTTGTAAATGATATTATACGTAATGTGTAATTTAAAGAACAAGGGAATAACCTGTTACAGTAGAGAGCGAGAAAAAAAGAGAAGGCAGAGAGAGGAAACTGAAGAGTAACAGTGAAGAGAGAGAGAGCCGAGAGAGAGAGAAGAGAGAGTAGGAGAGAGAGAGTGAATAGCAGCGACAGAGACAGAGAGACTGAGAATATATTTTAAAATATCAATACAAGTTATAAAACCAACATCACTACAAGTAAACCTCGCATAATAATATAATATATATATATATATGATATCATATATATATATATATATAATATATATATAATTTGTTGTTTCTGTGTTCCAATGGAGAAAATAAATATTTTAGTAAAAAAAGTATGGTCCGCAAAGTATTTTGTTCTCAGAAAAAAGTGTGTAAGTGTGTGTGTGTGTGGTGTGGGTGTGTGTGTGTGTGTGTGTGTGGGTTGTCTGTGGTCTGGTGTCTGTGTCTGTGTCTGTGTTGTGTAAATGTAACTTTCGTAATATAAGAGTTTCTCGAATAGAATTCGCT
>CM042146.1:86339245-86349347 GCA_023376005.1 Doryteuthis pealeii | reverse complement strand
TTCTAAACGCAGGGATTTTAGTTAAAACAATAGTTCTATATATATATATATATATATATATATATATATATATATATATATATATATTGATCGTTAATAAACTCGTTAAACCGTAGACATGTGTTTTGTTTAATTCTAGATGTATAAATGAAATGCTACCCAAATACACACACACACACACAAGCACACACACACACACACACACACACACCACATATATATATTATATATATATATATATATATGTGTGTGTGTGTGTGTGTGTGTGTCTATAATATATATAGTATAAATATATAGTCTTGACACAATTATTGGCAACCCTGAGATTCCAGTACATGATGTATATGTCTGTCAGTGCGTGTGTGTTTTCGTAGTACGCTTCCCCCTAAAAATGGATATTTTTGTAGCAATGTGACTCATATCAGATTCTGGTGTGTTCTCAGATATAACTTTCTTAGAGCCTCAACCGTGGCTTTGTGCAGAAACAGATGAAATGCCCGAAATTGTCTTGAAACCCCACGTTCTGAAGATAAGTTTCGAACACAAATTATAGAAATATGTTTGTATTGTCAACAACAGCTACGATTTAATACAGATTTACGGTAGATTTTGGCGGTGAATAAACCTAGCATTTCATCCTTGATTAGGCAACCAGCCTAGAATAAAGAAAGATCTGAATTCAATCCTTTTGAAATCCGCTTAACAAATGGTCCCTATGTCTAATCCGTGTCATGCAGAGATCTTGGTATATATATATATATATATGCTGTAGATAAAGTGGTCAAGTGAAATGATCAACTCAAAAAAGTCACAGGGTGGTACTTTCGTCTGTATGCACAGACTTTCTCAGCCGATCGATCTGAGACTTTATTGCAAGCATCGTTTTAAATACATGTGGTGGTGGCGGTGTCGGGGAGGTCAAGGGGGTGAGTGTGTAGTGATGTGAGCTAAGGAGGAGCGGGGAGTTTTGGGTAGGATCAGTTGAATGGAGAGGGGATATATATATATATATATATATATATATATATATTGCCCTACAACTAAATCTTTAGATTGGAGTTCAGATGGGGTAGTGACAAACGTACTCGACTGGGACATTGCAGTAAGCGAGTTCGAATTCCAACTGCACTATGACATTCATTTTCAGCCTAATACCCCTGGGAAAGGTAGGAACTCCCTTATCCAGCCTGATATGGTTCAAATAGTCCCACAACATTTCTTCTACAAGGATGCCTCTTTAACATTGTTTCGGCAACCAATCTAGTAGAAGAATAGATATGAATACAAACTTGACCTTGTGTCGCATCCTATTCGTGTAGAGGAGTTGATATATATATATATATATATATATATATATATATATACAGTCATCCATCGGCACTAGAGACAGGGACGAGAATTTAAGTGATAAATACATACATATGTATATATTTAAAGGCCACCAGAGAGTTATTTATCCTTTTTATAGGAGAGCGTTACTTTTACGCTTGGTCGTCGGTCGTCAGAGAAAGTTACCTCCAAAGTATACAACCCACCAGGCGTGGGGATATATACATATATAAGGATGGCTTTGGCATTAAATAACGCCGGGAAGATTGTATGCCATGAGCTAAAGAAACCAAACCAAACCACAACAAACCATACAACTCTAAGGTTCAAGGTTATAATATAAATTGTAACTGGGTTGAAACAAACAATTCCGACACAAGTGTTACATACACAAATGGAGTTTAATGCAAGCACATGGAGAAACATTTATAACATAGAATACATGTACGTGACAAAGATACATAAAAGAAATAAGATACAAAGTTATGGATAACTATGGAGAGTCCATTGAGAAATGTCACTTACTAGCGTTGCGTTGCGGGCCGAACCGCGCATCCGAGAAGGGTGTAGACGTAAAAGTCTAACCCATGTGTGTGAGGTGCCACAGAAGAAGAAAAAGAGTATTCGAATCTGGCGCTTGCTGCTTAAATAGCAAAACCTGGTGGTGAGAAACGAGAATCCAGAGGGAAGATAACTCTTCCAGGCAAGGGAAGACAAACCAACACAACAGACATTTTGATTTTGAAATTAATCGTTCTTTAATTTCGGAGGCCACTGTATATGAGAAAAACACGGAGCGAAAATTTCCTCCAAAATGTTCAAGCCACCTGGGATGGGGATATATACATATATAAGTATGTCTTTGGCATTAAATAACCTAGGAAGATTGATATGCTATCAAACAAAGAAACCAAATTTAACAGCACCAAACCAAAACAACAGACATTTGATTTTTAAATCAGTCTTTCTCTGATTTCGGAGACTACTGTATATGAAAAAAGACAGACGAAAAAGAAAAAAAATATTTAAAAAAGCCATATTTAGATTATAGATAACACGATTTTCAGATGATGATGCGTTGATGTATCACACCAAAGTATTTTTGCTTAATTAAAACAGTTTCTTTTACTGCGAAGTTATTTCGTTTGAGTTCATAGCCAAATTAAACAACGTCCTCCCTGACTTTATCAAAGACGCGGCAAAAATTAATCCATAATCGCCCAACACCGTTTCCTTCGCCAAAATATTCTGAAAGTTATTAATTAATAAATTAATTATCGGTTTTTCTATGAAAGACTGTGAGGTAAACAAAGCAGCTCGAGATTCGCAAAGTTACTGATCTTGAAAAAGAATTGTGTAAATCTCATGAACGTAAATATTTCTTAATTCCCGACTACATTAAGTTGTTCCTGGGGTAGTGTGAATTTAACAAATTAGCGTAATGTGTTTGTAACATAATTTGTCTTTATATGTAGCAGATGAATTTTCCGGGTAATGTGATAAAAGATTAATATTGAAAAGGAAGTATTATAAAACAAGCAATTACCTAAACCAATAACAGGAGGTTGAGTTGAACATATATATACATAAAGAAATCATATATATATATATATATATATATATATATTATATATATATATATATATAGAGAGAGAGAGAGAGAGATTATATATCTACTATCACTACTATCTGTCTATCCATATATCACAGTCGGTCCCTATCTACCTATCTATCTATCAATCACAGTCTACTCATATCAAATATTCTACCTCCCTCTCTCTCTCTCTCTCTCTCTCTCTTCTCTTCTCTCTCTCTCTCTCTTTCTCTATCTTTTTTATGATAGTCTTTTTATATTTATATATTCCTCTATCGATTTTTATCTATCTATCTATCTATATATCATATATATATATATATATATATATATATATATATATATATATATAATTTCTCGAAAATATGTTTTCGATCTTTATGATCTCATTAGGGCTTTGTGTGGATAAGACAAGGTCCTAGTGTGAACATAAAGAGGGAAATCGTGGTAGACCCACAATTTTTCCACACTGTTTATACCTCTATTTTTTATGAAATATTGAGCACTTGTATAGATTACTAATGCCACTAATACGGAAAGGCTAAAGCCGCTATCGACACTATATATTTAGCTCAGTCGGTAGAACGTTTGGTAAGGTGTCACGAGGTTCCTGGTTCGATACCAGTCCTCACCAACTCAGTCTATGAGTAACACAGGTATCTATGCGGTAGAGTGAGGAGCTAATGGTAGGCATGACGCCCCACATCAGACGGTAGAATAATTTCCTTGGTCTAACGCTAGATTGTCTTGATAGCGACATTAGGATTTTACAACTTTACTATATATATATATATATATATATATATATATATATATATATATAATGTAAGTGTTAGAACGTTGCATACCAGCCACAAATATAAAAAAAAAAACGCGAGAAAAAATTATCTATTTCGGCAGCACTAGTACACACTGAAGATTTCGTTTATATAATCTCAGACGCTACATAGATATAAACTATGAATAAAAACACATGCAGAACATTCAACAAATAGATATACATATATAAAAATGTTTTGCAATAGTACGGCTATAAATTATCAAGTTTTTCTCTTTTTTCTTTCCATATTTATATTGAATATCATTCAGAATTTACAACATCATATAATGACGATGTCCTGGTGTTGGTTTAATATACAATCCGAAAAGTTTTAACGTTGGCTAATACTTCTAAGTTTAATAAAATCATCATCTGAATACGTTGTCATATATATATATATATATATATATATATATATATATATATATATGATAGAGGTTCTTCACAGTACAAATGGACATGCTACTATTAACACACTCGCCTACCCGGATTTTAACAGCATGTCAAACCCACAAAAATACTTCAACTTTTATAATTGTTCTATAATGCTCCCTTTCTAATAATCTATCAACAATTTCTTCAAATAAGAAATTTTCTCCTGACGATGACCTAAGTTCGAACCTATTTGAGAATAAACAACATACAAGAAATATTCCTGATTGTCTTAATACTTTTTGTTCACTCTCTCTCTCTCTCTCTCTCTCTCTCTCTCTCTCTCTCTCTCTCTCTCTCTCTATATATATATATATATATATATATATATATATATATATATATCCTGACAATATTTTCTTGTTCTCTGTCTCCAATACTATATTTCTTATTCAAGTACCGAGCGGATATGCAGCAGGAATTTTTTTTAAAGATTAAAAAAGTGGTCAGTCATTTCTTTCGTTCACAATAAAGAAAATGCATTCTAATTTTTTTTTACCTTCATGTGAGTGACGACTGTCATTGCCGTTCAATTGTATTTGATTAATACTTGTCTGTCATCAGAAATGCATTCTAACTTCTATTCTTTAACGCAGAAGAAGAAAAGAAACCTGCTGTTCAAAGTTAACCTCTTTCTTCTTTTTTATATATATATCTGCGTTCAGGTTAAACAGAACGAAAAATGTAATAATTAAATTAACTCGCTTAAAATCGGCCTTTGTCAACCATTAAGTTCGAGTAAAATTGCCTCTTATAGAAAATATATTATGACAAATTGCGAAAGTAAATATTTTTCAGACCTCCCTACCAGGCAGGATTAACATGAATCATTCACAAACTTACCTTCACGCAATGGACTGTGTAATAAAGGGATCAGTACCGTTAAGATTCCCTGTATTGAGCGCCTCAGGCACCGGACAATAAACCCTTTTAAGTGAGGGGACATGTTATGACTTGTAACGTCAAGCCCTAGCAAATATGATTGTCCCAACACTATTGCCATGATGGCAAACCCCCATCCCTAAGAAGACGAGGCTGAGGGTCTTAGTGTCCTGGTTATGACGTTAAACTGCATCTTTAGATGAGGTCCCAATTCTGGAGCTCAGAGGAATGTGGAGTGCTCCTTTATCACCATTACTCCCAGGTCCACCCTGACCAGACAAAAATTGTTGCCCGACGCCATTTTTCACTAAAATCCGTTGTAAAAATATCAGACTATGGTTGATCATAATTATCTCCTTTCTGAAACGTTGTGATCAAGGAGGTACTTGCCGTGTAATGTTTATCGCTATAAAAAATGACAGTAACCCGATTTAAAATTCTGGATGAGATGTTTGCATTTTGTGGTGGACTATCAAACCTATCAAATTCTAGTTGACCTATTCTAGAGCAGTACTAGTGGGATATCTTAGTACGGTGATCTATGTTCTACTTTGGTTTCTAACTTAGGCAACAATCAACTCTGAATTCAAAACAAACTCTGCTTAAAAAGTGACCAAGTGTTACATTCTGCACATGTAGCGGGGTTGTGTAAATACATTTCTGAAAGGTGAGGTTCCAGTTTTGGAGGTTTAGGGAATGTGGAACACCCCTTCATCATGATTGTTCCCTAGTTCACTCTAACCCGGAGTGGTAGTACCTGCTAGGGTCCCATCTATGGGTTTAATAGAAAAATATGAGTTGATAAACAAAATTGTATTATCCATTAAGAATTGATTTATTTCAAAATTTTGTCGGCATTAAATGACCTACTGAGGTTGATATGCCGTGAAACAAAACAAACCAAACCAAACCATTACTGAAAAGTAATAAACCAGAATCAATGGTTTGCAAGTATATAATGCTATTCGGTTTTATAGAAGGTATACTTCTGACGATGACGGATGGAAATATAGACACAGTGATATAAGTAAAGAGATTTCAGACGGATATTGTTTTTTTTTAATGTATACATGATTAAATACCTGAAAGTTTTTCTAAATAGACTACACTATTGAATCGATAAAATCAACGAGCTAGTGTTGTTGAAGCCTGGATTATACTAGTACAAAGTGATAAGAATACATGAGTGTAAAATAACAGAAAGATTCTTAGAAAGTAAGCATATCACATTGGAAGCATACAAATAAGTATACCTACGTACACATACGCAATGACAAAATAAAAAAAACAAACAATATAAAAAGAAACAAAACTGTTAATACTTCTTTTAAGTACTCTCATCTAATACCTAAATAAATAGAATGGAATTGTCTGTTTTTCCTATCAATAATGTCTGACGAAACCTCGTAAAAGTGAACCAACGAGTTCTCACGGTACTTATTACTTCAACCTTGCAATTGCTAAAAACTCTGTTCACCTTGTATATTCCATTACCTTTTCCTTATTCTTAATATTCGTTGTATTTCTTCCTATTATTTCTCTGCTATCTCTGATACTATATTTACAACTCGTACTTTTATGATATTGTGATGTCAAATGACAGTTCATCCGTGTCAACCTATTTATGAAATCTTCACCGTGTGTTCTCCATAATATCAGATCTGTGTCAACACCTTAATTCTTTATGGAAGTTTCAAAGGTTAAGTTAAAAAAGAACGGCAACCAATGTATCATGCAGGCCATACTGTATACATTATAAAACATATTCTCAATGAATGCATTGGTTTGGCCTCTACAAGTGAAAGTTTTACAACACTAGCAATGTGAAAGAACTGTTTGAATAACCTGAGTAGATGTTATTATATCCTTTCTATAATCCGTGGGGCTCTATGGAAAAATATTAAACTTCTGACAAATAAAAAAATATAAATATAAAAAAAAATATAAATATAAAGAAATATAAATATAAAGAAATATAAATATAAAAAAATATAAATATAAAAAAAAAATATAAGCGATACTAAAATATGTAGTAAAAAATTAAGTCGGCAAAGTGGACTATTGTCGGTATCAGCTGGACAGTGAATGACCGTTTTCACTAGCGCTAGACTTAGTAGATTATTTTTGCGTGTAAGGTGGAGCGCCACACCCATCTCTACCGCACAGATTCAAGATGTGCTACACCAAGCGTTGAGTTGCTGAGAAGTCGTTATCGAAACCCGAACCTTGTGGTTCCTTGACGGGTGCAATATTGACTGAGTTAAACACAAGTTAATATCTGAAAATTACCGAATGAAACCAACTGCAGAGAAGTATAAACCATGAACACGTATTTGAAGAACATGAACCATAAAAACCTTTTTTTTATGAACATGACTTGATTCGGCTATAGATGGCATCAAATGGTTGATATGTCGTAAAACAAAGCAACGAAACAGCTAGTTACGAAAATTGGACACATAGCTTAGTGGATATAGGCGTTGAGTGAATGCAGTTTCAAGTGACAGTTATCTCTAGGCTGCAGGTTCAGTCCTGGTCAAGGGCGAGAGGAAAACAGAATAATGATTAACACAGCTTACCACTTGAACCCAACTATGGTAATCGGAATGAGAACAGGATACCCCCGTGGATGGAATAAAAGGTTGGGTTAAAAGTTCTGTAACGCTTCCCGATTACGACAACAAGGTTCCCGAAATCGAAAAGAAGGTTAACGAGTTCGGGAAGACTCTCAAGTCCGACAAAAATACCCGAAGACGGCTGAAGGGTACATCGGCCGAAACGTTGTGCAGATAACAATAAAGATGAGTACAATATTCTGAATAATACCAGTTACAAAAAGGTCGAACAATCTTTTGAAGTGTAATATTACGTCCAAAAAACGTGAGCTTACCAGGATACAAGCAATATCTGCTAGTAAGTTGCACATAATTGTTAGTCACAGTTAGGTTTTATAGTGTCAGGATAAAACACAATGTCAATTATAAATAAATAAAAGAATAGGTGGTGATATAATACACACATTTTCGATCGTAGAAAAAAAAGCGAATAGCCGTTAGGTTTTAAATGACGTCTCATATGCTTTAGGATGTAGGCTGTTAGCAGAATGCAAGTCTGTTGTGCTTAGCTGATCACGAAGCGATCAATAGAATAATATGAGAATCACGTGTGGAGCTGTTCCCGGGTTATCAATTGAACTTGGAAATATTGAATGGCTTATCAAATTAGTGTCAGCTATGACAGTAGAAGAGACAAATGTATCTCTTTGATCTTCGGGTAATTTCACCTGCGTTTATATTGGTATAAGAACGTATATTTACATACACACACACGATCACATATACACACACAGACACAGACACAGACACAGACACACACACACACACACATATATATATATATATATATATATATATATATATATATATATATATATATATAATATATATATATACCTGTGTGTACCCGTCTGTGTGAATGTTCGAGGTGCATATGTAAGTATACATGAGACATACAATGGTTCTACCTCTATATGAGTGTATATTTATATTCTAATCTGCAGCAGATATAAGCATATATATATATATATATATATATATATATATATATATATATATATATATATGTGTGTGTGTGTGTGTGTGTGTGTGTGTGTGTGTGTGTGTATGTGTGTGGTGTGTGAGAGTGTGTGTATATATGTGTATGTGTATGTGTATGTAAGTGTGTATACGCGTATGTGTATGTGTGGTGGGATATGGGTTCGGGTATTCTTTGAAATGTCTGGTATCTGAAGAATCTTTTAAAAAATACATAGACACACGCAATCTCACATGTCTATCAATGAAGAAACTAACACACACACACACACACACTCTCTCTCTCTCTCTCTCTCTCTCTCTCTCTCTCTCTCTCTCTCTCTCTCTCTCTCTCTCTCTCTCTCTCTCTCTCTCTCACGGATACACACACAGACACACGCACACAATCACCACCCCTATAAAATTGATGGATGTGCGTGTAGATTCAATGATTTACAAAGGTACTTTGATGTGTATATATGGTTGTACGTATAGAAATAGATAGAATGTCTTACCGAAATAATTATATAACCTCAGCCAACACACACAGACACAGACCGATACAGATACAGATACAGATACAGATACAGACATACACACACACACACACACACACACACATATATATATATATATATATATATATATATATATATGAATCTAAACTTTTCTATCTCATACTCTATCAATCTAATAATAATAGTGATAATAATTCATAAGAATTTATAACGCAGTTTATATTAATGAATTTAAATAGATAAGTAAAACGAGATTGAAATATAAGTATATGATTGCAGTTATCCGTAATTTTCTCTGTCTTTGTATATATCTTTATCATTCTATATATTATATATATATATATAATCTGCTTTATGTATTTCCGAAAATAAATACTTGAAGAAGGCTGGAGGACCCATCGGCCGAAACGTTGTGCATATAACAATGAAGATGAGGACAATAGTCTGAATAACGCAGATAATACTAATCATCAAGCCTCATCTCAAACATTCAGAGAAATAGTATTAAAAATGTTATATATGAATATGTGTGTGTCAGCTAGAGTTGCATACACACACATGCAGCAACACACACACACACGCACTATTATATATATATATATATATATATATATATTAGGATAGCGAAGACAAAAATTCAACAGTTTGGTGAATGAAATCTCTTCGCGGTGAAAAAACTGATAATTATAAAGCGCAGTTGAATTTATATTTTCACCACACTAACTTATATATAATATATATATATATATATATATTATATATATATATATATGTGTGTGTGTGTGTGTGTGTGTGTGTGTGTGTGTGGTATAGCGATACCAGGTAATTTGGTATTATGATGATTCTAAGATACTTTCTTTCTTCCAACGGTACGATGTTGAAGAATTCAGGTCCTATTGGAGAGCTCAATGCTTACTTTTTATAAACAGACAAATATAATTAGTAAGTCTAAATA
>CM042146.1:86316745-86336745 GCA_023376005.1 Doryteuthis pealeii | reverse complement strand
AGCCTTCTCATTCAAACTGTAAACTGCTATTTTGTTGTATATATAAATATAATTGCATGTTATTAGTACGTAGATATGATCAACAGTATTAATAATGTAAAACAATTTTTATTAATAACTGAAGGTTTAAAAGAATGAAATCATGGAGAATTTGACGTAAATAATTAAGGGAATTGTGACTTGAGTAGTAATATAGTTTCGGTTACAGACAGAAAAACACACAATCTCCATTATAATAAGATATATATATATATATATATATATATATATATATATATATATATATATCATTTAATAAATAAGGTGTAGGTACTTATCCAACCTGTTCGCCATAGATAGGATGTAGCACAAGTTTGCAAGTGGCTATTTATCCAGCCCCTTTTGATATGGTTAGGATGTGACATCTAGTGATGATTGAACTCGCTAATCAGCAGTAATGGATTTGTGGAGCTAACTTATACACTGCGATGGAAACCCACATCAATAAACAAGGTATATTTAGTCTGAGGATTTGGCAATAGGGAGTACTATTTACAGATACAGGGAAATTAAGGAAGGGCGTGATGGTCCTTTCATGTATTAGAAGACTATCAGCATGACCTTCTTTACTGACCGCAGCGGTCAGAACATTTTCCTTTGCCTGAATATACTATTTCGCATTTTTACAATTACGCTTTTATCAAGCTATCCGTCTATCTATAGTTCAATCTTTTTGTCTCGGTATATATATTTACCAACCCCTCCGCACGAGCACGATGTGACACAAGGTCAATTTCTTAAGCGGAGTTCAACAGGTTTGAATTAAGAGTTTTCCTTCTCCTAGACCGGTTGCCTAACTAAGGTTAAAGAGCCAAGTCTGCCCTACTATTTAGACATAGATGGAGGGAGTGTAGGATTCATACCTTTCCTAATGGTATTAGCGCTAAGTGAAATGCAATTACCACGTCCAGGATTTGAACTCGGGGCGACGAGCCCATTTCCCATGACTTTAACCATTACACCACGTGCTTTTGTGTCTCCATATAAAACGTATCCACAGTTACATATACGGGACAAGGCACAAGTGGCTTCTTAGAGGGTCCCATGGCCGCCAAGCGGCTCACGGGAAACTGGTTATATACTTTCGCGTAACTGCCAATGTGTGTTTAAACGGTTGATTACTGAGCCGGCAATAGACCAGTTCCAGTGTGCTTCGGCCTCTGGGGCGGCTAAGTAAAATTAACAGGGTTGATCACAGGGTGCTATTACCCCAGGCAATAACTGTCCCATTGATTTAAAGGGGCAATGCTAGATTTATTGCTCAGTGCCTGAGGTGCACCCCTTGAGAGGGAATGCCGACGGAATCAACGCATTTTTGTGCCTACCATCCATTAGATTTGGGTTGTGAGTGGGCCCACATAAAAATGCCCTTGTGTCACGCCCTCATAAGTGGGATGAGAGGCAAATACCTCATCAGGCTCGTAGTGGCAAACCTATGTTTAGCCCATTTGTAAATATCTTTTGGATTAAAACATGCTTCTCCATACACAGCATACATTTTTCAGCAAATTATGCATGGTTTGCAATTCTCAGACACCACATATTTGATGATAAACCTCTGTTTAAGCTTCACCCGGCACGATAGCACCGATTATGGTCCAAGCTATAATTTCAATAGATTAAAAAATGAGTATTAAAAGGAGTATTAAAATGTGTATTGAGTTTGAACCCCCCCCTCCAAAAAAAAATGAATAAGACAAATGCCTTACTGTTCAAGCCTTGAACAAACTGTCTGATTAGCCACCATTTTAATTATATATATACCGTGTTTTTGGGACGATAAAACGCACCGGAGTATAAGGCGCATAAAGCAGAATAAAGCAGTTGGGTAGGTCAGATTTATTCAAGTCACTAGAAATAACTATCAATATTGTTCAATTGTAACACACAAAGAACAGAAAGATATGCTCACTTTTTCAATTATTCCTACAAATCCGTCAAATTCTTAATCTTCGGTGCCTCGAGTTTTATATCCGCTTCGTAAGAGTGTCTTTTAACAGGTGCCATTTGGCAGGGGTAAGCGAATAAGCTTCGTCTTGATCGCCGGATAGCTACGAATTGTTCTCTGATTGGTTTAGCTCGTGAAAGTTCACCGCTTCGTTCGGCAACCAGATCAAAGAACTCTGGTTGACAAGAAGTCTGGAAAAAGTCCGATTCTTCGACTTTCTGTCTCTACAAACCTTTTGAGTGGGTTTTTTTTCGACCAAATTTTTAAGAGACAGCACAAGTGATTCCGTTACAACAGTGTAAACATAGAAATTGGTTCGAGGTCAAAAGGCCTAAGCACAACCAGGATTCATACACAAGGCGACCCGGATTATAGGATGCACTGCCGATTTTTTTTAGCAAATATAAGGATTTTATATATATATCTTCTTTTTATCTTTATTTTTCTCTTTCTTCTTTTCTTCTTTTTTTCTTTTTATTAATTATTTTTAGCCTTTAAATTCTGCTCATTTTGTATATACACTCTTACAACTATTTCCCCAAGGAATCTGCCTCAAGCTAAGCCACACCTCATCCAAAACATAGACCTCCCCGCCTCATCCAAAGAAACTAACCCTACCCATTCCAAAATAAGACACAAACCCTCCCTCCCCTAAATTGATAGATATAAAAGAGATGTTACTTTGGGAAATTCTCAGTAAGAGTCATGTTCTTGTGATTACCTGAAGATGCCGTATTAATACGGTTGAAATAAATTATTGTAATGCAAGTTTAGAGTTTTTCTTCATTTACTATATATATATATATATATATATATATATATATATATATATATATATTATATATATATAGTTTGAATTCTGGATGACGTTCTTATGCCCTACCAGAATCAATAAGCGACAGGGACCCTTGGTGAGTTGAAGGCATGGGGATTCATGCTAACAGCGTGACCTGAATACACACACACACACACACACACACACACACACACACACACATATATATTATATATATATATATATATATATATATAGTGTGTAAAAAAGTATCGGTATTTTTTGTACTTTTTTACACACCTTGTATTCTGAAAAAAATAATGTTCCATTCACTATTTTTTTCAGAATACAAGGTATGCCAAAAAGTACCAGGTTTAAAGCTGTTTTTACCGAGATAAAAATAAGAAATGCACACACACACACACACACACACACACACATATATATATATATATATATATATATATATATATATATATATATATATATATATATAAACCTCCGTTATATATATGAAGGACCCTTGTAATTTGAATAAAATCTACCTTTTGACTAACTTGACACTTCTCAGGGAATAGTGCAAATATTTTCGCAAAATATAACAGAATTAATTCCTTTCGTAACAATATTACAGCTATACTTTTATACAAAGCAAATGTTCATAGAGTCTGAATTCTTTTAATTATCGAACTTTAAATGTGAATGAAGAATGGGGCAAGAAACATAGTTTATACTGTCTAGACTATTTCGTTTCTTAATTCAATATTGAATTTCAGTATACAAAATATAAAACAAATTAACGGAAGCGGAGACTTACCTATATTGTATTCTTCTGCACAACTCCCTCAATCATTTACTTAAGTAAACACTTAAACTTAAAATTGAAGATGAAATTAAACACCAACAGGTAACAAGAAAAATACATAATAGTATATACTACAACATGTGGTAATACATACACAGATACATACATAAACGTACACACACATATACACATATTCAGTTAACCAATCCTCAACAATCCAATTTTCTAGACTGACACCTATGGTACCACCATCCACCATTCTGACACTGTCCATCTAGAGAGAAGAAAATCCACTAACCACCCCCAACCACCCCTCCCCCTAATGACGACCATCTGTTTCAGCATTTTGAGAATGTTCATCATTGAAGCAAGTACTATATCCAAGTCCTGAAGATAGTCGACAATAAACATCCAGTTTCCATAACATCCCGTGTTTGTCTACCTTTCTCCACATATATATATGGGTATATAAATGTACTAGAAGGAAACAGGTTAAAAGTAAAACCAACGAAAACAACAGCTGTAGCAACAAAACAAATCTAATTCAAAACTTTTTGTCAATGAAGAAAAAAGAAAGGAAAAGAAAAAACGAAAGCGGGAATAAAACAATGTTAAACAATGACACCAAAAATACAATAGAAAATCAAATCAAATAAAACATATATAAAGGCCAGTCTGTGTGAATATATGTCCGGAGAAAACTATGGAAATAAAACAATTAATGACAAAGTAAATATATGTAGACATTCATTATAAACAGATCTTGCTTTTTGAACAAAAATAATATACATTTGATTTATATTCATGAAGATAATTATAAAAATAAAATCTAAATGATAACAGCATGGATATTTTTTTTTGTGCATTTAGTATTTTAGATAGGATTCATTAATGATTCTTTTCAGAGTGTCTTGTCTTTTTTACATTGGGATTTTAATGGAGCTTCCTACATGGTTCCAACTCGTGATTCAAGGATAATGGATCTATGAGACTACGTTTTTTTAACCCATCTCTACCTTGCCAACGCCGAGTAGCCGCTTCTAGTATAATATAAAGGGCAAAAATACAATGTTTGAAGGCACCATGGCTTCGTTTCGTGAACGAAGATTAAAGGCATGGCCAGCGTTGCCTGCAGGCATATCCGTGGCTCTTAAGGCTAATACGGGACAAGAGACATTGTTGGAGCGACTGCATTTGAAGTTGCAGTCAGGCTTTTTGATGGCATTGTGTTGTGGTCCTTCCTCTTGTCCCTTTTGTTCTTGACGGCGGCCTTGCGGGTGTTTTCAAAGAAAGAGACAATACGGTTAGCTGTGAGATGCCAGGCGTCACGATTCTCGCCTAGGTTTTGATTGATATGACAGGCACCAATTTTTTTTTTTCAATATGAAATACATGATTATTTTTTTTAAACAGCAGCGGTGTGTCAAAGCTTTTTTTTTAATAATGACTCTGGGTTCATGCATGATTTCTGGGAAAATCACCATTACCACTAAACTTGAATAGCCCAGCAGTATCTTATAATACTACAAATAGTTTTCCCCCAGATCTTGGAAATATTAGATAAAAATGTTGAATCTTACAATAATTACACTGATGAACAATTGTGGTCATAATTTCAGTTGAGTTTGATTTTTCATTTGATTTAGACTAATATTGGCATGCTGATTTCAAAACTGCAGTCAGTTTTCCTCTATCACGTCAATATTCTTCTCTACAACTTACTCCCCAAATAAGCACAATTGTATTGTTTGGCTGTAAGTAATAGGACTGGTCAACTGATTGTGTTGATTATTTTATTAAACAGGGAGGAGAATTTTTCATATCTGGTAACTAGGTTGATTCCTAGTCAAAGAACAAACATCAGCGCATTTGTGAGGCTAGTCTATGTTGCATATTTTAAATTAAAACTTGGCAATTAAGACAAGTCTTGGGCCTCTCGCCAGATGTGCAAGCAGTGTGTTAATAGTGTATGGATGTGAATCAAGGGAACACGTGATAAGTTGCCATTTAGTATACATATGATTTGGAGAGAACCGAACTATCATTGCATAGACTGTTACCGTTGGTAAGAATTTTATTGGAAATGCATGGGCAAGGAATTACACTGAAATTGGATAGCCACAACATGCCCGATTGCAACATGAGTATCAAGTTCTATTTTCTGCATGACCATCTCACTAACTTCTTGGAAAACCTTGATGTGGTCAGCTATGATCAAGGTGAATGATTCCACAAAGATTTGAAATTCATGGAGGAATGGTATCAAGGTATATGGGATGTAAAAAATATGATGACAGAATATGGTGCATGAAGTGGAATTGTCAGATTGAACACTTTAGAAAAAAACTATGTGTAAGTTTTTACCTTAACTACTTGCACACAATTTGACTTACCGTAACAATATCCTTTGTATGAACAAGATGAATTTGTACAAACATAATAGTTATGCAAGTGTTTATTATTTTCTATTGAAAAATTTTAAAAAAATTCTATAAAATAATTTAAAATGTGTTACATGCAGTATTTTAATTGTTTTTAATGGTATCCTGTTACTTAAAATGTTCATATAATAGAGAAAAAGCAAGGGTAATTTTTGAATTTGAGTCCAAAAGTTAGTCAAAAACAAGTGTCAGATCTAACCCAAGAAATCTTGTGATGTCCAGTGTAATGTTTTATTTCACATGTTATATAGATATTTAAAACATTCCATAAAATAATCACACATTTGTTAGATGCTGTATTTCTATGGTTTTTGAGAAAAATCGACGGTATCCCGTGGCTCAAAAATTTGACGTGATATAGAAAAACAGGAGTCATTTTTAGATTCAGGGGACATAAATTAGTCAAAAAACAAGTGTCTGATCCAATTCAACCAAAATTGTGTTTCCCAGTGTTATCTATTGCATTCACAATATTTACATTTACAATGATGTAATATTTGAATTAACAGAGTAGATGACACGGCATTACAATGAACGAGAATAAAATTAACGTAGGCATTTCATGTGAAGTACAATATATCAGGCCGGTTTAGCTCAGTCGGTAGAGCACTATCCTAGGAATCGCAAGGTTCTTGGTACGATACCCTTGCCAACTCAGCGTATGAGCAGTAAAGGGGTATGTGCGGTAAAGTGAGGAGCTGGTGATAGGTGTGGCGCTTCACCGCAGAAGAAAAACAATTTCCTTGTTCTAGCGCTAGTAAAAAGGGGATAGACTTCCTCGCTGTCTGGCTGATACCGACATTAGGCGACCCCGTCGAATTTACTTAATTACTTAGTCGGTAATTCAATGATATTAAGTGTAATTATATGACAAGACTGTGGACTTATATTTGCGTGTTGCGCTGTGGGCCACTTATAGGTTGATGAAGCTGATTATTCGGACTTCCTGTGCTCACGTTGTTCTGTTTGATCCACAGGGAAGTTGAGGGAAAGCTGGTTCTTATTTTCTCGGTTCCGGATAGGGTTTTTTCTTGTACACTTCCTTACAAAGGACTATACATTTAACCTTTAATGAATATTCTTAATTATTCTTAAGTATTTAATTTAATATGGCCAATCAAATTTATAAAATTATTATAGTGTTATAAGGCAGCATCAAATTAAAATGGGAATTTCGGAATAGTGTTCTATATAGTGCAAATTCAATAATATATATATATATATATATATATATATATATATATATATATATATATATATATGGTGATTGCCACTTCAACACAGAAAAAGGCCATTTCTACAAAGTTCGGTTGTGAGCACGTAAGTGGCTCAGAAGTCCAGCTTGTCTGTCATCATGGGACCGCAAATGACTCAAGGGACGAGCCCGTGACAGGCAAGCCCTGACACATATAATACATATATGGTCTGGCTTGAATGTAGGATATATATATATATATATATATATATATATATATATATATATATATATATATATATATATATGAGATAGATATATAGAGAAAGACAGAGAGAGAGAGAGAGAGAGAGAGAGAGAGAGAGAATTAGAATTTACAACAACCTAGTGAATAATTCCTATTACAGGCTAGTGCAGTATTTTCAATTAGCGTGCAGTAGATATTTTGAAAATATTTTCAAATTAAATTCCACTTCCATTATTTTAATGGAATTTCAACCTTCAGGGGTTATTTAATGCCAAAGCCATCCTCATGTAGAAGAGAAGTGATGGTAGTATCAAATCCATAGCTAGTAGTTTGAGAGGCACCATACCTATCACAAGATTATTGGTTCGAAAGTGCATGTTATTGCGCGACTGTAGTTCAAACTCATTTTCAAATCGTAGTACTGTTTATTCATGTATGAGAGAGTGCAGCCTTGTGCTAAATCTAAAGAAGTGTATAATGTGTATTTTTAAGACAATATGAATACGGCTGATAAAGCATCTATTTTTGGAAATGCAAGTTGCAATTCTATTCATCACCACTATATATATATATATATATATATATAGAGAGAGAGAGAGAGAGAGACAGACAGACAGACAGACAGACAGACAGACAGAGTGATAGAGAGACAGAGTGAGAGACAGAGACAGACAGATAGCGAAGTGTGTGGATGTGTGTAGGTGTTGCCTGTTAAAGTGTACTTATAGAAGAATGAGCAATGCTTAACCACAGTAAAATCTGAGCGAATTTATGCAGAATAATACTTGAGAATTTAAAGCGGTATAATGTCATATTGCATATCCCACTGTTCGTTGACATTTCGTTCAACGATTCGTAATTGGAAGAATAAGAAGAACAGTTCCACACACACTCAAACATAGAAAGAAATAAAGTTACAATATGATAAAAAAAAAAGAATCCGAAACGATTGAAATGAACTAAACGGAAAATAGAAATTCTTTCAAAAACAACGTTTCAGCGAAACAGTGTGTATTCATTCATTTTACGTTTTGTTTCGTATTTATTCGCTTTGCAATATTCTTTTATCACAAAATGACTTCCGTTGATTTTGTTCGACATTGAAAACACGTCATTATCATTTTGCGTTTACTGTTTTTTTGTTGTTGTTGTTGTTGTCTCGCATTCTACAAGTTTCTTGCTGCCCTTTATTGCAACGTACATGCGATCGTTAACCAAACAGTTTTCAATTCGAACTTAATGACAATACTTAATCATAGACACGTTCAAAAATATGCATTAGTCTAGCGTTTCATGTTTAATGACTGATCACTTTATTCTTTTAAGTATCGTTATGTATATATATATATATATATATATATATATATATATATATATATATATATATATTATATATATATATATACATATATGTGTGTGTGTGTGCGTGTGTATTATTGGCATATATATATATATATATATATATATATATATATATATATATATATAACAAATATAATATTCTCACTGAAAACTAGAATCGCCAGATATACCAACAAAGCAGCATACGTGGCATCCACAACGACAACAACATCATATATATATATATATATATATATATATTATATATATATATACGCACACACACGCGCACACACACACACACACACACACACACACATATATATATAATATATATATATATATATATATAATATATATATATATATATATATATTACAAGAGTCGATGAGTGTCACTCTTAGTGGTGGGCTAATATATGCGGTATTTTGAGTGTTGAATATCTGCGAAAGAGCTCTTACATACTACTACTACTACTACTACTACTACTACTACTACTAATAATAATAATAATAATAATAAATATATTATAGTTTTTGTATATATATTTAATTACATGGGTGTTTATATGCGACCTTATATCTTCAAACGGCAATCCTAAGGTAAAAATATTATTATTTATTATATTTCTGCCTTAGGATTGTGTCCATGTAACCTAAGTTTGCAGAGAAACATCCATGTAATTATATATATATATATGAGATAGGAGAGAGACAGTGGGTCTGAGTTCCAAATTCGCCCGAGGCAGGTAAGTTTTAATTTCCGCTAATATCCAAGGGGAAGGCACGGATCTGTTTGTTCCCACCTCCCCGCTCTGGTTAAATAATAGGACAGAGTTGCTTCTTTAGAGTTGGTTACGCAACCAGTCTAGAAGAGAGAAAACTCAGTATAGAGTTTTTCATAGAAGCAATGCTAGAGAGCAACTCTCACATGTCAAATACTGTTGGACTTCCCAAATACAAATGGCCAAATGACTTAGTTAAATCAAGTAAAATAGTTCGTTGGTGTCTCATGGGGACTTTAAAGCCATATCTAATTTCTGTTATACACTATACACGTCATTTACGTCCCTGTTTCTTTTTTAATCGCATTGTCTATTCCTTTTCTCTTTCTCAAATGTTTCAGACCATCTCACCTTCCCTCATTGGATTGTAACAACTATAATCCTAAATTTCCCTGGAACCAATAACTTTCAATATTAACTTCATTCACTGCATAAAACAGCATACTATTTGGCCGTTCTTATTTATCTGGTTATTTTAACACAATTCTATTCACACACACACACACACATACACACACACACACACACACACACAGATGCACGCACACACACACACACACACACAAAACACAGATGCACGCACACACACATATATATGTATATATATATGTATATGATTCAAGTTTAGTTCGTAGGGCAGAGTATAGAGGGTGGTTTCTTTGTCTGGTACATCATGGAAAGCGCCAATCATCTGAGATATGGTGGTAAGGCTTATTTAGTTAGATGGGAATGCTGTATTGCTGTATGCGGGATTTAAGGGAGTGTTCTACTTCACGATTTGATACTTTATTTCTGATATTACCTTTAATTTAATTTATTGCTTTTATTGTTTGTTATATATTTTATTATTATTATTATTTACTCCTTTTGAGTTTTATTATTATTATTATTATTATTATTATTATTATTATTATTAAATAGGTTCTAATAACTTTTTACAATCTTTGGAGTCGTTACTTTTAGGTGGCTTACTAAAAATTTATTTACATCCCTACATTTGGATATGAGTTCGGATTGTTTGTTAAGAGATTGTTTTGATCTGGGAATGTTGTTATGGTTATTTTATCGTTGACTTCATGTTTTCGCTACGTTACCTGGGATATATATATATATATATATATATATATATATATATATATATATATATATATATATATATATATATATATGCTCTATCAATGATAGTTAACACTCTTTAATTAAATATAGCAAACTATATATATATATATATATATATATATATATATATATATATATATATATATATATATATATAAAAATGAACCTCCATCAATTATCGTTGAAAATGTTTTAAAGTAGAAGTTAACCTAACCTCTATCATTGTACGGCGTTCAGAATATTTAATGCGATTGAAATTCCGCAAGAAAAACCATATAAATTATTTACATATTTGTGGAATAATTTTAATGAGCTTCACTGAAAATTTCATTTATGCCTTATCATTTTTGCATGAGCAAATGACAATCTTCATTATTCTTCAATAATGTTATTACAAAAGCAACTGATATTGAGAAATATTAATAAGGATTGACAAAGCTTCATCTAAAAACAAAAATAAAAAGTGATATTAACACTTCTGGTGTGGGGAAACATTAAAGAAAACATGACGCCGAGAGGATCTCGAAACATCGTAATGAATAAGTTATAAACTTGATTTCAAATCGATATATTAATGGTTCTCTTTGCTTAGTTGGTTTTATTTGGCTTCGTTTAATGGCATATCACCCCTGTGTGTTATTTAATGTCAAGTCTATAAAATTTATAAAATCAACATAATATAGTATAATATATGTAACAATAATATAAAGATTAATATATCAAATAATAAAAAAATAATATCTAGCATAACACAAAATAAATAGATACATATGTATATGCCTGATTTTATGTAGCATATAGAGTTTATTATTATATTTTTCTGATTAGCTTTGTGCTTCGTAGTAGCAGAATAGACAAACTGGGAGTGTTATAATAAATAAAATAATCAATAGAAATTTAATGATAAAAAATGATAGTTAAAATAAATAAACCTATCATAATTCTTCAAATATCTCTTCCTCCGTCCATATCTTTAAACCTTCAATCAGGTTCCATCGTGGTGTAAGGGTTATCAAGCAAGTCTAGTAAGTCCATTACTACTGAATAGTAAATTCGATCCCAGCTGGATGCCTCATACTTTCAACCTTGTTTCAAATCCTAACCTAGGCAGATAGGTTGGGTAAATACCTACCTGTAAACCTTTTCCAATTTTGGCCCTATTTTCAGAAAATTTATTTTAAAAATTGTTAGGTTCATCCCTGAAAAGATGTTAATTTTTGTAAATCAACTTTAATACGCAGTACCCCCTAACATGAAACTACTTCTGATGCGAATAAAATTTTAGATAATCGTAAATTAGCCATTATAAGCAAGGGAGGTAATCATTTAGTACAAGAGACCTTTCAGAGAGACCATGGACGTAATAATAAGTGACTATATATATATATATAAAACCTCTATAATAGTAAATAATAGAAAGTGAGAATGTACTTCTTTTCAATTTTAAATACATTCATATAATTTTATGATATATACATATTTTATGTATATTCACATACAGACTCACACATACAAACACACACACACACACACACACACCACACACACACACACACACACACACACACACACACACATATATATATATATATATATATATATATATATATAATATAGAGAGAGAGAGAGAGAGAGAGAGAGAGTAAATCATATCAAGTGTTTCCGTGATAAGTTTTAATAAAGAATTTAGAACTTAAACGTACGAGATTGAAGTTGTATTTTAACAAGATATAATATATATATATATATATATATATATATATAATATATTATATAATATATATATATATATATAATATATATTTATTATTATTATTATTATTATTATTATTATTATAAATTATTTTTTCGTACCTACCTTCACGATATTTCTTTCACAACAATGTGAGAACCAGTAATATTTTTACAATATGAAGTCTTAAAATCATTGTAACCACTACGGCACAATGAAAGTTACTTGGTTTACCGAATAAAATCAGCCATTTATCTGTGAAGTTCAAGTCAGCTTAGCGGTAAAGTAATCCTTCACTGCCTAAAATAAAAATTAAAAGAAACAAAGAATTAATCTTAAACAGATGCTTACTTTAATTCTTGGTAAATCTGCTGACAAATGCAAACATTGGCATTAAAAAAGTCCAATTGTATGTTAATTAATGACTGATCGTTTTTCTTTCTTTTCGTGTTTATCATATAGATTACATTCATTCTAAAAAAAAAAAACTAAGAACAAACATAAGAATATCATCCGTCTATTTTTCTGAGACGAAGCATTGATATTATTATTCTCTACAAATTGCGGAGTGCTTATACGTATACTGGTTACTCACAATGTTTCGGCCACGGTAGAAGCTTATTTTAAAATAAGCTTTATATAAAATCACAAAATGCTGTGTTCTTAAATCTAACCATTTTCTTAAAATCCGAAGTGATAATGAATATTGTGCATTTAATTTCTATCTTCAGCTTGAAGAGCTATCCATCAACCTAACGATTAAGATATGACTAGATAAGAATCCTATTTTAGTAAGACGACTATTTCAATATCTTTTTCGTTAAAGTTCTATATGTAACCTTTATTATATTTGTCTAATTAGCTTTGTGCTTCGTAGTAGCAGAATAGACGAACTGGGCGTGTTATAATGAATAAATAGTCCCTTATATATACTTACATTGGTTACTGTACCCACAATATTTCGGCCTCTGTAATCACCGGCCTTCTTCAAGGCATGGACGGTGCAATGAGAACACTGTACACTGTGATTCAAATAGTTTTTTAAGAATTTTTTTTTTAATTCTTGGAAAGTTTTCGAATACGATAAAAGGCAACTCAAGAAGGACGGGGAATACACCGGTCGGAACGTTGTGTATATAGCAATAGAAACGAGTATAGCAATTTGCTATATGTAGAGATTAATAGATTTTTTAAACATTTTATAGTTTTTAAAATAAGATTTATATAAAATGACAAAATGCTGTGTTCTTAAATTGAACCATTTTCTAAAAATCCGAAGTATTAATGAATACTATGCAATTATTTTCTATCTTCATCTTGAAGAGCTATTCATCACCCTAACAATTAAGTTGTAATTAGATAAGAATCCTCTTTTAGTAAGACAACTATTTGAATATATTTTTCGTTAAAGTTCTATATATAAATTTACCCTATAAACTTATCCCTCATAGCGATTCCCAATCTATTTAGCAAAAATAAAAACTGCAGACTGTTAAAATCACGAACAGTCCTTGAAAAAAAAAAAAAGAATATAGTTTTGCTATATAAATGCACTGGGAAAAGTTTTACTATCAGAAAGTATTCGAAATAGTATTACTATAGACATGCTATGGATAGATATTGTAACAAATAAGTCTACATAAAAAGATTTACCAATTGTATATTTTATGATTTGAATATATTTAATATTCTCAATGAAAAAAAAAAACATATTGTGTAAAGTTTTCTCTTTTTGATGATGCTACAACAATAAGACAATTATGTTTATATTTTCATTTTCATCCGGTTTGTACATCGTAAATAATACTACTCGTCTAATGAATATCAGTGGCTTTTATAAAATCCATAAGTAATACGAATAAAGGTTGTTAGTATTAATAATGATTATACATTTCTCAAAGGTTTCTCAAATTATTTTCACTGTATAATTTGGGGGCTTTTGCTTATTTTGACCAAAGAAAAATGGATTATGATAAATTACAGAATTTCGATATGTTGATAATCTGTAAGAAGTGATATGGCTGTGTATTTTACGATAGATTAAGAATAATCCAGTGATAACAATTAATCCTTCAGAATAATCGGTCTCTTGTTAATCCGAACATCGCATTCGAAACGGAACCTAGAATTGAATTAAAAGTAAAATCAGGATTCCAGAAAAGGGCACTGTATTTTCGAATGAAAAAGAAATGGTAAAATATACTTGTCTAAAATAGTAGATTATAAGATCTAATTCAAAATGAAAGCTCTGTATTTTCTGGCATACTTAACACATTTTAAGTGTTTAAAGTGTAATGGTTATTGTCATGAAAAATGAAAGTGCCGAACCGAGGTCAGATACTGGACGAGAATATTTGCATTTTACATAGCGCTAATACTCTTGGGAAAGGTTTTAATCCAAGTATTCTCTTTCAAGCTATGGGGAAATAAAAGAGCCGACTGGGTTCTTTAGTCTTGGTATGGCAACAACTTTAGGAGTATTTAAACCTATTAATCTCCGCTTAAAGTTGACTTTGTGTCACATATTGCTCGGGTAGAGGAGTTGAGTGAATAATATATATATATATATATATATTATAATATAGAGAGAGAGAGAGAGAGAGAGAGAGAGGAGAGAGAGAGGAGAGAGAGAGGGAGATTTTCAATTAAATAGGAAAATATTTTAAAAAAGTAATATTTGGCTGCGATGATACCCCACTGCAATATATATATATATATATTATATATATATATATAATATATATATATATATATATGTGTGTGTGTGTGTGTGTGTGTGTGTTGTGTGTGTGTGTGTGTGTATCCGAAACTGAAAGTCTAGCCAAATATTTAACCTATATGGCACACGTTGATTTTGAGGCGGTCATTATTTCAAATATTCGGCCTATATGATTCAAATACAAACATTATGCGGCTAATATGGGTTGATTCCTTTGTTTAATGGTATATCAACCTCCCTTATTTATTTGATGCTAAACTACATCTTTGTAGAAGAAACTAATATTTACTATTTAACCAAAGCTGGTGACAGCTTATATGCCAGTTTATACAAAACAATATATCGCGGTATAACTTAATTTTAAGGTGAGGCAATGAGGAAATATGGAGTTCGTCTGTTTAAGTATACCTTGGCTTTCGTGGGTTATCTAATACCCAAGCCATCCTTGTAGAAGAACAATAGTTGTACTATTTAACCCATAGCTTGGAGACGGTTTGTATGACAGTGTATACAACAATACATTCTTATACATAATTTGAAAACGAACAACGAGGAAGTCATTCTCGTAGAAGACAATAATGATACTATTTAACCCATACAGTTATGTACCAAGCTTAGCTTAGATGTGTCACAAGGTCCTTTTCTCACTGAGCACCCTCGCTCAGTGAGAATCGAACTCACAGCTAATTATTACACCACGTACGATACCTCTATTTAACCCATATATGGGGACCGGCAGATTATACAACAATAAATCGACATAATTTTACAGTAAACAATGATGAAATATGTCGTTCGTTAGTTCACGTATACCTTGTCTTTTTTTTAATTCGAATTTAAAACGTCAAAACAAATAGAGAAAAAGAAAAAGAAAATTAACGCATTCGGGTTTTGTCGAATCCAAACTGTTTTCTTGCAAAGGAAACAACTTAAAGCTTACAGTTTCACGTATATTTTTTTTCGGTTGATAGGAAAATCAGGAATTTGTTCCCTTTTATAATTTTTTGGATTATTCTTATTTTAGCTTCGATGGAACCTGATTCCTGAAACCGACAAAACGAGTGCCATATTTAAATCATGGGAAAGAAGAAAGTCATCATAAATCAACAAATTGTTCAAGGGCTGTTTCATATCGTGTCTTTTTGTGAAAAAAAAACCAAAGAAAAAAAAAAGTTTGGACGGACAAATTATGCTTGCAATCATGAAGAAGAGAGAAAAGTCGGATGTAAGATGAAGCAGGCTTGATTAGGACTGGCATATTTTTACTGTGTGGCGGCCTTAACTTTTTCCCCTTTACTGGATTTGATTGAAACGAAACTGATGAACATGAAGTAGAATAGAAAATAGTGTAAAGGCGAATTAAGAAAAAGTTGGGGTGAAATAGAAGAAGAGGAAGAAGAACAAGAACAAGAACAAGAAACAGAACAAGAAAAAAAATGGGAAGTGAATGATATGTGGAATATAAAGATTGTAAAATAAGATGGAAGAAAAAATAATTAAGAAGAGATTAAAGATGGAACGAGTAAGAATGTAACATAATAATAGAAGTAAGAATATAAGGAAAAAGATCAGAAGAAGAAATAAAAAGGAATTAAGAAGACAAAAAAGGAAGAGGAAAAGTAATAATGAAAGGATAATGAAACTATAATAATAATAATAATAATAATAATAATAATAATAATAATAATAATAATAATAATAATAAGAAGAAGAAGAAGAAGAAGAAGAAGAAGAAGAAGAAGAAGAAGAAGAAGAATTGTTAACTAAGATGAAAGGAAAAGGAGGGAAAACAAAAGAAGACGATGAAAAGGAAGAGTAAGTAGAGCATATAATGCGGATTTGCAGAGAAGTTTGATGAGATGAAGAGTTCTAAAGAAAAAAACCAAATAAACAAGTAAGAACGAATTAGCGAAAAATATTTGCCTAAGTAGAGATAATATGATTATAGACAGATGAAAAAAAATTAGAATTGGGAATGAAAACAAATGGTCAGAAAAAAAAATGAAGAGAAGAACGACTGTTAGAATGAGTTGAAAATAAAAATTAGAATAGAATAATTATAACAAATTAAAAATAAATAAATATTAAAATAAGGGAAAAAAGGGAATGGTGAAAGAAAAAAGGAAGAAAAGAAAAGAGAGGCAGAAAGTATTACACAGTGGAGAAAAATAAAAGTAAAAAGAGTGTGAAGCGAGAGAGATACGAGAAGAGTAGAACAAAGCAAAGGTGAAGAATACAAGAATTAGAAAAAAGGAATAAGTGGAAATAATATCTAACCGATAAATAAGAGGGTAGTTGAAATTGGGAAGTGGGGATAAACAAGAAATTAGAACGAAGAAAGAACTTGTCAACTAGTGGATTTTGCAGTGCCAGCAGATCACAGGGTGAAGCTAAAGGAAAATGAAAAAATGGACAAATACCTGGAACTTGCCAGAGAACTGAAAAAGTTATGGAATATGAAAGTTAAAGTGATACCAATTGTAGTTGGTACTCTTGGAACGGTCCCAAAATGATTGGAAAAGGGTTTGGAAAGTCTGGAAATCAGAGGAAGGATTGATACCATCCAGAACACTGCACTGCTGCAATCTGCCAGAATACTGAGAAGAGTCCTGGAGACCTGAGGAGACTTGCTGTCACTGAGACTCCAGTGAAAGACCATCAGCTAACACTGATATGAAAACTCAAAATGATAATAATAATAGGCACGATTGGTTTTGGGAGGTGATCCACTGGGAATCATGCAAAAAACTAAATTTTGACCATACATAAACCAGAATCTGTTTTTGAAAATGAAACGCATAAAATTCTCTGGGCCTTATAAATAAAGACGGATCATCTTATGGTAGCAAGGAGACCAGACTTAGCGTTGATTAATAAACAAGAGAGAACTTGTCAATTTGTGGAATTTGCCGTTCCAGCAGACAACGGGGTGAAGATGAAAGAAAACGAAAAGATGGACAAATACCAGGACCTTGCCAGAGAATTGAAAAAAACTATGGAATATGAAAGTCAAAGTGATACCAATTGTAGTTGGTGCACGTGGCACGGCTCCAAAAAGCTTAGAAAAAAGACTGGAACATCTGAAATTCAGAGGAAGAATTGGGACCATTCAGAATACTCAGAAGAGTCCTGGAGACCTGAGGAGACTTGTTGTCTCTCAGACTCCAGTAAAATACCACCAGCTAATGCTGCTGTGAAAAGTTCACAGGAGTGAAATAATAATAATAATAATAATAATAATAATAATAATAATAATAATAATAATAATAATAATAAGAAGAAGAAGAAGAAGAAGAAGAATGCAGTGATTGTAAAGTCAAATTGAGGAAAAATGAGAGAAGACCAAAGAAGAGGAGGAGGACGAAAAGAAGTTAGAAATAAAGGTTAGTTAGACTTTACGGCATATCAACCCTTGTTGGGTTATGCTAAAGACATTTTGTCTTATTCATTCTTTTTGGGGATTCATGTTTTCAAACTTAATTTTTTAACACATTATTTAATACTTATTTTTAAAAAAATCTATTTAACCTATAGATATGACCCTAAAAGCTACTAACACTCCGTGTCAGGTGGATATAAGTAAAAGGTAAAGTAATACTAAAAGTATTAGTATAAAGAAAAACATAGTAAGAGAAAAATCACAAAAAGAGGATGGGGAAAACGACGTTAGAGGTAGAAGGAAAAGGTAATAATGAAAGTATGAGTATAAGGGAAATCATAGGAAATGGAAAGGGATAGATAGATAGATAGATAGATAGAAGAAGAAGAAGAAGAAGAAGAAGAAGAAGAAGAAGAAGAAGAAGAAGAAGAAGAATGGGATTGAGGTGGTGAATAATGAGAAACAAGAAAATATTAGTGAGGTTTTTTATTAACAGGAAAGGCGGAGTATGACGCGGTATAGGTAGTAGATTATGGCTAAGATTAAAATAACAAAATAAACGTAAAAGTGAAGTGGGCGGAAATAAGGAAAAAAGAATAAATAGATGATAGAAGAAGAACATAAAGCCGACAACGGTACGGATAAAAATTAGTAAAAAAAAATTTCGCGAAATAAAAAAAAATCGATGGGAAAAAAGATGGTAGAGTCCTGGATAAACGTAAATTATGAATCTAGGTGAAAAACGTATCCAAAGTAAAAGGTGAAAAAGAAAGTGATATAAAAGAAAGGGAAACGAGTCAGTTCTGATTGAGGAGCCGTAACGGGGTAGAAGATGAGGCAAAGAGGATTATGGAGAAATGTAAGAATAGGACGAATACTGAAGCGTAGGAAGAGCATAAGACAAAGAAGGACAGTGTTACTGAGTAGTAGGCAAAAGACGAGAGCACGTATATGATGATAATAAGCGGAGGAAAATAAAGAGAACGTGAAATAGAACAAAGGCGAAAGAAACAAAAATAAGACACGAGAAAGTAAAGAAAGAACTACAGGATGATGAAATATAATTCGACAATAGTAGAGAAAAGATAGAAAAATAAACGAAAAGGCAATATGTGATCTAAGAAACACAAAACAGAAAAATATTGGAGGCTGAAGAGAAAAAGGAGAGTAAAAAAGAGATAAACCGTTTTTAAAAAGTCGGAATGCCTACAATGATTTACAGCAAAAAAAAAGACGTGATCTATTGATCAAGCGATACGCAAAGCCTTTGCAGTTCTTGGGCGATTTTCGCGTTCAATAAGAAACGGTCCAAAGAATTTGAGGGAACAGCAAGCTGACCAATGAATAGAAGTAAAGAATCAAGAGTGGCATGAAAGACCAAAACCTGAAATACAAAAGATGATAGAAAGAGGTGGTAATTGATCATAGAAGCTGAAATATTCAAAAGAAAAGAAAGCAAAAAATATTAAGTCAATA
>CM042146.1:86271745-86311745 GCA_023376005.1 Doryteuthis pealeii | reverse complement strand
ATTTTCTTTAAACTCATTTCTTCTATCTATTGCATATATGGGACGCTAACAGGTACTACCACTTCGGTTCATAGTAAACATGAGGGTAATAGCGATGAAGGCGTACTCCACACTTTCCAAAGCTCCAAAATTGAACCTTCAGCAGTTTAAAAGAAACTTTGGAGCGTAGCTGAGTCGTTATATGATCTGTCACATCCCCTCTGTACATACAGTAGTGAATGCTTCTGACAGATCAGCAAAGGTTACATACAGTCACTTGTCTTGTTACCTGTTATATTAAGTCTCATCAGTGGTGTATACCTACGATAATAAAGTTGAAACAGCCGTACGGTGTTCCACGTCGCACGCGTTATTCGCCGTGTTTGCTTGTCATGTTTATTTTCAATAATTATCGAATTTTATACAATATACGTATTGTAATTGCATTCAAAAATATAAATAATAATATACTTAACAATGCTTCAAAAGCAAATTATCAAATTCTATTCTATTCTATTCTATTTTATATATATATATATATATATATATATATATATATATATATATATATATATATATTGTGTATTTTAGCAGCAAGATATTTTTAAGCAGATTTTCGTTATAAAATACAGAATATTTCTTCTTTATGACTTTCAAAAGCATACGTTCAAGTCTTCTTGTTATTTTCAATATATCAAGATCCAGATGCTTGAGAAAGTATTTCATATTTCAAACAAAGAAGACTCACACCGAACAAACAGTCCATACAAACAATACCCCACCAAAGAACAACTAGTGTCATGGTTGAAAGCGCTTGGGACACTAACGGACACTTCTGGGTAGTTGATCATAGATATTTTTCGAGGAAAAAATTACAATGTTTTAATTGTTGTAAGGTGGTGAAACTTTTGTCATTTTCACGAAGCGCCGTAGAGCCTTGTCTTACACACGCGCACATACACATATGCACACACACACACACACACACACACACACACACACCACACACACATATATATATATATAATATATAATATATATAAACATACTCGCATATATATATATATATAATATATATTATAATATATATATATGAGGAAAAATGAGTAAAGAAAAGAAATGTAGATGGATAAAATGAATTTAATCGATATCACATTAATCGATATCACTTACACATGTGTTTCGGTCAGTTTATAAGTGAAATATTTTCGCACACATAGAAGAATCGACCTTCATCAGAGTGAACATTTATTTTGAATGAAAAAATTCGTTGGGAAAAAAAATATATATAATATATATATATATATATATATATATATATATTATATTATATATATATATATATAAATACATATAAAAAATATATATATGCATATATAAAATATGTATATATATATATATATATATATATATATATATATATATATATACATATATGAGAACATTGTGTTTGTACATAGATATATGATCAAATTTGTGTGAATATACATGAACACACGTAACTGGATAGATAGATAGATAGATAGATAGATAGATAAATAGATTCATTTCTTCGTGTTTACATAAAGATGACGCATTTGATAAAATAGCAAAGGAAAAAAAAACAAATAAGTAGAAAAAATATTAAATACCTCCAGGTATAGAAGCTTTATGTTTGTAAAATCCGCCAACAAGAAAAAAAAACAACAACACCAAAAACACCAAAAAAGCCAAAAAAATACAAAACAAAACAAAGAAAGTATCTTTCCATAAAAAAAAATCTAGCCTATAAAAGACAGAAAGCTTTCTGGAAGGGAGACTCGAAATCGAGATTCAGTTAAATTCCGTCAGGAAATTGGAAGTTGAAGAATAGACGTCATGCGAAATCCGAAAAATGACAGAATTTCAGAAATACAGTAAGAATACGTATAAAATATCGTAAACTTAAAGAAAGAAAATATATACCTCAGGAAAAGTGCCACGAGGGAATTAAAAAAAAAGGACGAAAACTAAGAAAAGGCGCTGAAAATATTTTTTTTAAAGTAAAATGAATGACAACAGATGTTTGGAACTGTTAAAGAAAATGGAATGAGAATGATAAAAGTGAAAATATGTTTGCAATCTCAACCAAAAACATTAAGAAAGGTGGAATGAAATACTTGTTAATAACAATTAATAATGTATCAACAAGATATAAAAGTAACATTTCTTTTTAATTGAAGATCATTATTGTTTGGGTTATAGTCAATTTCAAAAATACATTATATTGATATTCTAATTTCTGTTCTTCCAAACTGTAGACAAGTCATTACTATTGTATAGTTGCACAACTTTGACTTTAACGAAAAGAATGTGAGAAAAGTTAGATGAGAACTACACAAGGATGCTGCGTGTTGTTTTTAACAAATCTTCGAAGCAGCGCACTACAAATCAATAACTGTTTAGCCACTTACCTCCATCTCACAAACCATCCAAGTAAGACAAACAAAACACGCTAGGCACTGCTGAAGAACTAAGGACAAATTCATCAGCGTCATTTTCCTATGGACTACTACTCATAAACACACCAGTGTTGGCCGAGCGGCAACAACTTACATTCATCAGCTCTGTACGGACACTGGATACAGTTTCTTTAATAGCAGTTCATTTTTTTTACGACAGTATGTATTGCAGAGAGTAGGAATTTACCCAACATTGCAAATACATTCTATAGCATGGTGGTGACATACCAAAACACGCTAGGCACTGCTGAAGAACTAAGAACTCATCAGCTCTGTACGGACACTGGATACAGTTTCTTTAATAGCAGTTCAATTTTTTAAAGTTTTTTTTACGACAGTATGTTTTGCAGAGAGTAGGAATTTACCTAACATTGCAAATACATTTTATGGCATGGTGGTGACATACCATGACATTATATATTATAAGTGTTAAGCTTAAACTTTTATGTAAATTTGAAAAAAGTGTGTATGTTAAAATCAAAACACTCATTCTGTTAATGTTAGTTTATTTTTATCACTGTTCCCTCGGGTTGTTACTTCTAAGACAACAGCGTCATTTTCCTATGGACTACTAGTCATAAACACACCAGTGTTGGCCGAGCGGCAACAACTTACATTCATCAGCTCTGTACGGACACTGGATACAGTTTCTTTAATAGCAGTTCATTTTTTTTACGACTGTATGTATTGCAGAGAGTAGGAATTTACCCAACATTGCAAATACATTCTATAGCATGGTGGTTACATACCATGACACTATATCTTATAAGTGTTAATCTTGAAATTTTTTGTAAATTTGAAAAAAATGTGTATGTTAAAATCAAAACACTCATTCTGTTAATGTTAGTTTATTTTTATCACTGTTCCCTCGGGTTGTTACTTCTAAGACAACAAGGAACATTCATACTGAATTAATATAACTCTAATACACGACTTTATTTTCCATGAAGCCTTTTTTACCAGCTATGCAACGAGTATAAGCGGAGTCGTAGAAGTTGGTATTTCTGTAAAGGCAATATTTGTTTTTACTAGCTATATTGTTTTTTTTTCCTTCTCCTTCTTTTTGCTACTTCGCCTTTTTATCCCTGTATTTTTCCACTCATCATGGCTGTTACATAATAAGCGTTGTCAAGGAGGATAAACCATTCAAGGTTATTCTGCTTGTGGTGACCAATTAAATTCATGCAGTGTCGTCCATTAATTTAGACTGTGCAAAAAAATAAATAAAACAAAAATAAATCAAAACATAATTTCAAAAAAAGCACAATATTTATCACACAGTAGAACGCAGAAGTATAATACCATCGATTTGAAGTCTTTGATAAAATCCAAAGTAATGCGAAAGAAAAATTGGAACTTCACCATTAGATGCAGTTTAATGTTACACCCAGAGCACTAAGACCCACAGTCACCTCCTTCTGGCACATATATGATAAAAAGGGTTAGGGTTTGCCATAAGAGCAAAAGGGTTGGGACAATCATATAGGTGCTAGGTCTAGACGTAACCAGCTAAGTGATCAGAAGGGGTCTCTCTGACAGGAGCCTCACCATCAGATGCAATTTAGTGTCTCATTCAACCATCATTGTTATACTGATATTGTTTTCTTATCTTGTTATCTCTGGCTTAATTCACATCCTCGGTTCATTTATCTGGAATATGTAACACAAAAAAGCAAAAAGATATTGTTTAGCCCACAGAAGTATAATTCCACCGATTGGAAATCTTTAAATGAAATCCAAAGAAAAGAAAAAGAAGAAGACCGTCTAGCATCTTCAAAATGGAAATAATTCATTACCAAAATTTATGTCTTGAAAGAGTAGAGTTAATAGAATATTTTCATTATTTTTTATCTTCATATATGTTGTGAGGTTTTAAGGGGTCAAATAAGAACAAAACGACGGGTAACAAATGTAGGAAAATGTATTAATAAAAGAGTAGACGATTACAGTACAGAGAAATGGGAATTACGCCCGACAAATAGAGTTATGAGCAGACTCGCATTAGATTACTCTCAAGCCATAAATGTCCCTGTTACTTATAGTAACTGTCGGCGCATTCCGTTAGTCTATAGGGTATATCACCTATAACAATATATAACATTATTATTAATTCCAAGTAGTATGAACAGCAGCTATATCTAAGAAAACACAACTCAAAATGAATGAAAATAAGGAATACAAGAATAGGCTTTCTCGAGAAAGTGACCCACTGAAAATGGTGCAAGATATCATAATAGTACAGGCACAAACCGGAATATGTCATAGGAAATAGAATGAAATTATCTGGGACTTTAGGATACAAATAAACTACCAAAAACTCTGCATGAAAACCAGACCTATTGTTAATTATCAAGAATAAAATAGACAACTAGTGCATTTGGCCAACGAAGGAAAATAAAAGAAAGCAAATATATAAACAAATTGTTGGATTTTTCCATAGAACTGAAAAAGTTGTGGAAAATGAAAGTAAGGGTGATGTCAACTTGAGGTTGGAGCCCCTGAAACAGTTTCTGAAAGCTTGGAATTAGATTGGGGGAACTTGAACACACACACACGCGCACACACACAAATAACAAACACACACTCTTATATATATATATATATATAATATATATATTATATATATATATATATATATATATATTATGTATTAAGATATATATAATATAAAGAGATTAAGAAACAAATATTCAGACTATGTATGTATGTATTTGTGAATGAAAGAATAATTATGTCTACATTACACCGTTTGTTTTATATATATATATATATATATATATATATATATATATATATATATATATATATTATGGAAAAGGTGACTTACCGGTGAATATGGTCACAATGGTTAGTTGATGCAAAATTCAGAAAGGTAAGATAGCGATATAACAAACAAAAAGTGCTCAATACGTTAGTAGAGCAAATGTATTGTAATTCAGGTACAAGTGATAACCTACTCGTGTTTCACAATAAGGATCTTCAGGGTTAAATACACTGGATTAATAAAGACATTGATTAATTGCAGTCGATTACACGTGTGTGTCGTTCGCGATAAACGGTTCGTTATGAGGTAGTATTCGACGAACACTGCTTTGAAATTCAAAAGTTCAAAAAGCGGAAGTTGTGTTTTCGCAAGGTTCAAAATGTCAACATTGGTAGTAAACCGTTTTGTGTTATTGTTTTTACTGGTTTACGACGGAGATTGGGATTGTCTATATTGTTGTAGGGGTTATTATGATTGAATGTGGTTTTATTAAAATATGTTCAAATTTATTCATTTTATTCTATTTTAATTGGAGTTAATATGAAGTGAATGTGGATATACGTATGGGGATGTTATTATTATTATCAGTGACTTTGTTATTATTATTAAAAGACCTAAAGTAAATTAAGAATAGAAATGAAAAATAATGTATATTTATATATTTATATGTGTATATATAACTACTTATAGTAGGAAATGAAGTTTTGTTGATGAGTTATTTTTATTCTATATTTTTTACTCTTATTATTTAAAAGTAAACGGGCCATATTTGGATATGTATATATGAATGCACATATACGTATGTATACCAATATATGTTTTTAAGTACAGGTAAGATTTAAGGGTCTATAGTTAGGGTATAATTATAATATTATAATTATTATAATTATACCCTAACTATAGACCCTTTTTATATTTTCTTTAATATTTCTTGAGTATATGTATATATATATATATATATATAATATATTATATATATATATATATATATATATATATCAAAATATCCTCAATAAAATATTTCGGACGATGGTATGAAGCTACTTCCAGAAAACATTCATTGAAAAACGAATGCGTCGACTGAATAATTTTGTTGTTCAATATATTTTATACTTGCATAACATCTGATTTATTTAGCATTTTCCCTAGATATATACACGCACGCATGCACACACACACTCACACACACTCTCTCTCACACACACACACATATATATATATGTATGTATGTATGTATTACATACTCACACAAATGTATATATTACACACATATATATATCATACACATACAAACATATATATACGCACGCACACATACACACACACACACACACACACATATATATATATATATATATATATATATATATATATTACACAGACATACACACAAACATATATATATTACACTCACACACACACATATATATTACACACATACGAACACACATATATATTATTACACATACATATATATATGTATTACAGGCACACACACTTACAAGCATACACAACACACACACACACACACATACACACACCACACATATAATATATATATATATATATATATATATATATATATATACATGATTTTTCGAACCATTATATAAGTAAGGTTGTACGAGAATGAATGCACTGAATTGTCTTTATAAATAGTCAGACACGTAACTGTTATATTGAAGAAATATTGATTTCAACAAATCAAATGTGCATAGTAAACGAAGAATGGCGGTTCATTGAAAAGGAAAAAATAAGAAAATGTTTTATTTTTAATTACTTATGTACATATAAAGGTATTCAGAATGATAAATGCTAGTCTCTAGTGAATGAATATAAGATTTTTCTAAAATTATTTTCTAAATTATTTTCACACACACACACACACACACACACACACACACACACACACACACACACACACACACACACATATTCCTTTATAATATTCTTATACTTTATATTTTATATATTATTTTTTTGTTTTATCATTACTCTATACGTTTTCAGACTCATTCAGTAGTTTAATTCATAGTTTAATTTTGTCTGACTACCATCCCCCGAAGAGACCAGACCTTAAAGAGTATCCCCTTTTTTCTCATTTGACTTCCTGTCGCCATGGTGACAGTCTTACAATGTATACATTTATAAAAGGGAAAAAAAAATTTTTGAGAAGTAAATTTCTCCGTTATGCAATTCAAATTGTTCTGATGGGAGGAAATTTTGGGGAGCTATATTAAATCAACTTAGTTTAAAAAAGGCCCCAATTTTGGTCGAAATAAATTTATTATGGAATAACAGTATTTAGTTTTTCCTTCCCTTCAAAGATAAATATTGGTCTGTATATAATCTAAAAAAAATTATTATACATTGAGCTCTCTTTAGTGATTTAAAGATTCACTGTATTTGTACATACTGGATCATACAATAATAATACAGTGTATCTTAGAAATCACATATAGAATCATCCCTTACTACCAAGTTTTGGGTTGGTTTGTTTTGTTTTACGGCATATCAACCTCAGTGGGTCATTTAATGCCGATAAAGTTTTGAAATAAATCAATTCTTAATAGATAATACAGTTTTTTTATAAATACATTTTTCTATTTAACCCATAGATAGGACCCTAACAGGTACTACCACTCCGGGCCAGAGTGGACCAGGGAGCAATGGTGATGAAGGGGTGCTCCACATTCCCCAAACCTCCAAAACTGGAACCTCACCATCAGATCAGTTTAACGTCATTCCCAGGACATGTAGACGCGCAGCCAACCAAGTTTTGGATACCTCTCATATATATATATATATATATATATACCACATCAAATAGTGTCTAACAAGCACGTCTCATAGAACATTTAATTTTGTGATTTCGATATTAATTTTGTAGATATTTTGATACAAAACGTCTTCCTCTTTTCGTTCGGTCGGCAACTAATTTAGGACTGACTCAATATATATTAATGCATTGACATTAAATAAAATTGCAGAATGAACGTATGTTTCAATTTATGAAAGCGGATGACATAAAATTACCACCTATTCTCATCAGTACTGGAACAGATTCCAAAATAAGGCACATGTAAACAATACTCAGATCTGTCATGCTGTCATCTCTCTTTGAAAAGATACGCGATGCCATTTTATTTCTCCCGTCATGCATATATATATATATATATATATATATATATATATATATATGATGGAATTTAATCATTTGCTGTTGAAGCATTGTTATGTAAAATACATTATTATTTATATTATTTGAAGGTAATTACAATGCGTATATCGTATAAAATTCGACAATTATTGAAAATAACACATGACAAGCAAACATGGTGAATACCGCGCGCAACGTGGAACACCGTACAGCTGTTTCAACTTTAGACTTAATAAAGTGAATGTCATGATTATTTCAATAATTATCGAATTTTATACACATTGTAATTGCTTTCGAAAAATATAAATAATATTATATATATATATATATAATATATATATATATATATATATATATATATATATAAATTCTAGTAGGACCTGTGGATATATTACAGTATAATAATTTGTTTATTACAAAGTTTTATATGTTTACTTAAGATCTATTGCAAAATACTTGAATATGTACAAAGTATAATAATCACAAGGTTCTTAGTTCGCCAACTCAGCGTATGAGTAGCACAGGGATATGTGCAGTAAAGTAAGGAGCTGATGGTAGGTGTGTTGCTCCACCTCAGATGCTAAAAAAAAAATCTCCTTGGTCTAGCGCTATTGAAAAGGGGATATACTCCCTCGCTGACTGGCTGATACCGACTTTAGGCTGCCCCGTCGTCGATATATATATATATATATATATATATATATATATATATATAAAGAAAATTTGAAAAAACAAGTATTCCGAAATTGGATGAATTTAATAATCGATGTTTAAAACATTTCGGTTACATTGAACCTTCATCAGGATGTCTCTTGGGGTGAAGAAAATGATGGATGTTTTTATATGTGACAGGAGATGAAAATCTTTTTAGTTATGTAACTGTATTTGATCAGCGTTTTAATTTTGAAAGGCAAGTCGCGATCTACTCACGCGAAGGTGTCATGACGCGTGACGCCACTCGAAGAAATGCAAAAGACGAGAAAAAGTATTAATGGACTGATTATTTTTAAGAGAACATAGGGAAACAAAGTGGGAATGATAACTAAATAAATAATTAAATGAAGCCTGGTATTTAGTAATTATTTAACACTATTTAACTAGAAACGGAGATATAATAAATAATACATGTCGGTTATTAAGGGAACAAAGTGGGAATGATAACTAAATAAATAATTAAATGAAGCCTGGTATTTTGTAATTGTTTAACACTATTTTAGCTAAAAACGGAGATATATTGAAAAAACCATGTCGATTATTAAGAGAGGGCAAATGCGAAATTGCACAGGCTTCAAAAATCTGTCGTAGTCTTTTGTTGTGAATATGGGCTAATATTGTGGCATCATTGAAATTGAAGTTATGATTAGTTTCAGACATATGTTGGAGGAGGGTGTTCTGAAAATTGCCCAATTTAATATCGCGTTTGTGCTCATATAAACGCTTCTTGAGAGTTCTTGCTGTTTCCCAATGTATTTTTTGTCGCAATCTTTACATGGAATTGCGTAAACACCAGCCTCGGATTTTATAGGATGGTGAGACCCCACATTGAGTAAGCTTCAATTGATTGGAAAACATGGCATGTCTTTATCTGAGTTTCTAGAATCTGGCCCTTTTCGTTATATAATTCCAAAGAATTCTAGTTATTTTCGTTACATCGATGATATTTTTACTCATCTACCCACAAGAACTTGACATAAACAAGATTACTGATAGCCTAAATAAAATTGAACACACCATAAAATTTTACGCATGAATTAGAATCCAATAATTCTTTACCTTTTTTGGATATTTTACTCATAAAAAATAAAGACAAATTAGAATTCAAAGTCCACCATAAATCCACCTGTAAAAATGACCACATACACTTTTACTCACACCACAATACCAGCATTAAAAAAGGAATTATTATTGGCTTCTATCTTAGAGCCCTCCGTATCTGCACTCCTAAATACCTAGACGATGAGTTCAATTATATTGAAAATTCCTTTATAAATCTTCTTTACCCTAAATCTTTCATACAATCTGCTAAATCCAAAGCTCTCAAAATCCATAAAGGAAAACAGTCACAAACCCCCACTAATAAATCTTCTAATATAACAAAACTTCCCCATAGATACATAGTTTTACCTAATAACCCTTCCACTAACTCTATAGAAAACAATTTACACCACCTTGGTATCAAAATCGTTACTATTTCATCCAAATCAATTAGAAGCTTACTCAATGTGGGGTCTCACCATCCTATAAAATCCGAGGCTGGTGTTTACGCAATTCCATGTAAAGATTGCGACAAAAAATACATTGGGGAAACAGCAAGAACTCTCAAGAAGCGTTTATATGAGCACAAACGCGATATTAAATTGGGCAATTTTCAGAACACCCTCCTCCAACATATGTCTGAAACTAATCATAACTTCAATTTCAATGATGCCACAATATTAGCCCATATTCACAACAAAAGACTACGACAGATTTTTGAAGCCTGTGCAATTTCGCATTTGCCCTCTCTTAATAATCGACATGGTTTTTTCAATATATCTCCGTTTTTAGCTAAAATAGTGTTAAACAATTACAAAATACCAGGCTTCATTTAATTATTTATTTAGTTATCATTCCCACTTTGTTCCCTTAATAACCGACATGTATTATTTATTATATCTCCGTTTCTAGTTAAATAGTGTTAAATAATTACTAAATACCAGGCTTCATTTAATTATTTATTTAGTTAATTCCCACTTTGTTTCCCTATGTTCTCTTAAAAATAATCAGTCCATTAATACTTTTTCTCGTCTTTTGCATTTCTTCGAGTGGCGTCACGCGTCATGACACCTTCGCGTGAGTAGATCGCGACTTGCCTTTCAAAATTAAAACGCTGATCAAATACAGTTACATAACTAAAAAGATTTTCATCTCCTGTCACATATAAAAACATCCATCATTTTCTTCACCCCAAGAGACATCCTGATGAAGGTTCAATGTAACCGAAATGTTTTAAACATCGATTATTAAATTCATCCAATTTCGGAATACTTGTTTTTTCAAATTTTCTTTATATTGTCGGATTTAATTTCCATATTTACTCCCATATATATATATATATATATTATATATATATATATAATATAAACGATTAGTAGAATAGTCAACCAGACCATGACTATGGATTTAATTTCTTACTAATCGTGTGTAAAACAAAACTAAACGTAATATATAACTATGAATATATTCTTCAAATGTTGAAATTTGGCACAAAATTAATCATGTTTTTTTTTAGAATTTTTATGTTACATTGTTAAAAAATAACTAGTGAAAAACACGTCAAGTATTAAATATACTTCTGTTATCCAAGTAGAGAGGTGAAACAATTGATTGCATAATAAGCAAATTAAACAAAGGAGCGAAATTAAACCTTTTATTAATCAAAAGTATGCCTGGGTTCAGAAACAGATTCGAGATACATTTAGATCTCAAAATCCCAGAAAAATGTATGCGTCATGTGTATGCGGATTTTTGTTTCTGCTAATACCAGTCGTCTGTAGCGCTTATTTATTATTATTATTATTATTATTATTATTAGTAGTAGTAGTAGTAGTAGTAGTAGTAGTAGTAGTATAACCTAAAATATACTTAATCTTGATTTGCAGGTATTTTTTTCACGATATCATTTCTTTGCGTTTTAGTGCTTTTTAATCTTGTATTTTGCGCATGCGTATGGACAAGTTTGCGATTATGTACTTATTACATTTGAAAACCATAATCCGGTTTACGTTGGCATTCGGATTTGGGACCAAAGCTTGTGCACACAAATGTAGAGGACGTCGAAGGTCTGGAACTCTGAGATAGGTGACTTAAAAAGCCGGATAAAACAGAATAGACAAATGCTGAAATGGCAGGATAGGATTTAGACATTGTAAAGCAATAAGGAATAGGAAGCTTTAGAGTCACTCGTTAGCAAAGAATATATCTCAGTTTTTACTATATCATCCTTAGTGAAGAGCTTCGTATAGAGTTTCTTCTTCTTTAGCTTGTGGCTAGATCCGATCCAGAAATGAACAAATATTAATCCGTCACTACGTCTTTGTTTCCCTCAATAATAACAGGAAAATGTCGGGTAGATATAGGATTATTTTATGCCGAAGACATTTTGCTTTATTCCTTCTTGATGGGTTTTCAACAATTTTAAAAGTCAATTTTTAAACCACATTTTTAAATTCATTTTCTATATATTTAATCCATACATGGAGCACTAACATGTACTACCACTCTGAATCAGAGTGGACCTGGGAGTAGTAGCACTGAAGGGGTACTGCACACTCAGCAGAGTTACAAAATTAGAACTTCACTACTAGCTTCAGTTTAACGTGATGACCAGGGCACTAAAACCACAAGCCAATCAAGTATAGCACATACATAAGAAAAAGGGTTGCGGGTTGCCATAAGGAAAATAAGGTTGGGACAATCATATAGGTACTAGGGCTTTACGTAATTTGTTGATTGAACGGAGGGGCCGCTCCGACCGACCGTCTAGCTTAAGTAAAATCTAAAGTGAGTGATGCATGATAGACTCATCAGCCACCAGGATCCCACCCTTAAGGGTGACAGGTCACCATCCACTGCCCACAAGTGTCCGCATAGGAAGAGGGGAGATTACCCTTCTGCTGAGGTGCAGTCGACATATTCTAGAGCCCCAGCCGACAGGGCGGGGGAGAGATATAGCATAGATAAATGAATAAATTATACAAAAGTATTAAAACGGATAAAGGCGATCAGATGTACAAGACAAGGTATGTATCCTTCATAAATAATACAAATATAAAAGAGTAATGGGTAATGACAATACCTTTATCAGAGTTAATAGAATATTTAATTTGTTTATTCATCTGAAAATCCATCGTAGTTGAAAATCTTGGAATGTATGTTACGTGCACTGAAATCAATAACGGAAGAAAACTATAAAAAACATAAGATAGAAATTAAAAAGAAATCGCTAAAAAATAATATTGATCGCAATAAGGTGGCAGACAACTCAAGCAATAGATAATGGCTTATGATAAGTATGAATCTAAATTTATCTGTAAAAGACAAATAATAATAATAATAATAATAATAATAATAATAATAATAATAATAATACCGGAACTATTATTATTCGACAAGAAGAGAACCTGCCATCTAGTGGATTTTGCCGTCCCGGCCGACCTCCGAATGAGAATTAAAAAAAAACGAAAAGATTGACAAATACTTAGACGTTGCCAGAGAACTGAGGAAACTGTAGAACATGAAGGTGAAGGTCGTACCAATTGTAATTTGTGCACTTGGAACGGGCCCCAAAGTTCTGTAATAGAATTTGGGTGATTTGGAAATCAGAGGAAAAATCGAGGCCATCCAAACTACAGAACTGTTGGGATCGGCTACAATACTCAGAAGAGTCATGGAGACCTGTCACTCCGTCACCAGTAAACCACAAGCTACGTCAGGTGTGAAAGCCTTATAATAATAATAATTCGAGGACTAAAAGAATAGACTAAAAAGAACAAAGAAAGACTAATTACAGCATCCAGTAACAGTAATTGCAACATGGACAAACGGAAACATGATAAAACCAGGAAATAAATAGAAAAAAGAAATGAATTGTTTTGATTTACGACATATCAACCCTCTTTCGGGTCGTTTAATGCCGAATCAAGTCGTTTCAATAAACAAAGATTCATGTTGATTACAGTATGTTCTGTTGCTTAAGTGGTCAGCAACTTACGTATTGAACAGGCTCATCAGTGAGCAAAAACCGGTGATCTAGTGGGAATCGGCGCTTTCAGTGGGACTTCACGGTAATCACAGAAATGGGAATAAAAAATATATATGGATACTTCAAGCGGCAAACCGGGAGGATTGCGCACATGAAGACATTGCTGTGAAAAGGGAACCTCGGAGATAAAACCGAATTTGTTTAATATTAGTTCATTACAATGACATAAGGACCAATTATATCAAAGCAAAAATAGATAAGACTCAACGGAATAGCAAAGTACGTATGGAGACAGAGACAACAATGTTTATCACATAATATAATGCAGCAAACTTGCAGAATGTGAGTATATACACGAATTGGTGGATAAAGTGATACACATGGAATCGTAAAAGATAATGAGAAACATAACATTCTCTGCGGTTTTGAGATACAAACCAATCACCTCACCGAAGCAAGAAGCCCAGACCTAATATTAATTAACATGAACAATAATTTGAACAATAAATACAGAGTAAAAATGAAACAAAACGAAAAGATAAGTAAAATGTAGACCTTGCCAGAGAACTGAAAAGAAAATGTGGAACATGAGGGTGAAGCTGATAACAATTTAAGTTGGCACCGTTTGAACTGTCCCTAAGGATTTGGAAAAAGACTTTAGACTTTACAAATCAGAGGTAGAATCAATACCATCCGAACAAGATCACTACTAAGACCAGCTAGAATATTCTGAGGAAACCCCAAAAGACTTGCGGTTACTTAGACTCCAGTGGAAGTCCACCAGTTAAGTCTGGTGTGAAGAATTCACAAGGAGTGAAACAAAAAGATCAACAATAATAGCATTTGAATAAATTACAAATTAAATTCAAAAGAAACGATTACGCCAAATCAAAAAGTAAAAATCCACAGAAGAATAGCAAGTGTAGTTTATGTGATGACTTAGATAAAATAGTTTTTGCCGTAATAAACGAATACAGCAAAGTAGTTCAAAAAGAACATAACAGTAGGCGCAACTGGGTGGGAAAAGGGAGATTAACTTGGAATTGTGCAATACATTAATTATTTAGCAACTATGATAATTGGTATATGCATAAACCAGAATCTGTCGTTGGAAATGACGCATATATTTCTCTTTGACTTTGAGATATAAACGGATAACCCATCCTCTGTTAGAAGACGTTACTTGGTGTTAATTAACGAGAAGAAACTAACTTTGGATCTTGCCGTTCTAGAGGCCCCTAGAAAAAAAATGAATGACGGGGAAACGATAAACTGAAGTGGAAAATATTTAGATCTTGCTAGACAACTGTAAAAGTTGTATAAAATTAAGTAAAGGGGGATAACAACTGTATTTGACGCCCTTGATTAAAAACATTTAAGTATTCTACTAATTTTACGCCAGAGTGTGCCGAATGGAACCCGGATGCATATTCAGGCGTTAAGCTGGGATCCATTGCTGATTTACGCCGCAAATGTTGAATAAACAGGAGTTACAAACAGGAAACACATGAACACAAGATGGAATTTCAAATAACACTGTATTAATTCATTCACACAAACAAGAAAATAAATTTGTAATAATTGTTGTTGCAAACGATAATATTGTCTGCAGGAAATGTCAATTATATAAATATAATGAATACAATTCCACTGAACTGAGTCCTTGTAAAGTTTATGGTAAGTATCGTACTTACGACGGCTTTTTTCCTGCCTCTGCCAATCTCTACTGAATATGTGGAGCTTCGAAATTTACGTCCGACTTCAAGAGATGTCAGTTGTAAAGAGGAAGTTTTCTATCTCCAAAGGACTAAAAGGGAAACTGAGTAAACCGTAGATTTTTTAAAAAATCGAGACCATCTAGACAGAGCATTGTTGTGGTCAGCTAGTATACTTAGACAATTCATTAAAGATACGATAAGACTTGTTGTCACTCTGATTTCAGTAAAAGACCACAAGTTAAAACCGACGTGAAAAACACGCAGGGAGTCAATTACTAATAATGATTATCCCAAGGCTTGAAATTCAGGAAGTTCGTAAAAACGTAACTATTAAACAACACACTCCCCAAAGACGACAGGTAGGGAAAAATGTCGGAAGCTTAATTAAACATAGTATAAGCATCACTAAAAAAACACACTATGACTAGAAGAAATAAAGAACGGGTAAATGATAAAGAAGAAAGTATTACAGTCACTAAGGAATCATGACTGAAAATAGTTACAATAGAAATAGAAAAAGAAACAGGTAAAACATTTCAACAGACAACATTGCACCAGTTAACAATCTAATTTATGCAGGTTGAAAGCGGCAAATTGCGCATCCCCAAATGGTACCCCAAAAAGGACTAAGAAACAAAACAAAAAAGCTGATGGGACATGTGACAAGAGAAAAAACAACTATGAAGACAGTCAAGAATACTAAGAATTATAAACCGCTAGAGAAAACAATGGAATTAAACAACTGAAAGAGAACAGTATCATCGACTGACAATAAAACGAGAAGAAATAAGTAATAAATTACCGCTGAAAGAAAACAAATTCGAGAGACATCGACACCGGGTAGATGAATGCAAACAAAATGGGCCATTCCTCAACAACAAAAGTACATTTTACGAAAGAATAAACGAGAGAAGCATGAGAAAAACTTAAGGGTTAAGAAACCAACGAAACAAGGCAAGGACAGGAACACAAGAGCACAATGGTTAATCAGTAGAAAAATAAAACGAATTACAATGAATTGAAAGAAAAAATTACAAAGTTAAGCGCGACGTTACGGCTCTCGATTACGGCATGAAGGCTACCGAGATCAACAAGTAGGTTCCCAAGTTCGAATGGAAGATTCCCAAGTTCGAGTAGAGAGTTTCCGAGTTTGAGAATGTTCCCGGGTCCGACAACCGAAACCTTGTGCTGATAACTATAAAGATGAGGACAATATTCCGAATAATACAAATAATACAAATTATCAAGCATCATCTCAAAAATTCAAAGAGAAATAGAAAAATTACATTCGAAATGTTATGAGGAACCGCCAGGTACATAGAACATATGAAGGCACAAACCAAACAGGAATCCATTGGTTTCGGGTTTCAAATGATTTCCGCGGATCACTTGAGACCAGTTCATCACGGCACAAATCTTTAAGAGGAAACCTCTTAAGTTGATAACAAAGTGTGGTGGCGGTGAGTCATTTATGCCGAATAGATTTTATTTTATTAATTCTCGTTGGGTATTAAATTTTTTAATTCGATTTTTTTAATCATTATTTTTAAAACTCATTCTGATCTATGCAAATCCATAGATGGAACCCTATTAGGTACGACAACTCAGAACCAGTGGATCTGGGAGTAATGGTGATGAATTTGGAAGTTCACTACTATGATGCAGTTTAACGCCATACCTAGGATACTAACGACCATCAGCCACCAACTTTTAGCAAATAATATAACATGGTTGGGTGCTTTCCATAAGGCAATAGGGTCGGACAATAATAATAATATAGGTTTCTACGTCTTGACGTAAACATCCGACTGATCGGAGGTTCTCTGACAGGTCGTCAGTCCTATGTAAGGACCCAAAGTGGAACGTTACATGTCATAGATTGCTCGGCACCAGAGTTCTGTCCTTACGCAAATGGTAAAACAGCCAAATAGGTTGCTCGATGGTAGGATTTAACACCCCTGCACAAGTACTGTAGAGCCATTCTAATGCCTTCGACTGACAGGGCAGGATAAAGTAAAAGAAAATATACCCTAATCCAAAAAATCTCATCCTGGTAGCTTGTTCTTAACAATAACGTCCTAAATCTTGACTGCACATATAAGTGAATTTTTTATGTATTAATTCCTTTAAGACAGCAACTTATTTCAGAAGAAAACTGAAAGGTCAAGGGACTCGAGCATGAACTAGTTACTGAATATAGATTATACATATACTAAATGGCGTAACCAAAGAAAAGGAAATCTAGCTATGGCAGGTTGGACTGTTGGAGCGCTATCATAAAATGGCCCAACTTTTTCCGAAAGACATTATAACCCAAAATAGTATAAACAAAGAATAGGAAATACAATTCCTAACAAAAAGAAAATACTAGAAGGCCTCTTCCTGGTGGAATTCATTGTTATCTATACATTTATAGTATACACAAAGTTATCAAAGGAACATATATATATATTATATATTATATATATATATATATATATATATCGAGAACGTAAAAACAAATATGGCTATTTTCAGCGACAATTTTTGGGAGAATATGTGCTTAATTGAAGTCAACCTAATTTTTTTGAAAAGTTAATTCATTAATGATTCATGAATTAATGTTAAAATCCGCCTAATTAATCATTAATGAAAATTTAACTTTCAAAAATTAGGTTTGATTCAATTAACACATATTCTCCCAATATATATATATATTATATACCTATATATATATATATATATATATATATATATACTTAAAGAAAATTTGAAAAAAACAAGTATTCCGAAATTGGGAAATGAATTGAATGAATTTTCAGAATTACTTGTTTTTTTCAAATTTTCTTTATATTGTCCGGATTTAATTTCCATATTTACTCCCTATATTATATATATATTATAATATATATAATATATATAGTCAACGCCTCTCCGCACGAGCAGATGCGAACCTGCTCATTTCTTGAGCGGAGTTTAAACGGGTTCTGAAATTCAGAGTTTTTCCTTTCTCCTGAACCGGCTACCTAGCCATGGGATAAAGAACCTCATCTGCTTACTATGTTACCATAGCTGAAGGGAAGAAATTTTGGATTAAATACCTTTTATCAGAGTACTAGCACCAAGTGAATGCAAACAGCTACGTCAGGAATGGAACTCGGGTCGACGTGTCATTTCTAGACGCTAACCATTGCATCACGTGCCTCCATAAGTAACATATAGATTCAAAACAAACCATAAAGAAACCTAGAAATAAATTTTAGATATGCAAACAAAAAAAAGCAATAAGATGTGAAATTTACATTTATGCTAATAAAATTAGAGATCCTGTAATGATACTGAAGAACCTGGGGCAATTTGATAACAGGGGTAGGTTGAGATTGTCTAACACGACAACAAGATGTGATCAGGGTAAAACTACTAAAGAAGATTCCTAGAGAACTAAGAAAGTTCTCTTTTAGTCAGATTTTTTTTTGTGAAAACTCAAATACTATAAATATTATTAAGGATCTGAAATGAAAACTCTGAACCCAGTATTGATTATAAACATCGTAAATTCCAGAGACCAGACAGCACTATCAATGAATAAGAAAAATAGCGAAATAGCCGTGACTTCCTGAAATTACTAATTAATATTACAAAAAAATAAGAAATTAAAAAGAATAGGAAAAAAGTAAAGAATCTACCTAAAAACAAAAACACACAAACAACCAAACCTCCTGACCCAGCCCAAAAAAAAAAACTAGAAAAAAGGGTAAATCGACACGACGAGTTTCTTCGAATTTCTTTTTTCTTTTTGCCAAAGAACTTATCGATTTTTTCAAAAACCGATCTGTATTCGTCGGCTAAAATGAAATCAAAATGGCGTCCCCTCTTTGTAACAAGGTCACATGACCACGAAATGCCATGGAAGGAGTTTTGCACTTGCAGGTACTGAAGGAGACGAATCCGCTCAATAAATTGTTTTAGTGCAAGATTTTGTTTATGGCGGAATTTTTTTAGGAAATGTTCTCTATGTGATTCTTTTTTGCCGGGCGGTAACAAAGTCACAGTGAGCCTTTTTATTGTTTCCCCCATTTTTACATTTTCTTTTATATATATTATATATATAATATATATATATATATATATAGTATATATATGTTGTGTTGGTGGTGGGTGGGGTGGGATTTATTTTGGAAGTTTTCGTTCTTCTCTTTTAAATTTAATTCAACGCATAAACTTTTGATTTGTGAATCACTAACACCTTCCTTCATGCACGTATCCCCACCGTGATACAGGTCAGAATCGGAGGTCTAATACTTGGGTATCTATATGATGTAGTTGATGTTCGAAGCCCGCTTGGAGCCTCGGAAGCGTAGGTTTCATATAACTTTTCTGAAGGCTGCTTCATGAAATCAATATTTAGTAGAGTGGTGGTCTTATACATTTCATATGAATTACTATTTATGAAAACTGACACATGGTTAGAGTGACGGGCCTGTTAACACAGATTTCGGGTGAATCCATATTATAGTTTCTGGGGCAACAAGCACCTAGCACCGTCTCGGAACACTGTGTCTCATTGTGTAGGGTGTCGAACAGAACAACATAACTTTGTGTTTGTTGCTACTTTTCCAGCAGTTTCTCCCATGTCTTGTTTGTTCTGAATGTTGTATGGCCGACTACTGGACTTCAATAAAACACAGACACGTGTATGTAAAAATATGACCCGTCTTTTATTTTTCTTCGGTGTTGAGGGGCCGACGAGTGTTCACATGAAAATGTTGGGTAGGTTTGATGAAAGCGCAGTGTTCACAATGTGAACTTCCGAGGGTGGTTGATGACGGGAGGGCGAGAGGTTAACCTTCACGTCTGCTCGCTGGGACTGAGTGACACCCCTTCATCCGCTTCTAATACAATAATATGCCACGCATTTTTATCTTTTGATCTGATACGGACATACTTCCTTTTTCTATTATATTTCTTATCTTTCTCTCGCCTCCTCACTGAAGCGTTTTTCCGTTTTCCCTTTTTTTCTTTTATGGTTTTCTTTCGTCTTCTCCTGCTTCTTGACCGGAAGATATCTCTTCCGTTCTCCCACTTATATATATATATATAGATATATATATATATATAATAATATATATATATATATATATATTTCTTTATCTTTCTCTAATCTCTTGACCCGGAAGATCTTCTTCCGTTGCACGATATGCAACATGACGTTTTTTATGGTGATTTCGTCAGGATTCTTTTTATTTGCGTCTAAATAGATGAGCATTACAGTGATACTGTATAGTAACAAGAATTATCAAATTAATATTTTAATGATTTAGTACTCGGAATCATTGGTAGCAGTTTGCGCCATGAATATTTGTAAGATAATGAATTTCCCTATCGATATTCTAACTTCAGGTTTTTTTTTGTGTGTATCGGCTATGTTTGTAGGAAAATGCAACACAATTCATGGTCTTTGACTTAATATGTTGGGATTAAGTGCGTAAAACAAAACAAGGACAATATACGAAAAGCAGGAACATATAAAACAAAAGAGAACATGCGTAATGTTGAAGGATATTTTGTTTAATGGCACGATTATATATGAAAAAATTAAAATAAATATGTGAAGGCGTCCCAATCGTTGCTTTACTGGTCACCCACGTAAGTAATGAACTGACGCATTGCTGCTTAACTACGATGATCTTACGCAAATCTGTGCTTTCAGTCGACTTCACCGTAATGGCGTTTGGTACTTGACAGTTATCGCCTATACGATTTTCAGTCAAAATCGTCACTAGTTCCAGAGCTATGGATGGCTTTTATTTGGATGAACAACTACAATGTAATTGTTTAAACAACCGTTAACATAACTTAAAACGAAAAAATATATAATTCTCTAATTCGGTCTTAATGATGACCATGTAAATTACATCTTCACAATTACAAGAACCGGGATCGATAGCGTGATATTCACATTGATATTGTATCTGTGGGACTAATTTGGCTAACCTTTTACACACCACGATGGAATGCTCTTTTTAATTGAGATGAATATTTAATAAACATACATTTCTAGAAAATGTCTTAAAATTTGGTACCACCTAAAATGTGCGCCGATTTTTATTTATATGATGAATTAAAATCTATTAATTTTAATAATTAGGGTCAAATTTTTGTTCAAGTCGAAAAATACTAACATAATAAACACAAGTAAAAAGAAAAAAAAATAAAGGTGGAAAAATATATTTTGTACTGGAAAATTTGAATTAGAGACAAAATTCATGTTATTGTTACAGTTAAGAAATATAATGAGTAAAATTACAAGGACAAAGTTTTTTTTAATTCATGAATTAAACTGCCTCCCACATTCGTAAAATTAAGGATATCAACTAAAAAATTTTTAATCATATTCTACAATGTTTAATTGGCTTAAATGACTTAATTTTAGGAGAAAATAAATATTTTCAAAAAAAAAAAAAAGAAGGAAATGAGATTTTTTATTAATCTAAAAGAAAAGTTCGTGAGATTTTTAAAAAATCTTTTTTACCATTTTTGAATCTGAATTTTTATAATTAAATTTCAATTTCCAAAATTTAGTTTCTGTTGCAATTTTTTTAATGTCACGTAATGGGGTATCTGCAGCTAAACTGCTATTCAGTAGCAATAGATCTGGCAAAGACTAGCATACTATCCTTATATCCTTGATGGTACATCCTAAATATATAAGACATAAAGTATAGAATGCCCTAAGGAGTTGCATAAACAAAGTTATTTTGATATACAGAATTGTGTTAATATTTATCAGAAACACACAGACACACAAATACATGCACATACATATACACACGTACAATCAAGCACACCCAGCAACATGCACATACACCACGCATGCACACGCCATGCACACATACTCACAGCTCACAGCGACACACGCACATTAGCATACCTATGCACGCGCACATATACACATCACGCTCATATCAACATACATAAACATTATACATACATACTCACAGCACACACACATATACACAAATACCATACTACAAAACATATACATACAAATACAAGCAACTATATCTATATTTATATATCTATATCTATATCTATCTATCTAATCTATCTAATATATATAATATTATAGTATATATATATATATATATATCAGTCATTCACAGATACGTTTTTTCGGCGTTTTCACGCGTCTATGCAGTGTGCTAGACACAGCTATCATTTGGGTAGGGTCGAACTCAGTCTGACCGTTTGGCAGCCTGATATCTTATCCCTCATCCACTGACAGCTTTTCAGAGCGGGGATTATATATATATTTACCAACGCCTTCGGGCGAGCAGAATGTGAAACATAACGTTCAATTTCTTAAGCGGAGTTTAACATTGTTTGAATTCCAGAAGTTTTCCTTCTCAAGACTGGTTACCTAGCCAATGTTTAAAGTGCCCAAATCCAACTACTATTCTGCCCTTATCTGGAGGGAGAGTAAGTTGATTCATGGCCTTTCCAAATGTATTAGCAATATGTTGAATGCAAACAGCTTCGTCCCGGATTCGAACTCGGATTGATGAGTCATTTCCCCACGACTGTACCCATTAAACCACGCCCTCCAATATGCTTCATATGGTATCTCTCAGTGAAATCCTATTTTCAAATACCCGAATTGTAAATTTTCGATGAAAATTTTCAGAATACTGAGATAAAATAATTACTTTCCGCTAAATCACATAGTTATAACTTCCTGACAATTCAGTGTAATATAGTGTCATTTACACTTTGACATATTATATATATATATATATATTATATATATATATATATATATATATATAATATTTTATATACGTTATATATATACATACGTATATATATATATATCTATTATAATATATATATATATATATCACCTATTACAAAAATACACATACACACACATGCACCAAACCTTTGCGACAACGCGATGTGAGAGTGATCGTGATGCGTCACACACATAACATACACATTCAAAAAACATATAAAAATACAAACAGCCATTAGTATGGATATATGGCATGCATATGAATTCTCAATGGCTCTAATATTACCTGAATGTCAGAAGTTATAACTCTGTGATATCGAAGTACATTTTCTGTACATTTTTTATTGATATATTGGGCAATTCAAGTATCTGAAACTAAGTTTTCCACTGAGATATCATTATGCATGCATATATCCATACTTAATGGGCTGTTTGTATTTTTTATATGTTTTTTGAATGTGTATGTATGTGTAGTACGTATAATTGTGTGAAGGTTTGTGCATGTGTGTGTATGTGTATTTTGTAATAGGTGTATATATATATATATATATATATATATATATATATATATACGTATGTATATATATGTATAATATATATATTATAATATATATATATATATATATATATTATATATTATAATATTATATGTCAAAGTGCGTAAATGACACTTATATTACCTGATGTCAGAAGTTTATAACTATGTGATAGGGAAGTAAATTATTTGTATTCTCAGTATTCTGAAAATTTTTCATCGATAAATTTACAATTCGGTATTTGAAAAAATAGGATTTCACTGAGATACCATATGAATGCATATTGGAGGTGCGTGGTTTAATGGGTACAGTCGTGGAAATGGACTCATCAATCCGAGTTCGAATCCGGGACGAAGCTGTTTGCATTCACTATTGCTAATACACTTTGGAAAGGCCAATGAATCCAACTACTCTCCCTCGCAGATAAGGGCAAATAGTAGTGTGGATTGGGCACTTTAAACATGGCTAGGTACCAGCTTTGGAGAAGGAAAACTCTGAATTCAAACATGTTAAACTCCGCTTAAGAAATTGACGTTATGTCACATTCTGCTCGCCGAAGGGGTTGGTAAATATATATATATCCCCGCTCTAGCTGTCAGTGGATGAGGGGATAAGATATCAGGCTGCCAAACGGTCAGACTGAGTTCGACCCTAGCCAAAGATAGCTGTGTCTAGCCACACTGAAGACGCGTGAAACGCCGAAAAACGTATCTGTGAATGACTATATATATATATATATATATATATAATATATATATATAGATAGATAGATAGATAGATATAGATATAGATATATAAATATAGATTAAGTTGCTTGTATTTGTATATGTTTTGTAGTATGTGTATTGTGTATATGTGTGTGTGCTTGTGAGTATGTATTATATATGTTTATGTATGTTGATATGAGCGTGTGTGTATATGTGCGCGTGCATAGGTATGCTAATGTGCGTGTGTCGCTGTGAGTATGTGTGCATGCGTGTGCATGCGTGTGTGTATGTGCATGTTGCTGGGGTGTGGCTTGATTGTACGTGTGTATATGTATGTGCATGTATGTGTGTCTGTGTGTTTCTGATAAATATTAAACACAATTCTGTATATCAAAATAATTTTGTTTATGCACTCCTTAGGGCATCTATACTTTTATGTCTTATATATTTAGGATGTACCATCAAGATATAATGGATAGTATGCTAGTCTGCCAGATCTATTGCTACTGAATAGCGAGTTTTTAGCTCGCAAGATACCCATTACGTGACATAAAAAAATTGCAACAGAAACTAAATTTGGAATTGAAATTAATTTTAAAAATCAGATTCAAAAATGGTTAAAAAGATTTTAAAATCTCACGAACTTTTCTTTTTAGATTAAATAAAATCTCTATTTCCTTCTTTTTTTTTTTTTTTTTGAAATATTTATTTTCTCCTAAAATTAAGTCATTTTAAGCCATTAAACATTGATGAATATGATTGATTTTTAAGTTGATATCCTTAATTTTTTACGAATTGGGAGGCAGTTTTAATTCATGATTAAAAAAAAACTGTCCTTTGTAATTTTACTCATTATATTTCTTAACTGTAACAATAACATGAATTTTGTCTCATAATTCAAATTTTCCAGTACAAAATATATTTCCACGTATTTTTTTTTCTTTTACTTGTGTTTATTATGTTAGTATTTTTCGACTTGAACAAAAAATTTGACCCTAATTATAGAAATTAATAGATTTTAATTCATTTATAAATAAAAATCGCGCACATTTTGGTGGTACCAAATTTAAGACATTTTCTAAGAATGTATGTTTATTAATATTTCATCTCAATTATAAAAAGAGCATTCCATCGTGGTGTAAAGGTTAGCAAATTAGTCCCACAGATACAATATCAAGTGAATATCACGCTCGATCCTCGTTCTTGGTATTGTGAGATGTAATTTACATGGTCATCATTAAAGACCGAATTATGAGAATTATATATTTTTTCGTTTTAAGTTTATGTTAACGGTTGGTTTAACAATTACATTGTAGTGTTCATCCAAATAAAAGCCATCCATAGCTCTGGAACTAGTGACGATTTTTGGTTTGAAAATCGTATAGGCGATAAACTGTCAGTTACCAAACGCCATTACGGTGAAGTCTGACTGAAAGCACAGATTTGCGTAAGATCATCGTAGTTAAGCAGCAATGCGTCAGTTCATTACTTACGTGGGTGACCAGTAAAGCAACGATGGGACGCCTTCACATATTTATTTTATTTTTCATATATAATCGTGCCAGTAAACAAAATATCCTTCACATACGCATGTTCTCTTTTGTTTTATATGTTCCTGCTTTCGTATATTGTCCTTGTTTGTTTTACGCACTAATCCAACATATTAAGTTCAAAGACATGTAATTGTGTTGCATTTTCCTACAAACATTAGCCGATACAACAAAAAAAACCTGAAGTTAGAATATCGATAGGGAAATTCATTATCTTACAAATATTCATGGCGCAACTGTACCAATGATTCCGAGTATAAATCATTAAAATATTAATTGATAATCTGTTACTATATCAGTATCACTGTAATGCTCATCTATTTAGACGCAAATAAAAAGAAATCCTGGACGAATCACCATAAAAACGTCATGTTGCATATCGTGCAACGGAAGAGAGATCTTCCGGTCAAGAGATTAAGAGAAAGATAAAGAAATATATATATATATATATATATATATATATATATATATATATATATATATATATATAAGTGGGAGAACGGAAGAGATATCTTCCGGTCAAGAAGCAGGGAGAAGACGAAGAAATACATAAAAGAAAAAAGGGAAAACGGAAAACTCTTCCAGTGAGGAGGCGGAGAGAAAGATAAAGAAATATATAGAAAAGGAAGTATGTCCGTTATCAGATCAAAAGATAAAAATGCGTGGGCATATTATTGTATATGAAGCGGATGAAGGGTGTCACTCAGTCCCCAGCGAGCAGACGTGAAGGTAACCTCGTCGCCTCCGTCATCAACCACCTCGGAAGTTCATTGTGAACACTGCGCTTTTCATCAACCTACCCAGACATTTTCATTGTGAACACTCGTCGCCCCTCAACACCGAAGAAAATAAAGACGGGTCATATTTTTACATACACGTGTCTGTGGTTTTATTGAAGTCCAGTAGTCGGCCATACAACATTCAGAACAAACAAGACATGGAGAAACTGCTGGAAAAGTAAGAACAAACACAAAAGTTATGTTGTTCTGTCGACACCTACACAATGAGACACCAGTGTTCCGAGACGGTGCTAGGTGCTTGTTGCCCCAGAACTATAATATGGGATTCACCCGAATCTGTGTTACAGGCCCGTCACTCTAACATGTGTCAGTTTTCATAAAATAGTATTCATATGAAATGTATAGACCACCACTCTACTAAATATTGATTTCATGAAGCAGCCTTCAGAAAAGTTATATGAAACCTACGCTTCCGAGGCTCCAAGCGGGCTTCGAACATCAACTACATCATATAATACCCAAGTATTAGACCTCGATTCTGCACCTGTATCACGGTACGTGCATGAAGGAAGGGTGTTAGTGATCACAAATCAAAATGTTTATGCGTTGAATTAAATTTAAAAAGAGAAGAAACGAAAACTTCCCAAAGATAAATCCCCACACCCACCCACCCACACACACATATATATATATATATATATATTATATTATATATATATATATATATATATAAAAGAATGTAAAAATGGGAAACAATAAAAAGGCTCACTGTGACTTTTGTTACCGCCCGCAAAAAAAGGAATTCACATGAGAACATTTCCTAAAAAATCTCGCCATAAACAAATCTGCACTAAAACAATTATTGAGCGGATTTCGTCGCCTTCAGTACCTGCAAGTGCAACTCTTCCATGGCATTCGTCGTGTCATGTGACCTTGTTACAAAGAGGGACGCCATTTTGATTTCATTTTAGCCGACCGAATACAGATCGGTTTTTGAAAAATCGATAAGTTTCTTTTGCAAAAGAAAAAAGAAATTCGAGAAACTCTGTCGTGTCGATTTACCTTTTTTTTCTAGTTTTTTTTTTTTTGGTGGGTCAGGAGGTTTTGGTTGTTTTGTGTTTTGTTTTTAGGTAGATTCTTTATCTTTTTTCCTTATCTTTTATTTCTTATTTTTTTGTAATATAATTAGTAATTTCAGGAAAGTCACGGTATTCGCTTATTTTTCTTATCATTGATAGTGCTGTCTGGTCTCCTGGAATTTTACATGTTTATAATCAAACTGGTCAGATTTTCATTTCAGATCCTTAATAATATTTATAGTATTTGAGTTTTCACAAAAAAAAATCTGACTAAAAAGAGAACTTCTTAGTTCTCTAGGAATCTTCTTAGTAGTTTACCCTATCACATCATTGTTGTCGTGTAGACAATCTCAACCTTACCCCTGTTATCAAATTGCCCCAGGTTCTTCAGTATCATTACAGGATCTCTAATTTTGATTAGCATAAATGTAAATTTCACATCTATTGCTTTTTTTGTTTGCATATCTAAATTTATTCTAGGTTTCTTTATGTGTTTGTTTGAATCTATATGTTACTTATGGAGGCACGTGATGCAATGGTTAGCGTCGTAGGAAATGGACACGTCGACCCGAGTTCAATTCCTGGACGTAGCTGTTTGCATTTCACATGGTGCTAGTACTCTTATAAAGGTATTAATCCAAATTCTCCCTTCAGCTATGGGTACATAGTAAGGCAGACTGGGTTCTTTATCCATGGCTAGGTAGCCGGTTCAGGAGAAGGAAAACTCTGAATTCAAACCCGTTAAACTCCGCTCAAGAAATTGACAGTGTGTCGCATTCTGCTCGTGCGGAGGGGTTGATATATATATATATATATATATATATATATATATATATTATGGGAGTAAATATGGAAATTAAATCCGACAATATAAAGAAAATTTGAAAAAACAAGTATTCTGAAAATTCATTCAATTTCATCCCAATTTCGGAATACTTGTTTTTTCAAATTTTTTTATATATATATATTATATATATATATATAATATATATATATATATATATATATGGGAGAATATGTGCTTAATTGAAGTCAAACCTAATTTTTGAAAGTTAATTCATTAATGATTAATTAGGCGGGATTTAACATTAATCATTAATCATTAATGAATTAACTTTCAAAAAATTAGGTTTGACTTCAATTAAGCACATATTCTCCCAAATATTGTCGGCTGAAAATAGCCATATTTGTTTACGTTCTCGTATATATATATATATATATATATATATATATATATATATATATGTTCCTTTGTCTTTGGTTATACTATAAATGTATAGATAACAATGAATCCACCAGGAAGAGGCCTTCTAGTATTTTCTTTTTGTTAGGAATTGTATTCTTATTCTTTGTTATACTATTTTGGGTTATAATGTCTTTCGGAAAAAGTTGGGCCATTTTATGAATAGCCTCCAACAGTCCAACCATGCCATAGCTAGATTTCCTTTTCTTTGGTTACGCCATTTAGTATATGTTAATCTATATTCAGTAACTAGTTCATGCCTCGAGTCCCTTAGCACCTTTCAGTTCTTCTGAAATAAGTTGCTGCCTTAAAGGAATTAATACATAAAAAATTCACTTATATGTGCAGTCAAGATTTTAGACGTTATTGTAAGACAAGCTACCAGGATGAGATCTTTTTGGATTAGGGTATATTTTCTTTTATTTATCCTGCCCTGTCAGTCGAAGCATTAGAATGCTCCTACAGTACTTGTGCAGAGGTGTTAAAGCCTACCATTCGAGCAACCCTGTTGGCTGTTTACCCATTATGCGTAAGGACTGAACTCTGGTAGCCGAGCAATCTATGACATGTAACGTTCCACTTTGGCCCTTACATAGGACTGACGGCCTGTCAGAGAACCCTCCGATCAGTCCGATGTTTACGTCAAGACGTAGAACCTATATTATTATCCGACCCTATGTCCGACCCTATTGTCCCTTGTGGAAAGCACCCAACCATGTTATTATATGTGCTAAAAGTCGGTGCTGATGGTCGTAGTGTCCTAGGTATGGCGTTAAACTGCATCATAGTAGTGAACTTCCAATTCATCACCATTTACTCCCAGATCCACTTTGGTTCTGAGTTGTCGTACCTAATAGGGTTCCATCTATGGATTTGATAGATCAGAATGAGTTTAAAAATATGATTTAAAAATCGAATTAAAAAAATTTAATACCCAACGAGAATGAATAAAAGAAAATCTATTCGCATAAAAATGAATCACGCCACCCACTTTGTTATCAACTTAAGAGGTTTTTCCTCTTAAAGTTATTTGTGCCGTTGATGAACTGTCTCAAGTGAATCCGCGGGAATCATTTGAACCCGAACCATGGATTCCTGTTTGGTTTGGTGCCTTCATATGTTCTATGTACCTGGGCGGTTCCTCATAACATTTCAGAATGTAATTTTCCTATTTCTCTGAATTTTTTGAGATGATGCTTGATAATTTGTATTATTTGTATTATTCGGAATATTGTCCTCATCTTTATAGTTATCAGCACAAGGTTTCGGTTGTCGGACCCGGGAAGATTCTCAAACTCGGAAACTCTCTACTCGAACTTGGGAATCTTCCATTCGAACTTGGGAACCTACTTGTTGATCTCGGTAGCCTTCATGCCGTAATCGAGAGCCGTAACGTCGGGCTTAACTTTGTCTTTTTTCTTTCAATTCATTGTAATTCGTTTTATTTTTCTACTGATTAACCATTGTGCTCTTGTGTTCCTGTCCTTGCCTTGTTTCGTTGGTTTCTTAACCCTTAAGTTTTTCTCATGCTTTTCTCGTTTATTCTTTCGTAAAATGTACTTTTGTTGTTGAGGAATGGCCCATTTTGTTTGCATTCATCTACCCGGTGTCGATGTCTCTCGAATTTGTTTTCTTTCAGCGGTAATTTATTACTTATTTCTTCTCGTTTTATTGTCAGTCGATGATACTGTTCTCTTTCAGTTGTTTAATTCCCTTGTTTTCTCTAGCGGTTTATAATTCTTAGTATTCTTGACTGTCTTCATAGTTGTTTTTTACTTAATCTATTTCTCTTGTCACATGTCCCATCAGCTTTTTTGTTTTGTTTCTTAGTCCTTTTTGGGGTACCATTTGGGGATGCGCAATTTGCCGCTTTCAACCTGCATAAATTAGATTGTTAACTGGTGCAATGTTGTCTGCTGAAATGTTTTACCTGTTTCTTTTTCCATTTCTATTGTAACTATTTTCAGTCATGATTCCTTAGTGACTGTAATACTTTCTTCTTTATCATTTACCCGTTCTTTATTTCTTCTAGTCATAGTGTGTTTTTTTAGTGATGCTTATACTATGTTTAATTAAGCTTCCGACATTTTTCCCTACCTGTCGTCTTTGGGGAGTGTGTTGTTTAATAGTTACGTTTTTACGAACTTCCTGAATTTCAAGCCTTGGGATAATCATTATTAGTAATTGACTCCCTGCGTGTTTTTCACGTCGGTTTTAACTTGTGGTCTTTTACTGAAATCAGAGTGACAACAAGTCTTATCGTATCTTTAATGAATTGTTAAGTATACTAGCTGACCACTACAATGCTCTGGTCTAGATGGTCTCGATTTTTTAAAAAATCTACGGTTTACTCAGTTTCCCTTTTAGTCATTTGAAGATAGAAAACTTCCTCTTTACAACTGGCATCTCTTGAAGTCGGACGTAAATTACGAAGCTCCCCATATTCAGCAGTGAGTGGCAGAGACAGGAAAAAAGCCGTCGTAAGTACGATACTTACCATAAACTTTACAAGGACTCAGTTGAGTGGAATTGTATTCATTATGTTTACTAGCAAATATATGCACCCTCCGGGTGCAAGTATTTTAGTTAAATTTTATAAAAATATGATATTAAATTAGAAAGGCTAATGAAACTGATAAGAATGTAGATAAAAAGATTTTGAACAGAGGGGGTATGATTGAAAATAGAACAACTTTGAAACTAACTCTTCCATCATTTTCCGTTACTCCGTCTTTCATTGGTAAATTTTCCCTATTTAAACTGTTTAGTTAAAATAGGAAGTATAGGATAATATTACAGTTATTTCTTCTTGTTAAGGGATTTCTTTTAAGATTTTTGAAGAGATTTTTGCTCATATTCAATAAGATAAAACCAAACAATTAGAAATCAATAATACTAAGCATATATTTATTAAAATCAATTTTTAAAGATCAATATGCAAATTAGCCTTCCCAAACAATACTGTAAACCTCTATTTTGTTTGTATATATAAAATACAATTGCATGTTATTAGTATGTAGAATATGGTCAACAGTGTAAGTAATGTAAAACAATTTTATTAATAATTGAGGTTTAAATAAAAATAAAATCATGGAGAATATGATGTAAATAACTAAAGGAATTGTGACTTGTATAGTAATATAGTTTCGGTTACAGACAGAAAAACCCACAATCTCCATTATGATAAGATATAATTGACATTTCCCACAGACAATATTATCGTTTGCAACAACAATTATTGCAAGTTTATTTTCTTGTTTGTGTGAATGTATTAATACAGTGTTATTTGCAATTCCATCTCGTGTTCATGTGTTTCCTGTTTGTAACCCTGTTTATTCAACATTTGCGGCGTAAATCAGTAATGAATCCCAGCTTAACGCCTGAATACTCATCCGGGTTCCATCCGGCACACTCTGGGGTAAAATTAGTAGAATACTTATATGTTTTTAATCAAGGGCGCCAACTACAGTTGGTATCACCCTTTACTTAATTTTCTACAACTTTTCCAGTTTTCTAGCAAGATCTAAATATTTTCCACTACAGTTCATCGTTTCCCCGATATTCATTTTTCTTCTAGGGTCCTCTAGGACGGCAAGATCCAAAGTTAGTTTCTTCTCGTTAATTAACACCAAGTAACCTCTTCCGACAGAGGATGGGTTATCCGTTTATATCACAAAGTCAAAGATAAATATATGCGTCATTTCCAACGACAGATTCTGGTTTATGCATATACCAATTATCATAGTTGCCTAAATAATTATGTATTGCACAATTCAAGTTAATCTCCCTTTTCCACCCAGTTGTGCGTACTGTTATGAATCTTTTGAACTACTTTGGCTGTATTCGTTTATTACGGCAAAAACTATTTTATCTAAGTCATCACATAAACTACACTTGCTATTCTTCTGTGGATTTTTACTTTTTGATTTGGCGTAATCGTTTCTTTTGAACTTAATTTGTAATTTATTCAAATGCTATTATTGTTGATCTTTTTGTTTCACTCCTTGTGAATTCTTCACACCAGACTAACTGGTGGACTTCCACTGGAGTCTTTTGGGGTTTCCTCAGAATATTCTAGCTGGTCTTAGTAATGATCTTCTTCGGATGGTATTGATTCTACCTCTGATTTGTAAACTTTAAAGTCTTTTTCCAAACCCTTAGGGACAGTTCAAACGGTGCCAACTTAAATTGTTATCAGCTTCACCCTCATGTTCCACATTTTCTTTTCAGTTCTCTGGCAAGGTCTACATTTTACTTATCTTTTCGTTTTGTTTCATTTTTACTCCGTATTTATTATTAAAATTATTGTTCTTGTTAATTAATATTAGGTCTGGGCTTCTTGCTTCGATGAGGTGATTGGTTTGTATCTCAAAACCACAGAGAATGTTATGTGTCTCATTATCTAGAACATATTATGATTTGTGCATATGCCATTTGATAGCATGTTCCAGATTCAATTCATTGTACGATTCCCTATGTATCACTTTTTCCACTAATGCTGCATTATAGTATGTGATAAACAGTGTTGTCTCTGTCTCCATATGTACTTTGCTATTCTGTTGAGACTTATCTATTTTTGCTTTGATATAACTGGTCCGTATGCTATTGTTGTGGACTGATATTAATCAGAGATTCGGTTTTTATCTCCGAGGTTCCCTTTTCACAGCAAGGTCTTCATGTGCGCAATCCTCCCAGTTTGCCGCTTGAAGTATCCATATAGTTTTTTTTATTCCCATTTCTGTGAGTCCCACTGAAAGCGCCGTTTACCGCTAGATCACTGGTTTTTGCTCACCGATGAGCCTGTTCAATACGTAACTAGGTGACCACTTAAGCAGCAGCACATACTGTAATCAACCTGAATTTTTGTTTATTGAAACAACTTGATTCGGCATTAAACGACCCGAAAGAGGGTTGATATGTCGTAAATCAAAACAATCCATTTCTTTTTTTTTTTTTTTTTAGGTTTTATCGTGTTTCTCTTTGTCCATGTTGCAATTACTGTTACTGGATGCTGTAAAGTCTTTCTTTGCTCTTTTTAGTCTATTCTTTTAGTCATCGAATTATTATTATTATAAGTCTTTCACACCTCACGTAGCTTGTGCTTTACTGGAGGCGGAGTGACAGGTCTCCATGACTCTTCTCAGTATTGTAGCCGATCCCAACAGTTCTGTAGTTTGGATGGCCTCGATTCTTCCTCTGATTTCCAAATCACCCAAATTCTATTACAGAACTTTGGGGCCCGTTCCAAGTGCACAAATTACAATTGGTACGACCTTCACCTTCATGTTCTACAGTTTCCTCAGTTCTCTGGCAACGTCTAAGTATTTGTCTATATTTTCGCTTTCTTTTATTTTCACTCGGAGGTCGGCCGGGACGGCAAAATCCACTAGATGGCAGGTTCTCTTCTTGTCGAATAATAATAGTTCCGGTATTATTATTATTATTATTATTATTATTATTATTATTATTATTATTATTTGTCTTTTACAGATAAAATTTAGATTCATACTTATCATAAGCCATTATCTATTGCTTGAGTTGTCTGCCACCTTATTGCGATCAATATTATTTTTTAGCGATTTCTTTTTAATTTCTATCTTATGTTTTTATAGTTTTTCTTCCGTTATTGATTTCAGTGCACGTAACATACATTCCAAGATTTTCAACTACGATGGATTTTTCAGATGAATAAACAAAATTAAATATTCTATTAACTCTGATAAAGGTATTGTCATTACCCATTACTCTTTTATATTTGTATTATTTATGAAGGATACATACCTTGTCTTGTACATCTGATCTCCTTTATCCGGTTTAATACTTTTGTATAATTTATTCATTTATCTATGCTATATCTCTCCCCCGCCCTGTCGGCTGGGGCTGTAGAATATGTCGACTGCACCTCCGCAGAAGGGTAATCTCCCCTCTTCCTATGCGGACACTTGTGGGCAGTGGATGGTGACCTGTCACCCTTAAGGATGGGATCCTGGTGGCTGATGAGTCTATCATGCATCACTTCACTTTAGATTTTTACTTAAACTAGACGGTCGGTCGGAGCGGCCCCTCCGTTCAATCAACAAAATTACGTAAAGCCCTAGTACCTAATATGATTGTCCCAACCTTATTTTTCCTTATGGCAAACCCGCAACCCTTTTTCTTATGTATGTGCTATACTTGATTGGCTTGTGATTTTAGTGCCCTGGTCATCACGTTTAAACTGAAGCTAGTAGTGAAGTTCTAATTTTGTAACTCTGCTGAGTGTGCAGTACCCCTTCAGTGCTACTTCTCCCAGGTCCACTCTGATTCAGAGTGGTAGTACATGTTAGTGCTCCGTGTATGGATTAAATATATAGAAAATGAATTTAAAAATGTGGTTTAAAAATTGACTTTTAAAATTGTTGAATACCCATCAAGACGGAATAAAGCAAAATGTCTTCGGCATAAAATAATCCTATATCTACCCGACATTTTCCTGTTATTATTGAGGGAAACGAAGACGTAGTGACGGATTAATATTTGTTCATTTCTGGATCGGATCTCGCCACAAGCTAAAGAACAAGAAACTCTATACGAAGCTCTTCACTAAGGATGATATAGTAAAAACTGAGATATATTCTTTGCTAACGAGTGACTCTAAAGCTTCCTATTCCTTATTGCTTTACAATGTCTAAATCCTATCCTGCCATTTCAGCATTTGTCTATTCTGTTTTATCCGGCTTTTTAAGTCACCTATCTCAGAGTTCCAGACCTTCGACGTCCTCTACATTTGTGTGCACAAGCTTTGGTCCCAAATCCGAATGCCAACGTAAACCGGATTATGGTTTTCAAATATAATAAGTACATAATCGCAAACTTGTCCATACGCATGCGCAAAATACAAGATTAAAAAGCACTAAAACGCAAAGAAATGATATCGTGAAAAAAATACCTGCAAATCAAGATTAAGTATATTTTAGGTTATACTACTACTACTACTACTACTACTACTACTAATAATAATAATAATAATAATAATAATAATAATAATAATAATAATAATAATAATAATAAATAAGCGCTACAGACGATTGGTATTAGCAGAAACAAAAATTCGCATACACATGACGCATACATTTTTCTGGGATTTTGTGATCTAAATGTATCTCGATTCCGTTTCTGAACCCAGGCATACTTTTGATTAATAAAAGGTTTAATTTGGCTCCTTTGTTTAATTTGCTTATTATGCAATCAATTGTTTCACCTCTCTACTTGGATCACAGAAGTATATTTAATTCTTGACGTATTTTTCACTAGTTATTTTTTTAACAATGTAACATAAAAATTCTAAATAAAAAAAACATGATTAATTTTGTGCCAAATTTCAACATTTGAAGAATATATTCATAGTTATATATTACGTTTAGTTTTTGCTTTTACACACGATTAGTAAGAATTAAATCCATAGTCATGGTCTGGTTGACTATTCTACTAATCGTTTATATATATATATATATATATATATATATATATATATATATATATATATATATATATATATATATATATATATATATATATATCGACGACGGGCAGCCTGAAGTCGGTATCAGCCAGTCAGCGAGGGAGTCTATCCCCTTTTCAAATAGCGCTAGACAAGGATATTGTTTTTTAGCATTTGAGGTGGAGCACCACACCTACCATCAGCTCCTTACTTTACTGCACATATCCCTATGCTACTCATATGCTGAGTTGGCGAGGACCGGTATCGAACTAAGAACCTTGTGAAATATTAATACTTTGTACATATTCAAGTATTTTGCAATAGATCTTAAGTAAACATATAAAACTTTGTAATAAACAAATTATTATACTGTAATATATCCACAGGTCCTACTAGAATTTATATATATATATATATATATTATTTATATCTTTGAAAGCAATTACAATGCGTATATCGTATAAAATTCGATAATTATTGAAAATAATCATGACATTCGACTTTATTAAGTCTAAAGTTGAAACAGCTGTACGGTGTTCCACGTTGCGCGCGTTATTCGCCGGGTTTGCTTGTCATGATTATTTTCAATAATTGTCGAATTTTATACGATATACGCATTGTAATTGCCTTAAAAACATATAAATGATAATATATTTTACATAACAATGCTTCAACAGCAAATTATTAAATTCCATTATACATATATATATATATATATATATATATATATATATATATGCATGACGGGAGGGAAATAAAAATGGCATCGCCTATCTTTTCAAAGAGATATGACAGCATGACAGATCTGAGTATTGTTTACATGTGCCTTATTTTGGAATCTGTTCCAGTACTGATCAGAATAGGTGGGGTAATTTCATGTCATCCGCTTTAGCACTTTTATGCTACGCATCTAATAAATTGAAACAATACATTCATTCTGCAATTTTATTTAATGTCAATGCATTAATATATATTGAGTCAGTCCTAAATTTGTTGCCGACCGAACGAAAAGAGGAAGACGTTTTGTATCAAAATATCTACAAAATTTAATATCGAAATCACTACAAAATTAAATGTTCTATGAGACGCGCTTGTTAGACACTATTTGATGTGGTATATATAATATATATATATATATTATATATATATATACTTTCTAATTATATATTTTCCTAATATATTATATATATATATATTTATATATATAATATATATATATATATATATATTAGGAAAAAATAAAAAAAACACAGGTTTAAATGGGTTAAGTGGTGAGTTGAAACCTGTGTTTTTTCATTTTTCCTAATATACTACATACCGTCGGATTCACTTCTTTTCTTCACACACACACACACACACACACCACACACACACACATATAATATATATATATATATATATATATATATATATATATTATATGAGAGGTATCCAAAAATTTGGTACTAAGGGATGATTCTATATGTGATTTCTAAGATAATCTGTATTATTAATTGTATGATCCAGTATGTATAAATGCAGTGAATCTTTAAATCACTAAAAAAGAGCTCAATGTATATATTTTTTAGATTATATATATATATATATATATATATATATATATATATATATATATATATATATATATATATATATATATATATATATTATGAGAGGTGTCCAAAACTTGGTAGTAAGGGATGATTCGATATGTGATTTCTAAGATACACTGTATTATTATTGTATGATCCAGTATGTACAAATACAGTGAATCTTTAAATCACTAAAGAGAGCTCAATGTATAATACACTTTTTAGATTATATAACAGAGAAATATTTAATCTTTGAAAGGGAGGAAAAACTCAATACGGTTATACCATAATAAATTTATTTCGACCAAAATTGGGGCGCATTATAAATCTAAGTTGATTTAATATGCTCCCCAAAATTTCCTCCCATCAGAACAATTTGAATTGCATAACGGAGAAATTTACTTCTCAAAAAACATTTTTTTTCCCTTTTATAAATTATACATTGTAAGACTGTCACAATGGCGACAGGAAGTCAAATGAGAAAAAAGGGGATACTCTTTAAGGTCTGGTCTCTTCGGGGATGGTAGTCAGACCAAAATTAAACTATGAATTAAACTATTGAATGAGTCTGAAAACGTATAGAGTAAGGATAAAACAAAAAAATAATATGTAGAATATAAAGTATAAGAATATTATAAAGGCATATATAATCATATATAATATATATATATATATGTTATTGTGGTTGTGTGTGTGTGTGTGTGTGTGTGTGTGTGTGTGTGTGTGTGTGTTGTGAAAATAATTTTAGAAAATATTTTAGAAAAAATCTTATATTCATTCCTAGAGACTAGCATTTATCATTCTGAATACCTTTTATATGTACATAGTAATTAAAAAAATAAAAAACATTTTCTTCTTATTTTTTCCTTTTCAATGAACCGCCATTCTTCGTTTACTATGCACATTTGAGTTGTTGAAATCAATATTTTCTTCAATATAACAGTTACGTGTCTGACTATTTATAAAGACAATTCCCAGTGCATTCATTCTCGTACACCTTACTTAATAATGATTCGAAAAATCATGTATATATATATATATATATATATTATATATATGTGTGTGTGTGTGTGTGTGGTGTGTGTGTGTGTGTGTGCTTGTAAGTGTACGTGTGCGTGTAATACATTATTAGTGTTATGTGTAATAATATAATCTATAATAATATATAATATGATGTTCGTATGTGTGTAAATATATGTGTGTGTGTGTGTTGGTGTGGTGTGTGTGCCAGTGTAATATATTATGTTTGTTGCTGTATGTCGTGTAATATATATATATATATATATATATAGTTTTTATATTTATTATAATATATTGTGTGCGTGTGTATGTATGATATATATATTGGTGTAATATATACATGTGTGTGAGTATTGTAATCATACATACATCATATATATATATATATATGTGTGTGTGTGGAGAGTCTGTGTGAGTGTGTGCGTTGCTGTGTGCATAATGTGCCGTGTATATATCTAG
>CM042146.1:86247324-86264824 GCA_023376005.1 Doryteuthis pealeii | reverse complement strand
TGTTTTTGCCATAAAATAACCCAATAAGGGTTGACATGCCTTAAAATCCAACCAACCAATCAATCAACCAACTAGCAAAGAAATCAAACCAGACAAAAATTGTTGCCCGATGCCATTTTTCACTAAAATCCGTTGTAAAAATCAGACAATGATTGATCATAATTATCTCCTTTCTGAAACGTTGCGATTAAGGAGGTACTTGCCGTGTAATGGTTATCGCTATAGAAAATGACAGTAACCCGATTTAAAATTCTGGATGAAGCTGTTTGCATTTTGTGGTGTACTAGCCTATATACCTATCAAATTCTTGCTATTTAGAGCAGTCGGGGAACTTTACGGTGATCAGTCTAGTTAAGACCTCAATGCTTAACACTCAGTGGCGAAGTACATTATTATCAGTGCGAACCCTTATTTGGATATACTAGTATATGGAAATATTCTATTTTCCAGCATACAACACATCTTACATAACGCTAGTACCCTTGAAAAATGTATGAATCAAAATATTCTCTAACTTTGGTCAATTAGCAGGGAAGACCGTGCTCATTAACCTTGGTCAGGCAACAAGTCTAGGAGAAGGAAAACTCTGAATTCAAACCTTACAAACTCTTTTTAAAAAGTGACCAAGTGTTACATTCTGCACGTGTAGCGGGGTTGTGTAAATACATTTCTGAAAGGTGAGGTTCCAGTTTTGGAGGTTTAGGGAATGTGGAACACCCCTTCATCATGATTGTTCCCTAGTCCACTCTGACCTGGAGTGGTAGTACCTGCTAGGGTCCCATCTATGGGTTTAATAGAAAAATATGAGTTGATAAACAAAATTGTATTATCCATTAAGAATTGATTTATTTCAAAATTTTGTCGGCATTAAATGACCTACTGAGGTTGATATGCCGTGAAACAAACCAAACCAAACCAAACCATTTCTGAAAAGTAATAAACCAGAATCAATGGTTTGCAAGTATATAATGCTATTCGGTTTTATAGAAGGCATACTTCTGACGATGACGGATGGAAGTGTAGACACAGAGATTTCAGACGGATATTGTTTTTTTTTTAATGTATACATGATTAAATACCTGAAAGTTTTTCTAAATAGACTACACTATTGAATCGATAAACTCAACGAGCTAGCGTTGTTGAAGCCTGGATTATACTAGTACAAAGTGATAAGAATACATGAGTGTAAAATAACAGAAAGATTCTTAGAAAGTAAGCATATCACATTGGAAACATACAAATAAGTATACCTACGTACACATACGCAATGACAAAATAAAAAAACAAACAATATAAAAAGAAACAAAACTGTTAATACTTCTTTTAAGTACTCTTATCTAATACCTAAATAATGAGAATGGAATCGTCTGTTTTTCCTATCAATAATGTCTGACGAAACCTCGAAAAAGAGAACCAACGAGTTCTCACGGTACTTATTAATTCAACCTTGCAATTGCTAAAAACTCTGTTCACCTTGTATATTCCATTACCTTTTCCTTATTCTTAATATTCGTTGTATGTCTTCCTATTATTTCTCTGATATCTCTGATACTATATTTACAACTCGTACTTTTATGATATTGTGATGTCAAATGACAGTTCATCCGTGTCAACCTATTTATGAAATCTTCACCGTGTGTTCTCCATAATATCAGATCTGTGTCAACACCTTAATTCTTTATGGAAGTTTCAAAGGTTAAGTTAAAAAAGAACGGCAACCAATGTATCATGCAGGCCATACTGCATACATTATAAAACATATTCTCAATGAATGCATTGATTTGGCCTCTACAAGTGAAAGTTTTACAACACTAGCAATGTGAAAGAACTGTTTGAATAACCTGGAGTAGATGCTATTATATCCTTTCTATAATCCGTGAGGCTCTATGAAAAAATATCAAACATCTGACAAATAAAAAAATATAAATATAAAAAAATATAAATATTAAAAAAAAATATAAGCGATACTAAAATATATAGTAAAAAGTGAAGTCGGCAAAGTGGCCTATTGTCGGTATCAGCTGGACAGTGAAGGACCGTTTTCATTAGCGCTAGACTTAGTAGATTATTTTTGCGTGTAAGGTGAAGCGCCACATCCATCTCTACCGCACAGATCCTTGTGGTTCCTTGTAACACTATTGTGTTATGGGTTGATTGGCAATCTATTAATTAAGTACTAATTAATTAAAACTACCCTAATTATTAATTATGGTGGTTTGTTAAAATTAAAAGTAAAAATAAGAAAAACAATAATAATAATAATAATTGTTTATATTAAAAATATAAATTCATCTAAGCAAAGAATTTTCACCTAGACAAAGAGATTCCTTAAATTATGGAATTTGATATATATCATCGGAATTTTAAATTTCACAAAATGAAATGATAAATTTAATAAATAAGATTCCAGTTTTTGACAAGTTCGTCAACAATATCAAAAACTTAGATAAATAAAACAATGGTTGGCCTTGACTCCAAATGGAAAGATACAAGCTAGGCTGGCACAAGGCAATTTAGACACGTAGACAATAGTATCGAGTGGCTGGCCAATCAGAGACATATTTTAGGGGTGGGGAGGTCTGGATCTCATAAATAACAGACCGTCAGAAGAGAATAGAGCGAGACAGAGGAAGGGACCGGGGACAGACCGAGGAAGACCGAAGAAGAGAAGAGAGCTCGCCACAGCTCGGGGCCTTGATACAACTTTACCGATACACTCTGATGCCTTGCCACTCGGTACAGAATTGATAACTTAGCCAAAAACTAGCTGTAGATCGCCAATCGACTGGACAAGAAATCACCTCGCTCCTTTGTAAAATAAATGTATATATTTTGTACATAAGCATAAAAAAGGCGTTGTGTTCAATTGTTTTGTTGATCCGTTGACAGCTCTTGGTTATTTAATCCTATTTCAGCCGAGTTGGTAAAAGGAACGAAACGAGCTCTTTTTCAGCCTTCCTGTAAATCAACAGACAACATAAGAACGGGAGGTTGGAACGGGCAGTTTCGACGACTGTAATACTGTGCCGGAGCATCGTTCTCTATAACATACATTGCATACATACATAACATACTTACAGTGAGACGGTGCCCCAGCACAGATTATTATAACGGGTGCAATATTGACTGAGTTAAACACAAGTTAATATCTGAAAATTACCGAATGAAACCAACTGCAGAGAAGTATAAACCATGAATAAGTATTTGAAGAACATGAACCATAAAATCTTTTTTTTTATGAACATGACTTGATTCGGCTATAGATGGCATTCAAAGGGTTGATATGTCGTAAAACAAAGCAACGAAACAGCTAGTTACGAAAATTGGACACATAGCTTAGTGGATATAGGCGTTGAGTGAATAGTTTCAAGTGACAGTTATCTCTAGGCTGCAGGTTCAGTCCTGGTCAAGGGCGAGAGGAAAACAGAATAATGATTAACACAGCTTAACACTTCAACCCAACTATGGTAATCGGAATGAGAACAGGATACCCCCGTGGATGGAATAAAAGGTTGGGTTAAAAGTTCTGTAACCCTTCCCGATTACGACAACAAGGTTCCCGAAATCGAAAAGAAGGTTAACGAGTTCGAGAAGACTCTCAAGTCCGACAAAAATACCCGAAGACGGCTGAAGGGTACATCGGCCGAAACGTTGTGCAGATAACAATAAAGATGAGTACAATATTCTGAATAATACCAGTTACAAAAAGGTCGAACAATCTTTTGAAGTGTAATATTACGTCCAAAAAACGTGAGCTTACCAGGATACAAGCAATATCTGCTAGTAAGTTGCACATAATTGTTAGTCACAGTTAGGTTTTATAGTGTCAGGATAAAACACAATGTCAATTATAAATAAATAAAAGAATAGGTGGTGATATAATACACACATTTTCGATCGTAGAAAAAAAAGCGAATAGCCGTTAGGTTTTAAATGACGTCTCATATGCTTTAGGATGTAGGCTGTTAGCAGAATGCAAGTCTGTTGTGCTTAGCTGATCACGAAGCGATCAATAGAATAATATGAGAATCACGTGTGGAGCTGTTCCCGGGTTATCAATTGAACTTGGAAAATATTGAATGGCTTATCAAATTAGTGTCAGCTATGACAGTAGAGAGAGACAAATGTATCTCCTTTATCTTCGGGTAATTTCACCTGCGTTTATATTGGTAATTAAAGAACGTATATTTACCATACACACACACGATCACATTACACACACACACCACACACACACAACAGACACACACACACAACACCACAACACACATTATATATATATATATTATATATATATATATATAATATATTATATATATATATATACCTGTGTGTACCCGTCTGTGTGAATGTTCGAGGGTGCATATGTACAGTATACATGAGACATACAATGGTTCTATACCTCTCATAATGAGTGTATATTATATTCTAAATCTGCAGCAACATATAAAGCATATATATTATATGTAATGTATATATATATATATATTATTATATATTATTATATTGTGTGTTGTGTGTGCACTGTGTGGTTGTAGTGTGTTGTATATATGTGTATGTGTATGTGTATGTAAGTGTGTATTACGCCGTATGTGTATTGTGTTGGTGGGATATGGGTTCGGGTATTCTTTGAAATGTCTTGGTATCTGAAGATCTTTTTAAAAAAAATACATAGCCACACGCCAATCTCACATTGTCTATCAATGAAAAGAAACAATAACACACACACACACACTCTCTCTCTCTCTCTCTTCTCTCTCTCTCTCTCTCTCTCTCCTCTCTCTCCCTCTCTCACGGATACACACACAGACACACGCACACAATCACCACCCCTATAAAATTGATGGAATGTGCGTCGTAGATCAATGATTTACAAAGGTACTTTGATGTGTTATTATGGTTGTACGTATAAGAAAATAGATAGAATGTCTACCGAAAATAATTATATAACCTCAGCCAACACACACAGACACAGACCGATACAGATACAGATACAGACAACAGACATACACACATAACACCCACACACACCACACACCACAACACAACACACAAACATATATAATATATATATATATATATATATATGAATCTAAATCTTTCTATCTCATACTCTATCAATCTAATAATAATTAGTGATAATTAATTCATAAGAAATTTATAAAACGCAGTTTTATTAATGAATTTAAATAGATAAGTAAAACGAGATTGAAATACAAGTATATGATTGCATTTATCCGTACTTTTCTCTGTCTTTGTATATATCTTTATCATTCTATACATTTATATATATATATTATATATATATTATATATATAAATCTGCTTTATTGTATTTCCGGAAAAGAAATACTTGAGAAAGGCCGGAGGGACCCATCGGCCGAAGCGTTGTGCATATAACAAATGAAGATGAGGACAATAGTCTGAATAACGCAGATAATACTAATCATCAAGCCTCATCTCAAACATTCAAGAGAAATAAGTTATTAAAAATGTTTATATATGAATATGTGTGTGTCAGCTAGAGTTGCATACACACACATGCAGCAACACAACAACGACCACATCGCACTAATATATTATATATATATTATTATAATATTATATATATATATATAGGGAATAGCGAAGACAAAAAATTCAAACAGTTTGTGTGAATATGAAATCTCTTCGCGGTGAAAAAAAACTGATAATTATAAAGCGCAGTTGAATTTTATATTTCACCACCACTAAACTTTATATATATATATATATAATATATATATATATATTATATATATATATAATTATATATATATATGTTGTGGTGTGTGTGTGTGTGTGTGTGTCTGTGGTTATAGCGATACCAAAGGTAATTTGTATTATGATGATTCTAAGATACTTTCTTTTTCTTCCAAACTGTACGATGTTGGAAGAATTCAGGTCCTATTGGGGAGCTCAATGCTGAAATTTTTATAAACAGACAAATTTTAATTAGTAAGTCTAAATAAACCCGATTTTTAAGCTTTTTCTTTACTACTATATAAATATATATATATATATATATATATATATATATATATATATATATATATATATATCAGAGTGTGTGTTTGTGTGTTATGTGTGATTGTGTTCTGTCACATGATATTGAGTTCTCTTTATAATGTATATAAATAATAGGGGCCGGGTTAGCTCAGGCGGTAGAGCGTTCGGCTAGAAACCAACAAGGTTCCTAGTTCGATGGCCGGTCCTCGCCAACTCAGCGCATTGAGTAGCACAGGGAAATCTGTGCGGTTAAAGTAAAGGAGCTGATGGTAAGGTTTGGCGCTCCACCTCAGATTGCTAAAACAATTCTCCTTGGTCTAGCGCTATTGAAAAGGGGATAGACGCCCTTTTGCTGACTGACTGATACCGACTTTAGGGCGCCCATCGGGACTTTACTTATATTATATATACAATATAGGTTATATATATATATATATAATATATATAATATATGGTGTGTGTGTGTAGGAACACCTCAGGGGCCTTTTATTCTGGGGCAAAAATGTTTGATTATTGAAAATATCAATATATCAAAATATCAAACATTTTCCCCCGAAGAGAAAGCCGTTTTCTTTGTATACTTAAATATTTTTCTATTTCTTTTATTATATTTATTTTATTTGCAAATTTTAAAAAATAAAAAAAAACATAAGAATACAATGTGTACATGGCCAAACTCTGTGGTCGAAACACGTGTTGTCATTTCATAAAAAACCATTTTTTCGCATTCAAAATTGTTCTTTCCTCTCTTTATTTTACCTTTCAAAACATATTGTTCAGAATTCAATTATATATATATATATATATATAATTTAATATATATATATATATAATTATACATATATATATTATAAATGGCTGCGTAAATCTGTGATTCATACTGTATTAACAGAACAGTTTATGTACTATCATGATTTTTGTTCTATATCACCGGGTGTTTTGTAAATCTTGATTTTTAGGTATGGGGAAAAACTTTCTATTGTATGTAATTTGATAAGTTTCACGAAAACATTGCAAGAAAAATGGTATTGATTATTTTTTAGAATATTGGTTATTGGACCCGAAAACTACACCAAAACATACTGATTTAGGAAACATCATGTTTGTTTTACTCTCTCTCTCTCTCTCTCTCTCTCTCATCTCTCTCTCTCTCTCTCACTCACCTTATAATATAGTATATATATATATTATATATATCGGTTTCTAGTTCCCTCTCTCTCATTTATATCCCTCTCTCTCTGTCTATATCCACTCTTCACTACTCTATCGATCTATCATGCTAATTTCTCCCTCTATCCCCCTCTCTCTCTCGCTCTCTCTCTTCTCTCTCTCTCTCTCTCTCTCTCTCTGTAATATACATATTGATCGGGTCTCAGCTCACATTCTTCTTTATCTCTATCTTCTCTCTCTCTCTTCTATATCACTTCTCGCTCTGGTGCACCCACTATCGATCTATCATGCTATTTTTCCCTCTCTCTCACTCTCTCTCAATATCATTCTCTCTTTTCTCTCTCTCTCTCTCTCTCTATCTGTATATATATATATATATATATATATATATATATATTATTATATATATCGGTCTCTAGTTTCCCTCTCTCTTCTTTATATCTCTCTCTCTCTTTCTATTTATCATCTCTCCGCTTTTTCATCTCTATCGATCTATCATGCTATTTCTCCCTCTCTCTCCCCCCTCTTCTCTGTTATATATATAACAAGTATATCGTCTCTAGCTCCACTCTCTCTTATCTCTATCTCTCTCATCTTTCTATTTCACTCTCGCTCTTTCCACACTATCGATTCTATTCATGCTATTTCTCCTTCTCTCTTCCCTCTCTCAATATCTCTCTCTTTCTCTCTCTCTCCCTCTCCTCCTTCCTATATATATATTATATATAATATGTTGTGTGTGTGTGCCTGTATGTGTGTGTGTTGTATGTACACATATTCCTTGGAGTGAATTAGATATATATATATAATGTTTTATGTGTGTGTTGTGTGTGTGTTGTGTGTGTGTGTGTGTGTGTTGAGTGTGTGTGTGTGTGCGCGTGCGTGTGTGTTGTGTTTGTAAAAACACTTTTAAAGAAATATTTCCTACATGGAAATAGGATGTTTCCGTCTGTGTCCACAGGTTAGAGGGGTTTTCTTTCTATTATGTTTGGGTACAGACAGAATCATCTTTCTTCATAATACCGTTTTCTTGACTAAAATTTAAAACGGCACAAAAGGAAAGAGATTCTACTATTAAATGAATTGGTACGTTAGGTTTTTCTTTATAGTTTAAAATGGATTATAATAAATATTCGACGAATATTTAAAATGCATATCAACCAAATACATATTATTCATTTACTCACTTAGAGATTTTGATTATCATAAGCCTTTATATATTTATTTATATATATGAGTTAATAGTAAGGAAATGAATCCGACGGTAAATGTATAGATAAAAGGGTATAAAAACACACAATATTGTTAAAATGAATATATTTTTATGTCATTTTCATGCTAATATTGACAATATTTCGATTCATAAAAAAATTATGCTCTGATGATGATTTTTTATAAATCGAAATATTGGCAATAAAAAAATGATATAAAATATAATTCATTTTAACAAATTGTGTGTTTTCATACCTTTCATTTATATATATATATATATATATATATATATATATATATGTGTGTGTGTGTGTGTGTGTGTGTGTGTGTGTGTGTGTGTGTGTGTGTTTGTATGTGTGAGTCTGTATGTGAATATACATAAAAATATTTATATATCATAAATTATATGAATGTATTTAAAATTGAAAAAGAAGTACATCCTCACTTTCTATTATTTACTATTATAGAGGTTTTATATATATAGTCACTTATTATTATGTCCATGGTCTCTCTGAAAGGTCTCTCTTGATTACCTCCCTTGCTTATAAATGGCTAATTTACGATTATCTAAAATTTATTTGCATCAGAGTAGTTTCGCCTCAGGGGTACTGCCTATTAAAGTTGATTTACAAAAAATTAACATCTTTCAGGGATGAACCTAACAATTTTTAAAATAAATTTTCTGAAAATAGGGCCAAAATTGGGAAAGGCTTACAGGTAGGTATTTACCCAACCTATTTGCCTCGGTTAGGATTTGAAACAAGGTTGAAAGTATGAGGCATCCAGCTGGGATCGAATTTACTATTCAGTAGTAATGGACTTACTAGGCTTGCTTGTTAACCCTTACACCACGATGGAACCTGATTGAAGGTTTAAAGATATGGACGGGGGGGGGGAGAGATATTTGAAGAATTATGATAGGTTTATTTATTTTAACTATCATTTTTTATCATTAAATTTCTATTGATTATTTTATTTATTATAACACGCCCAGTTCGTCTATTCTGCTACTACGAAGCACAAAGCTAATCAGAAAAATATAATAATAAACTCCATATGCTACATAAAATCACGCATATACATATGTATCTATTTATGTTGTGTTATGCTAGATATTATTTCTTTATTATTTGATATATTACTCTTTATATTTTTGTTACATATATTATACTATATTATGTTGATTTTATAAATTTTATAGACTTGACATTAAATAACACACAGGGGTGATATGCCATTAAACGAAGCCAAATCAAACCAAACCAACTAAGCAAAGAGAACCATTAATATATCGATTTGAAATCAAGTTTATAACTTATTCATTACGGTGTTTCGAGATCCTCTCGGTGTCATGTTTTCTTTAATGTTTCCCCACACCAGAAGTGTTAATATCACTTTTTATTTTTGTTTTTAGATGAAGCTTTGTCAATCCTTATTAATATTTCTCAATATCAGTTGCTTTTGTAATAGCATTATTGAAGAATAATGAAGATTGTCATTTGCTCATGCAAAAATGATAAGGTATAAATGAAATTTTCAGTGAAGCTCATTAAAATTATTCCACAAATATGTAAATAATTTATATGGTTTTTCTTGCGGAATTTCAATCGCATTAAATATTCTGAACGCCGTACAATGATAGAGGTTAGGTTAACTTCTACTTTTAAAACATTTTCAACGATAATTGATGGAGGTTATTTATATATATATATATATATATATATATATATATATATATATTATATATTATATATATATATATATATATATATATATATATATCATTTAATAAATAAGGTGGTAGGTACTTATCCAACCTGTTCGCCATAGATAGGATGTAGCACAAGTTTGCAAGTGGCTATTTATCCAGCCCATTTGATATGGTTAGGATGTGACATCTAGTGATGATTGAACTCGCTAATCAGCAGTAATGGATTTGTGGAGCTAACTTATACACTGCGATGGAAACCCCCATCAATAAACAAGGTATATTTAGTCTGAGGATTTTGCAATAGGAAGTACTATTTACAGATACAGGGAAATTAAGGAAGGACGTGATGGTCCTTTCATGTCTTAGAAGACTATCAGCATGGCCTTCTTTACTGACCGCAGCGGTCAGAACATTTTCCTTTGCCTGAATATACGAATTCGCATTTTTACGATTAGGCTTTTATCTAGCTATCCCTCTATCTATATTACAATCTTTTTGTCTCCGTATATATATTTATCAACCCCTCCGCACGAGCAGGATGTGACACGAGTTCAATTTCTTAAGCGCAGTTCAACAGGTTTAAATTCAGAGCTTTCCTTCTCGACCGGTTGCCTAACTAAGGTTAAAGAGGCCAGTTTGCCCTACTATTTAGCCATAGCTGGAGCGAGTGTAGAATACCAATGGTATTAGCGCTAAGTGAAATGGAATTACCACGTCCAGGATTTGAACTCGGGGCGACGTGTCCATTTCCCATGACTTTAACAATTACACAACGCGCTATTTTGTCTCCGTATGAAGCGTATCCATAGTTATATATACGGGACAAGGCACAAGTCGCTCCTTAGAGGGTCCCATGGCCGCCAAGCGGCTCAGGGGAAACTGATTATATACTTTCGCGTAACTGCCAATGTGTGTTTAAACGGGTGATTACTGAGCCGGTAATAGACTTGTTCCAGTGTGCTTCGGTCTCTGGGGCGGCTAAGTAAAATTAACAGCGTTGATCACAGGGGACTATTACCCCAGGCAATAACTGTCCCATTGATTTAAAGGGGCAATGCTAGATTTATTGCTCAGTGCCTGAGTGCACCCCTTGAGAGGGAATGCCGACGGAATCAACGTATTTTTGTGCCTACCATCCATTTAGATTTGGGTTGTGGAGTGGGCCCACATAAAAATGCCCTTGTGTCACGCCCTCATAAGTGGGATGAGAGGCAAATACCTCATCAGGCTCGTAGTGGCAAACCTATGTTTAGCCCATTTGTAAATATCTTTTTGGATTAAAACATGCTTCTCCATACACAGCATACATTTTTCTGCAAATTATGCATGGTTTGCAATTCTTAGACACCACATATTTGATGATAAACCTCTGTTTAAGCTTCACCCGGCATGATAGCACCGATTAGAGTCCCAGCTATAAGTCAAATAGATTAAAAAATGAGTATTAAAATAAGTATTAAAATGTGTATTGAGTTTGACCCCCCCCCCGCAAAACAAAAATGAATACGACAAATGCCTTACTGTTCAAGCCTTGAACAAACTGTCTGATTAGCCACCATTTTAATGATAAATATATAATATATATATATATATATATATATATATATATATATATATATATATATATATACCGTGTTTTTGGGACGATAAAACGCACCGGAGTATAAGGCGCATAAAGCAGAATAAAGCAGTTGGGTAGGTCAGATTTATTCAAGTCACTAGAAATAACTATCAATATTGTTCAATTGTAACACACAAAGAACAGAAAGATATGCTCACTTTTTCAATTATTCCTACAAATCCGTCAAATTCTTAATCTTCGGTGCCTCAAGTTTTATATCCGCTTCGTAAGAGTGTCTTTTAACAGGTGCCATTTGGCAGGGGTAAGCGAATAAGCTTCGTCTTGATCGCCGGATAGCTACGAATTGTTCTCTGATTGGTTTAGCTCGTGAAAGTTCACCGCTTCGTTCGGCAACCAGATCAAAGAACTCTGGTTGACAAGAAGTCTGGAAAAAGTCCGATTCTTCGACTTTCTGTCTCTACAAACATTTTGAGTGGGGTTTTTTTCTACCCAATTTTTAAGAGACCACACAAGTGATTCCGTTACAACAGTGTGAACATAGAAATTGGTTCGAGGTCAAAAGGCCTAAGCACAACCAGGATTCATACATAAGGCGACACGGATTATAGGATGCACTGCCGATTTCTTTTTAGCAAATATAAGGATTTTATATATATATATATATCTTCTTTTTATCTTTATTTTTCTCTTTCTTCTTTTCTTCTTTTCTTCTTTTTTTTTAAAATTATTTTTAGCCTTTAATTCTGCTCATTTTGTATATACACTCTTACAACTATTTCCCCAAGGAATCTGCCTCAAGCTAAGCCACACCTCATCCAAAACATTAGACCTCCCGCCTCATCCAAAGAAACTAACCCTACCCATTCCAAAATAAGACACAAACCCTCCCTCCCCTAAATTGATAGATATAAAAGAGATGTTACTTTGGGAAATTCTCAGTAAGAGTCATGTTCTTGTGATTACCTGAAGATGCCGTATTAATACGGTTGAAATAAATTATTGTAATGAAGCAAGTTTAGAGTTTTTCTTCATTTACTATATATATATAATATATATATATATATATATATATATATATATATTATATATATATATAGTTGAATTCTGGATGACGTTCTTATGCCCCTACCAGAATCAATAAGCGACAGGGACCCTTGGTGAGTTGAAGCATGGGGATTCATGCTAACAGCGTGACCTGAATATATATGTACACACACACACACACACACACACACACACACACATATATATATATATATATATATGTATATATATTATATATAGTGTGTGAAAAAGTATCGGTATTTTTTGTACTTTTTTACACACCTTGTATTCTGAAAAAAATAACGTTCCATTCATTATTTTTTTCAGAATACAAGGTATGCCAAAAAGTACCAGGTTTAAAGCTGTTTATACCGAGATAAAAATAAGAAATGCACACACACACATACATACACACACACACACACACACACACAAATATATTATATTATATATATAATATATATATATATATACATATATATATAAACGTCCGTTATATATATGAAGGACCCTTGTAATTTGAATAAAATCTACCTTTTGACTAACTTGACACTTCTCAGGGAATAGTGCAAATATTTTCGCAAAATATAACATAGAATTACTTCCTTTCGTAACAATATTACAGCTATACTTTAATACAAAGCAAATGTTCAAAGAGTCTGAATTCTTTTAATTATCGAACTTTAAATGTGAATGAAGAATGGGGCAAGAAACATAGTTTATACTGTCTAGACTATTTCGTTTCTTAATTCAATATTGAATTTCAGTATACGAAATATAAAACAAATTAACGGAACCGGAGACTTACCTATATTGTATTCTTCTGCACAACTCCCTCAATCATTTACTTAAGTAAACACTTAAACTTAAAATTGAAGATGAAATTAAACACCAACAGGTAACAAGAAAAATACATAATAGTATATTCTACAACATGTGGTAATTGTGTTAAAAACAGCAACACAATAACTGATACATATACATACATACATACATGTATGCATTTATACATACACAGATACATACATAAAAGTACACACACACACACACACACACACACACATATATATATATATATATATATATATATATATATATATGGGTATGAAAATGTACTAGAGGGAAACAGGTTAAAATAAAACCAACGAAAACAACAGCTGTAGCAACAAAACAAATCTAATTCAAAACTTTTTGTCAATGAAGAAAAAAAGAAGGGAAAAGAAAAAACGAAAGCGGAAATAAAACAATGTTAAACAATGACACCAAAAATACAATAGAAAATCAAATCAAATAAAACATATATAAAGGCCAGTCTGTGTGAATATATGTCCGGAGAAAACTATGGAAATAAAACAATTAATGACAAAGTAAATATATGTAGACATTCATTATAACCAGATCTTGCTTTTAGAACAAAAATAATATACATTTGATTTATATTCATGAAGATAATTATAAAAATAAAATCTAAATGATTACAGCATGGATATTTTTTTTTTTTTGCATTTAGTATTTTAGATAGGATGCATTAATGATTCTTTTCAGAGTGTCTTGTCTTTTTTACATTGTGATTCTAATGGAGCTTCCTACATGGTTCCAACTCGTGATTCAAGAATAATGGATCTATGAGACTACGTTTTTTTTTAACCCATCTCTACCTTGCCAACGCCGAGTAGCCGCTTCTAGTATAATATAAAGGGCAAAAATACAATGTTTGAAGGCACCATGGCTTCGTTTCGTGAACGAAGATTAAAGGCATGGCCAGCGTTGCCAACAGGCATATCCGTGGCTCTTAAGGCTAATACGGGACAAGAGACATTGTTGGAGCGACTGCATTTGAAGTTGCAGTCAGGCTTTTTGATGGCATTGTGTTGTGGTCCTTCCTCTTGTCCCTTTTTGTTCTTGACGGCGGCCTTGCGGGGTGTTTTCAAAGAAAGAGACAATACGGTTAGCTGTGAGATGCCAGGCGTCACGATTCTCGCCTAGGTTTTGATTGATATGACAGGCACCAATTTTTTTTTTTCAATATGAAATACATGATTATTTTTTTTAAACAGCAGCGGTGTGTCAAAGCTTTTTTTTTAATAATGACTCTGGGTTCAGGCATGATTTCTGGGAAAATCACCATTACCACTAAACTTGAATAGCCCAGCAGTATCTTATAATACTACAAATAGTTTTCCCCCAGATCTTGTAAATATTAGATAAAAATGTTGAATCTTACAATAATTACACTGATGAACAATTGTGGTCATAATTTCAGTTGAGTTTGATTTTTCATTTGATTTAGACTAATATCGGCATGCTGATTTCAAAACTGCAGTCAGTTTTCCTCTATCACGTCAATATTCTTCTCTACAGCTTACTCCCCAAATAAGCACAATTGTATTGTTTGGCTGTGAGTAATAGGACTGGTCAACTGATTGTGTTGATTATTTTATTAAATAGGGAGGAGAATTTTTCATATCTGGTAACTAGGTTGATTCCCAGTCAAAGAACAAACATCAGCGCATTTGTGAGGCTAGTCTATGTTGCATATTTTAAATTAAAACTTGGCGATTAAGACAAGTATTGGGCCTCTCGCCAGATGTGCAAGCAGTGTGTTAAGAGTGTATGGATGTGAATCAAGGGAACACGTGATAAGTTGCCATTTAGTATACATATGATTTGGAGAGAACCGAACTATCATTGCATAGACTGTTACCGTTGGTAAGAATTTTATTGGAAATACATGGGCAAGGAATTACACTGAAATTGGATAGCCACAACATGCCCGATTGCAACATGAGTATCAAGTTCTATTTTCTGTATAACCATCTCACTAACTTCTTGGAAAACCTTGATGTGGTCAGCTATGATCAAGGTGAATGATTCCACAAAGATTTGAAATTCATGGAGGAATGGTATCAAGGTATATGGGATGTAAAAAATATGATGACAGAATATGGTGCATGAAGTGAAATTGTCAGATTGAACACTTTAGAAAAAAACTATGTGTAAGTTTTTACCTTAACTACTTGCACACAATTTGACTTACCGTAACAATATCCTTTGTATGAACAAGATGAATTTGTACAAACATAATAGTTATGCAAGTGTTTATTATTTTCCATTGAAAAATTTTTAAAAAATTCTATAAAATAATTTAAAATGTGTTACATGCAGTATTTTAATTGTTTTTAATTACTTAAAATGTTAATATAATAGAGAAAAAGCAAGGGTAATTTTTGAATTTGAGTCCAAAAGTTAGTCAAAAACAAGTGTCAGATCTAACTCAAGACATCTTGTGATGCCCAGTGTAATGTTTTATTTCACATGTTATATAGATATTTAAAACATTCCATAAAATAATCACAAATTTGTTAGATGCTGTATTTCTATGGTTTTTGAGAAAAATCGACGGTATCCCGTGGCTCAAAAATTTGACGTGATATAGAAAAACAGGAGTCATTTTTAGATTCAGGGGACATAAATTAGTCAAAAAACAAGTGTCTGATCCAATTCAACCAAAATTGTGTTTCCCAGTGTTATCTATTGCATTCACAATATTTACATTTACAATGATGTAATATTTGAATTAACAGAGTAGATGACACGGCATTACAATGAACGAGAATAAAATTAACGTAGGCATTTCATGTGAAGTACAATATATCAGGCCGGTTTAGCTCAGTCGGTAGAGCACTATCCTAGGAATCGCAAGGTTCTTGGTACGATACCCTTGCCAACTCAGCGTATGAGCAGTAAATGGGTATGTGCGGTAAAGTGAGGAGCTGGTGGTAGGTGTGGCGCTCCACCGCAGAAGAAAAACAATTTCCTTGGTCTAGCGCTAGTAAAAAGGGGATAGACTTCCTCGCTGTCTGGCTGATACTGACATTAGGTGACCCCGTCGAATTTGCTTAATTACTTAGTCGGTAATTCAATGATATTAAGTGGAATTACATGACAAGACTATGGACTTATATTTGCGTGTTGCGCTGTAGGCCACTTATAGGTTGATGAAGCTGATTGTTCGGACTTCCTGTGCTCACGTTGTTCTGTTTGATCCACAGGGAAGTTGAGGGAAAGCTGGTTCTTATTTTCTCGGTTCCGGCTGGGTTTTTTTGTTGCACACATCCTTACAAAGGACTATAAATTTAACCTTTAATGAATCATTTTAATTATTCTTAAGTATTTAATGTAATATCGCCAATCAACTTTATAACATTATTGGAATAATGGGAATTTCGGAATAGTGTTCTATATAGTGCTAGTTCAATATGTATCTCTAAACTTGTGACTCGGGACAGTCCCCGTGGTCAAATTGCTAATTTGCTGGACTGCAACATCGGAGTTAGCAAGTTCGATATCTAATCGAGGTGATACATTCACTTTCAGACCGATACCCTTGGGAAATGTATGACGTCCACTAGCTATGTGTTAAATAGTATCACTTCTACAAGAATGGATTTGGCATTGAATAACCCAAGAAGGTTGATATCCTGGTATCCCTGGCAATGTATTAGTTCAAACGATTTAAATCTCAATATAATATGTACACTTTTATACATATAAAATATATATATATATATATATATATATATATATATATATATATATATGGTGATTGCCACTTCAACACAGAAAAAGATAATTTCTACAAAGTTCGGTTGTGAGCACGCAAGTGGCTCAGAGGCCCAGCTTTGCTTTTACACGTCCGGTCGCATAAAAGACACGTGAGACCGTGGCTTTCACTCGTAAACATGTTTTTTCCCG
>CM042146.1:86234824-86242324 GCA_023376005.1 Doryteuthis pealeii | reverse complement strand
ATATATACATATTTTATGTATATTCACATACAGACTCACACATACAAACACACACACACACACACATATATATATATATATATATATATATATTGATAGATAGATAGATAGATATATAGATAAATGATATCAAGTGTTTCCGTGATAACTTTAAACGTACGAGACTGGAGCTGTATTTACTAAGATAGAAATGAACAATGAAGGTAACGTTAAGTTTTCAGAATAAAAGATGAATCTAAAAGTATAAAAAATCTTGATACTTTCTTGACACACCTTATATATATATATATATATATATATATATATATATATATATATATATAATATATATATATTATGTATGTGTGTGTGTGTGTGTGTGTGTGTGTGTGTGCATGTATGTATGTATGTATGTATGTATATGTATGTATATTATGAATTATTTTTGCGTGCCTACCTTCACGATATTTCTTTCACAACAATGTGAGAACCAGTAATATTTTTACAATATGAAGTCTTAAAATCATTGTAACCACTACGGCACAATGAAAGTTACTTGGTTTAAAATCAGCCATTTATCTGTGAAGTTCAAGTCAGCTTAGCGGTAAAGTAATCCTTCACTGCCTAAAATAAAAATTAAAAGAAACAAAGAATTAATCTTAAACAGATGCTTACTTTATTTCTTGGTAAATCTGCTGACAAATGCAAACATTGGCATTAAAAAAGTCCAATTGTATGTTAATTAATGACTGATCGTTTTTCTTTCTTTTCGTGTTTATCATATAGATTACATTCATTCTATAAAAAACTAAGAACAAACTTAAAAATATCATCCGTCTATTTTTCTGAGACGAGGCATTGATATTATTATTCTCTACAAATTGCGGAGTGCTTATACGTATACTGGTTACTCACAATGTTTCGGCCACGGTAGAAGCTTATTTTAAAATAAGCTTTATATAAAATCACAAAATGCTTTCTTAAATCTAACCATTTTTTTAAAATCCGAAGTGATAATGAATATTGTGCATTTAATTTCAATCTTCAGCTTGAAGAGCTATCCATCAACCTAACGATTAAGATATGACTAGATAAGAATCCTATTTTAGTAAGACGACTATTTCAATATCTTTTTCGTTAAAGTTCTATATGTAACCTTTATTATATTTGTCTAATTAGCTTTGTGCTTCGTAGTAGCAGAATAGACGAACTGGGCGTTTTATAATGAATAAATAGTCCCTTATATATACTTACATTGGTTACTGTACCCACAATATTTCGGCCTCTGTAATCACCGGCCTTCTTCAAGGCATGGACGGTGCAATGAGAACACTGTACACTGTGATTCAAATAGTTTTTTAAGAATTTTATTTTTAATTCTTGGAAAGTTTTCGAATACGTTAGTATTAATGATGATTATACATTTCTCAAAGGTTTCTCAAATTATTTTCACTGTATAATTTGGGGGCTTTTGCTTATTTTGACCAAAGAAAAATGGATTATGATAAATTATAGAATTTCGATATGTTGATGATCTGTAAGAAGTGATATGGCTGTGTATTTTACGATGGATTAAGAATAATCCAGTGATAACAATTAATCCTTCAGAATAATCGGTCTCTTGTTAATCCGAACATCGCATTCGAAACGGAACCTAGAATTGAATTAAAAGTAAAATCAGGATTCCAGAAAAGGGCACTGTATTTTCGAATGAAAAAGAAATGGTAAAATATACTTGTCTAAAATAGTAGATTATGAGATCTAATTCAAAATGAAAGCTTTGTATTTTCTGGCATACTTAACACATTTTAAGTGTTTAAAGTGTAATGGTTATTGTCATGAAAAATGAAAGTGCCGAACCGAGGTCAGATACTGGACGAGAATAATTGCATTTTACATAGCGCTAATACTCTTGGGAAAGGTTTTAATCCAAGTATTCTCTTTCAAGCTATGGGGAAATAAAAGAGCCGACTGGGTTCTTTAGTCTTGGTATGGCAACAACTTTAGGAGTATTTAAACCTATTAATCTCCGCTTAAAGTTGACTTTGGGTGACATATTGCTCGGGTAGAGGAGTTGAGTGAATATATATATATATATATATATATATATATTATATATATATAGAGAGAGAGAGAGAGAGAGAGAGAGAGAGAGAGAGAGATGGAGAGAGAGGGAGAGAGAGAGGGAGATTTTCAATTAAATAGGAAATATTTAAAAAAAGTAATATTGGCTGCGATGATACCCCACTGCAATTAATATATATATATATATATATGTATATATATATATATATATATATATATATATATATATATATATATATATATATATATATATATGTGTGTGTGTGTGTGTGTGTGTGTGTGTGTGTGTGTGTATCCGAAACTGAAAGTCTAGCCAAATATTTAACCTATATGACACACGTTGATTTTGAGGGTCATTTATTTTCAAATATTCGGCCTATATGATTCACAATACAAACATTATGCGGCTAATATGGGTTGATTCCTTTGTTTAATGGTATATCAACCTCCCTTATTTATTTGATGCTAACTACATCTTTGTAGAAGAAACTAATATTACTATTTAACCATAGCTCGTGACAGCTTATATGCCAGTTTATACAACAATATATCGGTATAACCTAATTTTAAGGTGAGCAATGAGGAAATATGGAGTTCGTCTGTTTAAGTATACCTTGGCTTTCGTGGGTTATCTAATACCCAAGCCATCATTGTAGAAGAACAATAGTTGTACTATTTAACCCATAGCTTGGAGACGGTTTGTATGACAGTGTATACAACAATACATTCTTATAACATAATTTTGAAATGAACAACGAGGAAGTCATTCTCGTAGAAGACAATAATGATACTATTTAACCCATACAGTTATGTACCAAGCTTAGCTTAGATGTGTCACAAGGTCCTTTTCTCACTGAGCGCCCTCGCTCAGTGAGAATCGAACTCACAGCTAATTATTACACCACGTACGATACCTCTATTTAACCCATATATGGGGACCGGCAGTTTATACAACAATAAATCGACATAATTTTACAGTAAACAATGATGAAATATGTCGTTCGTTAGTTCAAGTATACCTTGTCTTTTTTTAATTCGAATTTAAAACGTCAAAACAAATAGAGAAAAAGAAAAAGAAAATTAACGCATTCGGGTTTTGTCGAATCCAAACTGTTTTCTTGCAAAGGAAACAACTTAAAGCTTACAGTTTCACGTATTATTTTTTTCGGTTGATAGGAAATCAGGAATTTGTTCCCTTTTATATTTTTTGGATTATTCTTATTTTTAGCTTCGATGGAACCTGATTCCTGAAACCGACAAACGAGTGCATATTTAAATCATGGGAAAGAAGAAAGTCATCATAAATCAACAAATTGTTCAAGGCTGTTTCATATCGTGTCTTTTGTGAAAAAAAAAACCCAAAGAAAGAAAAAAGTTTGGACGGACAAATTAATGCTGCAATCATGAAGAAGAGAGAAAAGTCGGATGTAAGATGAAGCAGGCTTGATTAGGACTGGCATATTTTTACTGTGTGGCGGCCTTAACTTTTCCCCTTTACTGGATTTGATTGAAACGAAACTGATGAACATGAAGTAGAATAGAAAATAGTGTAAAGGCGAATTAAAGAAAAAGTTGGGGTGAAATAGAAGAAGAGGAAGAAGAAGAAGAACAAGAACAAGAACAAGAAACAGAACAAGAAAAAGGGAAGTGAATGATATGTGGAATATAAAGATTGTAAAATAAGATGGAAGAAAAAATAATTAAGAAGAGATTAAGATGGAAAACGAGTAAGAATGTAACATAATAATAGAAGTAAGAATATAAGGAAAAGATCAGAAGAAGAAATAAAAAGGAATTAAGAAGACAAAAAGGAAGAGGAAAAGGTAATAATGAAAGGATAATGAAACTATAATAATAATAATAATAATAATAATAATAATAATAATAATAATAATAATAATAATAATAATAAGAAGAAGAAGAAGAAGAAGAAGAAGAAGAATTGTTAACTAAGATGAAAGGAAAAGGAGGGAAAACAAAAGAAGACGATGAAAAGGAAGAGTAAGTAGAGCATATAATGCGGATTTGCAGAGAAGTTTGATGAGATGAAGAGTTCTAAAGAAAAAAACCAAATAAACAAGTAAGAACGAATTAGCGAAAAATATTTGCCTAAGTAGAGATAATATGATTATAGACAGATGAAAAAATAATTAGAATTGGGAATTGAAAACAAAATGGTCAGAAAAAAAATGAAGAGAAGAACGACTGTTAGAATGAGTTGAAAATAAAAATTAAGAATAGAATAATTATAACAAATTAAAAATAAATAAATATTAAAATAAGGGAAAAAGGGAATGGTGAAAGAAAAAAGGAATAAAAGAAAAGAGAGGTGGAAAGTATTACACAGTGGAGCAAAATAAAAATAAAAGGGCTGTGAAGCGAGTGAGATACGAGGAGAGTCGAACAAAACAAGAATGAAGAATAAAAGAATTAGAAAAAAGGATTAAGTGGAAATAATATCTAACCGATAAATAAGAGGGTAGTTGAAATTGGGAAGTGGGGATAAACAAGAAATTAGAACGAAGAAAGAACTTGTCAACTAGTGGATTTGCAGATCCAGCAGATCACAGGGGGAAGCTAAAGGAAAATGAATAAAATGGACAAATACCTGGACCTTGCCAGAGAACTGAAACAGTTATGGAATATGAACGTTAAAGTGATACCAATTGTAGTTGGTGCACTTGGAACGGTCCCAAAAGGATTGAAAAAGAGTTTGGAAAGTCTGGAACTCAGAGGAAGGATTGATACCATCCAGAACACTGCACTGCTGCAATCTGACAAAATACCCAGAAGAGTCATGGAGACATGAGGAGACTTGCTGTCACTCAGACTCCAGTGAAAGACCATCAGCTAACGCTGATGTGAAAACTCAAAATAATAATAATAATAATAATAGGCACGTCTGCTTTTGGGAGGTGATCCACTGGGAATCATGCAAAAAACTAAACTTTGACCATACAGCAAAATGGTATATGCATAAACCAGAATCCGTTCTTGAAAATGAAACGCATAAAATTCTCTGGAACTTTGAAATAAATACGGATCATCTTATCGTAGCAAGGAGATCAGACTTAGCGTTGATTAATAAACAAGAAAGAACTAGTCAATTGGTGGAATTTGCCGTTTCAGTAGACAAGGGGTGAAGATGAAAGAAAACGAAAAGATGGACAAATACCAGGACCTTGCCAGAGAATTGAAAAAACTATGGAATATGAAAGTCAAAGTGATACCAATTGTAGTTGGTGCACTTGACAAGGCCACAAAAAAGTTTTGAAAAAAGACTGGAAAATCTGAAATTCAGAGGAAGAATCGGGACGATTCAGAATACTGCATTGCAGCAATCGGCTAGAATACGCAGAAGTGTCATGGAGACCTGAGGAGATTTGTTGTCTCTCAGACTCCAGTAAAATACCACCAGCTAATGCTGCTGTGAAAAGTTCACAGGAGTCAAATAATAATAATAATAATAATAATAATAATAATAATAATAATAATAATAATAAGAAGAAGAAGAAGAAGAAGAAGAAGAAGAAGAAGAAGAAGAAGAAGAAGGCAGTGATTGTATAGTAAAATTGAGGAAAAATGAGAGAAGAACAAAGAAGAGGAGGGGGACGAAAAGAAGTTAGAAATAAAGGTTAGTTAGACTTTACGGCATATCAACCCTTGTTGGGTTATGCTAAAGACATTTTGTCTTATTTATTCTTTTTGGGTATTCATGTTTTCAAACTTAATTTCTTAACACATTATTTAATACTTATTTTTTAAAAATCTATTTAACCTATAGATAGGACCCTAAAAGCTACTAACACTGCGTGTCAGGTGGATATAAGTAAAAGGTAAGGTAATAATAAAAGTATTAGTATAAAGAAAAACATAGTAAGAGAAATATCACAAAAAAGAGGATTGGGAAAACGACGTTAGAGGTAGAAGGAAAAGGTAATAATGAAAGGATGAGAATAAGGAAAATCATAGGAAATGGAAAGGGATAGATAGATAGATAGATAGATAGATAGATAGATAGAAGAAGAAGAAGAAGAAGAAGAAGAAGAAGAAGAAGAAGAAGAAGAAGAAGAAGAAGAAGTATGGGATTGAGGTGGTGAATAATGAGAAACAAGAAAATATTAGTGAGGTTTTGTATTAACAGGAAAGGCGGAGTATGACGCGGTAGAGGTAGTAGATTATGGCTAAGATTAAAATAACAAAATAAACGTAAAAGTGAAGTGGGCGGAAATAAGGAAAAAAACATAAATAGATGATAGAAGAAGAACATAAAGCCGACAACGGTACGGATAAAAATTAGTAAAAAAAAATTTCGCGAAATAAAAAAAATCGATGGGAAAAAAGATGGTAGAGTCCTGGATAAACGTAAATTATGAATCTAGGTGAAAAACGTATCCAAAGTAAAAGGTGAAAAAGAAAGTGATATAAAAGAAAGGGAAACGAGTCAGCTCTGATTGAGGAGCCGTAACGGGGTGGAAGATGAGGTAAAGAGGATTATGGAGAAATGTAAGAATAGGACGGATACTGAAGCGTAGGAAGAGCATAAGACAAAGAAGGACAGTATTACTGAGTAGTAGGCAAAAGACGAGAGCACGTATATGATGATAATAAGCGGAGGAAAATAAAGAGAACATGAAATAGAACAAAGGCGAAAGAAACAAAAATAAGACACGAGAAAGTAAGGAAAGAACTACAGGATGATGAAATATAATTCGACAATAGTAGAGAAAAGATAGAAAAATAAACGAAAAGGCAATATGTGATCTAAGAAACACAAAACAGAAAAATATTGAAGGCTGAAGAGAAAAAGGAGAGTAAAAAAGAGATAAACCGTTTTTAAAAAGTCGGAATGCCTACAATGATTTACAGCAAAAAAAAAGACGTGATCTATTGATCAAGCGATACGCAAAGCCTTTGCAGTTCTTGGGCGATGTTCGCGTTCAATAAGAAACGGTCCAAAGAATTTGAGGGAACAGCAAGCTGACCAATGAATAGAAGTAAAGAATCAAGAGTGGCATGAAAGACCAAAACCTGAAATACAAAAGATGATAGAAAGAGGTGGTAATTGATCATAGAAGCTGAAATATTCAAAAGAAAAGAAAGCAAAAAAATATTAAGTCAATAAGAAATACTTTATTGAGTAAAGCAAACCCTAAAACAAAGAAGAGAGGTGAAAAAAGGAAGGTTAAATATAAGTAAAAATAATAGGCATATATGTGTGCATGTGAGCGTGTCATTATGACACTCTGATATAACTAAGCCAATCTCAGAGAATATATATATATATATATATATATATATATATATATATATATATATATATATATATAAAGTAAGTAAAAGTGAAGTCGTCGGGACGGCCTAAAGTCGGTATCAGCCAGTCAGCAAGGGAGTCTATCCCCTTTTCAATTGCGCTAGACCAAGGAGATTGTTTTG
>CM042146.1:86224824-86229824 GCA_023376005.1 Doryteuthis pealeii | reverse complement strand
TGTAATATTCACGGCACTAAAACGATACATGTACCGTAGTCCTTTTTTCTTTCTTCGTACTAAAACCCCAAAAGTCACCGTGCTGAAATGGTGCCGATAAAAAAAATCATAACACGAGAAACATGTCGTCACAACTGCCAGCCTTTATTCTCGTGCTCGTATAGTGGGCTTCTACCAGAGGGGAGGAAAGGCAGAGAGAAAGAGAGAGAGAGAGAACACTACTAGATTACTGGGCTCTCATGAGGTCCGTGCCCTACGACCGCCCCAGGCAAAAAAAGGACGAACCCTTTCTTTTTCCCCCACGTCACCACGTGACTTCCGGTCAACACCCGACTTCCGCTTGCGGTCAATTCTCCGTTCGGGGTTACGCTACGGTCAAACCATCGCTCTCCTCTTTTGGGTCATCACTATTTTTTTTAAGCCTTTGTTACTTCTTCCTCCTCCTTCCATTAGCAGTTCTAGCTCACAAAAGTCAGGAATATACCCATCTTGCAACACTGTCATCGAGACAGTATCTGATGTATAATCCATCCTAATCATCAAGACCTACTGTAGCCTGCATGAGCATCATGTTGAAAAATAGTGCAGACAGTTGGTGCCAGGGCGCAACCTTGCTTCGCTGCGTTGATGATCGCGAGGGGCTCTGAGAGATCACTCCCGAGTCTGACTTGGCCATGCCTGTTTTCCTGCAGCTGTACGAACATGCTCAGGAACTTTCGTTGGTTTGGTATTTTGGATATTACGGCATGTCAACCTTTGTTGGGTTATTTTATGCCAAAGACAATTTGTTCTATTCATGCTTGAAGGGTTTTCAATTGTTTTTAAACTCAATTTCTGAACACATTTTCTTTAAACTCATTTATTCTATCTATTACATATATGGGACGCTAACAGGTACAACCACTTCGGTTCATAGTAAACACGAGGGTAATAGCGATGAAGCCGTACTCCACACTTTCCAAAGCTCCAAAATTGAACCTTCAGCAGTTTAAAAGAAACTTTGGAGCATAGCTGAGTCGTTATATGATCTGTCACATACACTCTGTACATACAGTGGTGAATGCTTCTGACAGATCAGCAAAGGTTACATACAGTCACTTGTTTTGTTACCTGTTATATTAAGTCTCATCAGCGGTGTATACCTACGATAATAAAGTTGAAACAGCTGTACGGTGTTCCACGTCGCACGCGTTATTCACCGGGTTTGCTTGTCATGTTTATTTTCAATAATTATCGAATTTTATACAATATACGTATTGTAATTGCCTTCAAAAATATAAATAATAATATACTTTACTTAACAATGCTTCAAAAGCAAATTATCAAATTATATATATATATATATATATATTATATATATATATATATATATTTGTGATATGGCTATTTTCAGCCGACAATATTTGGGAGAATATGTGTTTAATTGAAGTCGAACCTAATTTATGAAAAGTTAATTAATTAATAATTAATTAATTAGGCGGGATTACCTATTTAAATTAAGGCTAAACAAATCGAGAAAAATCAATCTCTGTATGTACATTTCGGCCTATTAGGCCTAATCAGGCCTCATCAGCAGAGCTATGTATCTATAGCTCTGCTGATGAGGCCTAATAGGCCGAAATGTACATACAGAGATTGATTTTTCTCGATTTGTTTAGCCTTAAATTTTAAATAGGTAATCCCGCCTAATTAATTAATATTAATTAATTAACTTTCATAAATTAGGTTCGACTTCAATTAAACACATATTCTCCAAAATATATATATATATATATATATATATATATATATATATATATATATTATATATATATATATTGTGTATTTTAGCAGCAAGTTATTTTTAAGCAGGTTTTCGTTATAAAACACAGAATATTTCTTCTTTATGACTTTCAAGAGCATACGTTCAAGTCTTCTTGTTATTTTCCATATATCAAGATCCAGATGCTTGAGAAAGTATTTCATATTTCAAACAAAGAAGACTCACACCGAACAAACAGTCCATACAAACAATACCCCACCAAAGAACAACTAGTGTCATGGTTGGAAGCGCTTGGGACACTAACGGACAGTTCTGGGAAGTTGATCATAGAAATTACAATGTTTTAATTGTTGTAAGGTGGTGAAACTTTTGTCATTTTCACGAAGTGCCGTAGAGCCTTGTCTGACACGCTCGCACATACACACATGCACATACACACATGCACACACATACACACAACACACACATATATATATATATAAACATACTCGCATATATATATATATAATATTATATATATATTATATATATGAGGAAAAATGAGTAAAGAACAGAAATGTAGATGGATAAAATGAATTTAATCGATATCACATTAATCGATATCTCTTACACATGTGTTTCGGTCAGTTTATAAGTGAAAATATTTCGCACACATAGAAGAATCGACCTTCATCAGAGTGAACATTTATTTTGAATGAAAAAATTCGTTGGGAAAAAATATATATATATATACATATATAAATATATATATATATATATATATATATATATATATATATATATATATATATATATATATATATAATATATTATATATATTATATATATATAATATATATATATATATTATATATATATGAGAACATTGTGTTTGTACATAGATATATGATCAAATTTGTGTGCATATACATGAACACACGTAAAATGGATAGATAGATAGATAGATAAATAGATTCATTTCTTCGTGTGTACATAAAGATGACGTATTTGATAAAATAGCTAAGGAAAAAACAAATAAGTAGAAAAAATATTAAATACCTTCAGGTATAGAAGCTTTATGTTTGTAAAATCCGCCACAAGAAAAAAACAACAAAACCAAAAACACCAAAAAGCCAAAAATACAAAAAAAACAAAAAAAGTCCATAGAAAAAAAATCTAGCCTATAAAAGACAGAAAGCTTCTGGAAGGGAGACTCGAAATCGAGATTCAGTTAAATTCCGTCAGGAAATTGGAAGTTGAAGAATAGACGTCATGCGAAATCCGAAAAATGACAGAATTTCAGAAATACAGTAAGAATACGTATAAATATCGTAAACTTAAAGAAAGAAAATATATACCTCAGGAAAAGTGCCACGAGGGAATTTAAAAAAAAAGGACGAAAACTAAGAAAAGGCGCTGAAAATATTTTTTAAAAGTAAAATGAATGACAACAGATGTTTGGAACTATTAAAGAAAATGGAATGAGAATGATAAAAGTGAAAATATGTTTGCAATCTCAACCAAAAACATTAAGAAAGGTGGAATGAAATACTTGTTAATAACAATTAATAATGTATCAACAAGATATAAAAGTAACATTTCTTTTTAATTGAAGATCATTATTGTTTGGGTTATAGTCAATTTCAAAAATACATTATATTGATATTCTAATTTCTGTTCTTCCAAACTGTAGACAAGTCAGTACTATTGTATAGTTGCACAACTTTGACTTTAACGAAAAGCCTGTAAGAAAAGTTAGATGAGAACTACACAAGGATGATGCGTGTTGTTTTTAACAAATCTTCGAAGCAGCACACTACAAATCAACAACTGTTTAGCCACTTACCTCCATCTCACAAACCATCCAAGTAAGACAAACAAAACACGCTAGGCACTGCTGAAGAACTAAGGACAAATTCATCAGCGTCATTTTCCTATGTACTACTACTCATGAACACTCCAGTGTTGGCCGAGCGGCAACAACTTACATTCATCAGCTCTGTACGGACACTGGATACAGTTTCTTTAATAGCAGTTCAATTTTTTTTTTTTTAACGACAGTATGTATTGGAGAGAGTAGGAATTTACCCAACATTGCAAATACATTTTATAGCATGTTGGTGACATACCATGACACTATATCTTATAAGTGTTAAGCTTAAACTTTTATATAAATTTGAAAAAAGTGTGTATGTTAAAATCAAAGCACTCATTCTGTTAATGTTAGTTTATTTTTATCCCTGTTCCCTCGGGTTGTTACTTCTAAGACAACAAGGAACATTCATACTGAATTAATATAACTCTAATACACAACTTTATTTTCCATGAAGCCTTTTATACCAGCTATGCAACGAGTATTAGCGGAGTCGTAGAAGTTGGTATGTCTGTAAACGCAATATTTGTTTTTACTAGCTATATTGCTTTTTTTCCTTCTCCTTCTTTTTGCTACTTTGCCTTTTCATCCCTGTATTTTTCCACTCATCATGGCTGTTACATAATAAGCGTTGTTAAGGAGGATAAACCATTCAAGGTTATTCTGCTTGTGGTGACCAATTAAATTCATGCAGTGTCGTCCATTAATTTAGACTGTGCAAAAAAATAAATAAATAAACAAAAATAAATCAAAACATAATTTCAAAAAAAGCACAATATTTATCACACAGTAGAACGCAGAAGTATAATACCATCGATTTGAAGTCTTTGATAAAATCCAAAGTAATGCGAAAGAAAAATTGGAACTTCACCATTAGATGCAGTTTAATGTTACACCCAGAGCACTAAGACCCACAGTCACCTCCTTCTGGCACATATATGATAAAAAGGGTTAGGGTTTGCCATTAGAGCAAAAGGGTTGGGACAATCATATAGGTGCTAGGTCTAGACGTAACCAGCTAAGTGATCAGAAGGGGTCTCTCTGACAGGAGCCTCACCATCAGATGCAATTTAGTGTCTCATTAAACCATCATTGTTATACTGATATTGTTTTCTTATCTTGTGATCTCTTGCTTAATTCACATCCTCGGTTCATTTATCTGGAATATGTAACACAAAAAAGCAAAAAGATATTGTTTAGCCCACAGTAGATTCAGAAGTATAATTCCACCGATTGGAAATCTTTAAATGAAATCCAAAGAAAAGAAAAAGAAGAAGACCGTCTAACATCTTCAAAATGGAAATAATTCATTACCAAAATTTATGTCTTGAAAGAGTAGAGTTAATAGAATATTTTCATTATTTTTTATCTTCATATATGTTGTGA
>CM042146.1:86204824-86217324 GCA_023376005.1 Doryteuthis pealeii | reverse complement strand
TCATCAGCCACCAGGATCCCATCCTTAAGGGTGACAGGTCACCATCCACTGCCACAAGTGTCCGCATAGGGAAAGAGGGAGATTACCCTTCTGCGGAGGTGCAGTCGACATATTTACAGCCCCAGCCGACAGGGCGGGGGGAGAGATATAGCATAGATAAATGAATAAATTATACAAAAGTATTAAACCGGATAAAGGAGATCAGATGTACAGACAAGGTATGTATCCTTCATAAATAATACAAAATAAAAGAGTAATGGGTAATGACAATACCTTTATCAGAGTTAATAGAAATATAATTTTTGTTTATTCATCTGAAAAATCCATCTAGTTGAAAATCTTGGAATGTATGTTACGTGCACTGAAATCAATAACGGAAGAAAAACTATAAAAACATAAGATAGAAATTAAAAAGAAATCGCTAAAAATAATATTGATCGCAATAAGGTGGCAGACAACTCAAGCAATAGATAATGGCTTATGATAAGTATGAATCTAAATTTTATCTGTAAAAGACAATAATAATAATAATAATAATAATAATAATAATAATAATAATAATAATACCGGAACTATTATTATTCGACAAGAAGAGAACCTGCCATCTAGTGGATTTGCCGTCCCGGCCGACCTCCGGTGAAAATAAAAGAAAAGCGAAAATATAGACAAATACTTAGACGTTGCCAGAGAACTGGAAACTGTAGAACATGAAGGTGAAGGTCGTACCAATTGTAATTTGTGCACTTGGAACGGGCCCCAAAGTTCTGTAATAGAATTTGGGTGATTTGGAAATCAGAGGAAGAATCGAGGCCATCCAAACTACAGAACTGTTGGGATCGGCTACAATACTGAGAAGAGTCATGGAGACCTGTCACTCCCGCCTCCAGTAAAGCAAAGCTACGTGAGGTGTGAAAGACTATAAATAATAATAATTCGATGACTAAAAGAATAGACTAAAAAGAGCAAAGAAAGACTAATTACAGCATCCAGTAACAGTAATTGCAACATGGACAAAGAGAAACACGACTAAAAAAAAAAAAAAAAAGAAATGGATTGTTTTGAATTTACGACATATCAACCCTCTTTCGGGTCGTTTAATGCCGAATCAAAAGTTGTTTCAATAAACAAAAATTCAGGTTGATTACAGTATGTGCTGCTGCTTAAGTGGTCACCTAGTTACGTATTGAACAGGCTCATCGGTGAGCAAAAACCAGTGATCTAGCGGTAAACGGCGCTTTCAGTGTGGGGACTCACAGAAATGGGAATAAAAACTATATGGATACTTCAGCGGCAAACGGGAGGATTGCGCACATGAAGAACCTTGCTGTGAAAAGGGAACCTCGGAGATAAAAACCGAATCTCTGATTAATATCAGTTATCCACAACAATAGCATACGGACGCAGTTATATCAAAGCAAAAATAGATAAGTCTCAACAGAATAGCAAAGTACATATGGAGACAGAGACACACTGTTTATCACATACTATATGCAGCATTAGTGGAAAGTGATACATAGGAATCGTACATGAATTGAATCTGGAACATGCTATCAAATGGCATATGCACAAATCATAATATGTTCTAGATAAATGAGAACATAACATTCTCTGTGGTTTTGAGATACAAACCAATCACACCTCCGAAGCAAGAAGCCCAGACCTAATATTAATTAACAAGAACAATAATTTTAATAATAAATACGGAGTAAAAATGAAACAAAACGAAAAGATAAGTAAAATGGTAGACCTTGCCAGAGAACTGAAAAGAAATGTGGAACATGAGGGTGAAGCTGATAACAATTTAAGTTGCACCGTAGTTTGAACTGTCCTAAGGGTTTGGGAAAAAGACTTTAAAGTTTACCAAATCAGAGGTAGAATCAATACCATCCGAAGAAGATCATTACTAAAGACAGCTAGAAATATTCTGGGAAACCCCAAAGACTCCAGTGGAAGTCCACCAGTTAGTCTGGTGTGAAGAATTCACAAGGAGTTGAAACAAAAAGATCACAATGTAATAGCATTTGAATAAATTACAAATTAAGTTCAAAAAGAAACGATTACGCCAAATCAAAAGTAAAAAATCCACAGAAGAATAGCAAGTGTAGTTTATGTGATGACTTAGATAAAAAATAGTTTTTTGCCGTAATAAACGAATACAGCAAAGGTAGTTCAAAAAAGATATAACAGTACGCACAACTGGTGGGAAAAGGGAGATTAACTGGAATTTGTGCAATACATTAATTATTTAGCAACTATGATAATTGGTATATGCATAAACCAGAATCTGTCGTTGGAAATGACGCATATATTTATTCTTTGACTTTGGTGATAAACGGATAACCCATCCTCTGTCGGAAGAGGTTACTTGGTTGTTAAATTAACGAGAAGAACTAAACTTTGGATCTTGCCGTCTAGAGGACCCTAAAGAAAAATGAATATCGGAAACGATGAACTGTAGTGGAAAATATTTAGATCTTGCCTAGAAAACTGGAAAAAGTTGTAGAAAATTAAGTAAAGGTGATACCAACTGTAGTTGGCGCCCTTGATTAAAAACATATAAGATATTCTACTAATTTTACCCAGGATGTGCCGGATGGAACCCGGATGAGTATTCAGGGCGTTAAGGCTGGGATTCATTACTGATTTACGCCGCAAATGTTGAATAAACAGGGTTACAAAACAGGAAACACATGAACACCGAGATGGAATTGCAAATAACACTGTAGTAATACATTCACACAAACAAAAGAAAATAAACTTGCAATAATGTTGTTGCAACGATAATATTGTCTGTGGGAAATGTCAATTATTCTTATCTAATGGAGATTGTGGGTTATTTCTGAACTGTACCGAAACTATATTACTAATACAGTCACAATCCTTTAGTTATTTACAATCATATTCCTCCATGATTATTTTTATTTAAACCTCAATTATTAATAAAACTTGTTTTAAGATTACTTACACGTTGACCATATAGAGCGATAACATCAATTGTAATTGCATATATAACAACATAGAGGTTTACAGCTATGATTTTTGGGAAGGCTAATGGTTGCATATTGATCTGAAAAATTGATTTTATATAAATAATATGCTTAGTAACTTTATGATTTGCTAATTGTTTTTGTATTTATCTTATTTGATATGAGCGAAATCTTTCAATAAATCTTAAAGAATCCCTTAACAAGAAGAAATAACTGTAATATTATCCAGAGACTTCCTAGTTAACTAAACAGTTTAAATAGGAAATTACCAATGAAAGACGGGAGTAACGGAAAATGAGGAAGAGTTAGTTTCAAAGTTGTTCACTATTTTCAATCATACCCCCCCTGTTCAAAATCTTTTTTTATCTACATTCTTATTCAGTTTTCATTAAGCCTTTTCTAGATTTAATATCATAATTTTATTATAAAATTTAACCTATAAAAATACTTGCAGCCCGGAGGTGCATATATTTGCTAAGTAAACATAATGAATTACAATTCCACTCAACTGAGTCCTTGTAAAAGTTATGGTAAGATCGTACTTACGACGGCTTTTTTTCTGTCTCTGCCACTTTGCTGAATATGGGAGCTTCGTAATTTACGTCCGACTTCAAGAGATGCCAGTTGTAAAGAGGAGTTTTTCTATCTTCAAATGACTAAAAGGGAAACTGAGTAACCGTAGATTTTTTAAAAAATCGAGACCATCTAGACCAGAGCATTGTAAGTGGTCAGCTAGTATACTTAACAATTCATTAAAGATACGATAAGACTTGTTGTCACTCTGATTTCAGTAAAAAGACCACAAGTTAAAAACCGACGTGAAAAACACGCAAGGGAGTCAATTACTAATAATGATTATCCCAAGGCTTCAGGAAGTTCGTAAAAACGTAATATTAAACAACACACTCCAAGACGACAGGTGGGAAAAATGTCGGAAGCTTAATTAAACATAGTATAAGCATCACTAAAAAACACACTATGACTAGAAGAAATAAAGAACGGGTAAATGATAAAGAAGAAAAGTATTACAGTCACTAAGGAATCATGACTGAAAATAGTTACAATAGAAATGGAAAGAAACAGTAAAACATTTACAGCAGACAACATTGCACCAGTTAACAATCTAATTTATGCAGGTTGAAAGCGGCAAATTGCGCATCCCCAAATGGTACCCCCAAAAGGACTAAGAAACAAACAAAAAAGCTGATGGACATGTGACAAGGAAATAGATTAAAGTAAAAAAACAACTATGAAGACAGTCAAGAATACTAAGAATTAAAACCGCTAGAGAAAACAAGGAATTAACAACTGAGAGAACAGTATCATCGACTGACAATAAAACGAGAAGAAATAAGTAATAAATTACCGCTGAAAGAAAACAAATTCGAGAGAGACATCGACACCGGGTAGATGAATGCAAACAAAATGGCCATTCCTCAACAACAAAATACATTTACGAAAGAATAAACGAGAAAAGCATGAGAAAAACTTAAGGGTTAAGAAACCAACGAAAAGGCAAGGACAGGAAACACAAGAGCACAATGGTTAATCAGTAGAAAAATAAAACATTACAATGAATTGAAAGAAAAAAGACAAAGTTAAGCCCGACGTTACGGCTCTCGATTACGGCATGAAGGCTACCGAGATCAACAAGTAGGTTCCCAAGTTCGAATGGAAGATTCCCAAGTTCGAGTAGAGAGTTTCCGAGTTTGAGAATCTTCCCGGGTCCGACAACCGAAACCTTGTGCTGATAACTATAAAGATGAGGACAATATTCCGAATAATACAAATAATACAAATTATCAAGCATCATCTCAAAAATTCAGAGAAATAGAAAAATTACATTCTGAAATGTTATGAGGAACCGCCAGGTACATAGAACATATGAAGGCACCAAACCAAACAGGAATCCATGGTTTCGGGTTCAAATGATTCCCGCGGATTCACTTGAGACCAGTTCATCAACGGCACAAATAACTTTAAGAGGAAAAACCTCTTAAGTTGATAACAAAGTGTGGTGGCGGTGAGTCATTTTATGCCGAATAGATTTTATTTATTAATTCTCGTTGGGTATTAAATTTTTTTAATTCGATTTTTTAAATCATATTTTTAAAACTCATTCTGATCTATCAAATCCATAGATGGAACCCTATTAGGTACGACAACTCAGAACCAAAGTGGATCTGGGAGTAATGGTGATGAATTGGAAGTTCACTACTATGATGCAGTTTAACGCCATACCTAGGACACTACGACCATCAGCCACCGACTTTTAGCACATATAATAACATGGTTGGGTGCTTTCCACAAGGACAATAGGGTCGGACAATAGGGTCGGATAATAATATAGGTTCTACGTCTTGACGTAAACATCCGACTGATCGGAGGGTTCTCTGACAGGCCGTCAGTCCTATGTAAGGGCCAAAGTGGAACGTTACATGTCATAGATTGCTCGGCTACCAGAGTTCAGTCCTTACGCATAATGGGTAAACAGCCAACAGGTTGCTCGAATGGTAGGATTTAACACCTCTGCACAAGTACTGTAGGAGCATTCTAATGCTTCGACTGACAGGGCAGGATAAAGTAAAAGAAAATATACCCTAATCCAAAAAGATCTCATCCTGGTAGCTTGTCTTACAATAACGTCTAAAATCTTGACTGCACATATAAGTGAATTTTTTATGTATTAATTCCTTTAAGACAGCAACTTATTTCAGAAGAACTGAAGGGTGCTAAGGGACTCGAGGCATGAACTAGTTACTGAATATAGATTAACATATACTAAATGGCGTAACCAAAGAAAAGGAAATCTAGCTATGGCATGGTTGGACTGTTGGAGGCTATTCATAAAATGGCCCAACTTTTTCCGAAAGACATTATAACCCAAAATAGTATAACAAAGAATAGGAATACAATTCCTAACAGAAAAAAAAATACTAGAAGGCCTCTTCCTGGTGGATTCATTGTTATCTATACATTTATAGTATAACCAAAGACAAAGGAACATATATATATATATATATATATATATATATATATATATATATATATATATATAGCTATCAACCCCTCCGCACGAAGGCAGAATGCGACACCACTGTCAATTTCTTGAGCGGAGTTTAACGGGTTTTGAATTCAGAGTTTTCCTTCTCCTGAACCGGCTACCCTAGCCATGGATAAAGAGCCCAGTCTGCCTCTATGTAACCCATAGCTGAAGGGAGAATTTGGATTAATACCTTTATAAGAGTACTAGCACCATGTGAAATGCAAACAGCTACGTCCAGGAATCGAACTCGGGTCGACGTGTCCATTTCCTACGACGCTAACCATTGCATCACGTGCCTCCATAAGTACATATAGATTCAAACAAACACATAAAGAAACCTAGAATAAATTTAGATATGCAAACAAAAAAAGCAATAGATGTGAAAATTTACATTTATGCTAATCAAAATAGAGATCCTGTAATGATACTGAAGAACCTGGGGCAATTTGATATCAGGGGTAAGCTTCAGATTGTCTAGCGACAACAATGATGTGATAGGGTAACTACTAAGGAAGATTCCTAGAGAACTAAGAAGTTCTGTTTTTAGTCAGATTTTTTTTGTGAAAACTCAAATACTATAAATATTATTAAGGATCTTGAAATGAAAATCTGACCAGTTTGATTATAAACATGTAAATTCCAGGAGACCAGACAGCAATATCAATGATAGAAAAATAAGCGAATACCGTGACTTTCTGAAATTAACTAATTATATTAACAAAAAAAAAAAAAGAAAATAAAAGATGGAGGAAAAAGATAAAGAAATCTACCTAAAAACAAAACACAAAACCAAACCTCCTGACCAAAAAAAAAAAAAAAAAAAAAAAAAAAAGGTAAATCGACACGACAGAGTTTCTCGAATTTCTTTTTTCTTTTGCAAAAGAAACTTATCGATTTTTTCAAAAACCGATCTGTATTCGGGTCGCTAAAATGAAATCAACATGGGCGTCCCCTTTGTAACAAGGTCACGTGAAACGACGAATGCCATGGAAGAGTTGCACTTGCAGGTACTGAAGGCGACGAAATCCGCTCAATAATTGTTTTTAGTGCAGATTTGTTTATGGCGAGATTTTTAGGAAATGTTCTCATGTGAATTCCTTTTTTTTGCGGCGGTAAACAAAGTCACAGTGAGCCTTTTTATTGTTTCTCCATTTTTACGTTATTTTAATATAATATATAATAATATATATATATATTTATATATATATATAATGAGTGTGTGTGTGTGTGTGTGGTGTGGTGTGTGTGGTGTTTATCTTTGGGAAGTTTTCGTTTTCTTCTCTTTTAAATTTAATTCAACGCATAAACATTTTGATTTGTGATCACTAACACCCTTCCTTCATGCACGTACCGTGATACAGGTGCAGAATCGAGGTCTAATACTCGGGTTTTATATGATGTAGTTGATGTTCGAAGCTCGTTTGGGGCCTCGGAAGCGTAGGTTTCATATAACTTTTCTGAAGGCTGCTTCATGAAATCAATATTTAGTAGAGTGGGTGTCTATACATTTAATATGAATACTATTTTATGGAAACTGACACATGGTAGAGTGACGGGCCTGTAACACAGATTTGGGTGAATCCCATATTATAGTTCTGGGGCAACAAGCACCTAGCACCGTCTCGGAACACTGGTGTCTCATTGTGTAGGTGTCGACAGAACAACATAACTTTTGTGTTTGTTCTTACTTTTCCAGCAGTTTCTCCATGTCTTGTTTGTTCTGAATGTTGTATGGCCGACTACTGGACTTCAATAAAACCACAGACACGTGTATGTAAAAATATGACCCGTCTTTATTTTCTTCGGTGTTGAGGGGCGACGAGTGTTCACAATGAAAATGTTTGGGTAGGTTGATGAAAAGCGCAGTGTTCACAATGAACTTCCGAGGGTGGTTGATGACGGGAGGCGACGAGGTTACCTTCACGTCTGCTCGCTGGGGACTGAGTGACACCCTTCATCCGCTTCATATACAATAAATATGCCCACGCATTTTTATCTTTTGATCTGATAACGGACATACTTCCTTTTTCTATATATTTCTTTATCTTTCTCTCCGCCTCCTCACTGGAAGAGTTTTCCGTTTTCCCTTTTTTCTTTTATGTATTTCTTTGTCTTCTCCCTGCTTCTTGACCGGAAGATATCTCTTCCGTTCTCCCACTTATATATATTATATATATATATATATATATATATATATATATATATATATTTCTCTTTCTCTTAATCTCTTGACCGGAAGATCTCTCTTCCGTTGCACGATATGCAACATGACGTTTTTATGGTGATTCGTCCAGGATTTCTTAAAAAATGTATCCAGCATCCTTGTGTATTTCTTATCTCACCTTTTCTACAATCTTTTTATTTGCGTCTAAATAGATGAGCATTACAGTGATACTGATATAGTAACAGATTATCAATTAATATTTTAATGATTTATACTCGGAATCATTGGTACAGTTCCGCCATGAATATTTGTATGATAATGAATTTCCCTATCGATATTCTAACTTCAGTTTTTTATTGTTGTATCGGCTAATGTTTGTAGGAAAATGCAACACAATTACATGTCTTTGAACTTAATATGTTGGATTGGTGCGTAAAACAAACAAGGACAATATACGAAAGCAGGAACATATAAAACAAAAGAGAACATGCGTATGTGAAGGATATTTTGTTTACTGGCACGATTATATATGAAAAATAAAATAAATATGTGAAGGCGTCCCATCGTTGCTTTACTGGTCACCCACGTAAGTAATGAACTGACGCATTGCTGCTTAACTACGATGATCTTACGCAAATCTGTGCTTTCAGTCAGACTTCACCGTAATGGCGTTTGGTAACTGACAGTTTATCGCCTATACGATTTTCAAACCAAAAATCGTCTCTAGTTCCAGAGCTATGAATGGCTTTTATTTGGATGAACAACTACAATGTAATTGTTAAACCAACCGTTAACATAAACTTAAAAATGAAAAAATATATAATTCTTATAATTCGGTCTTTAATGATGACCATGTAAATTACATCTCACAATTACCAAGAACCGAGGATCGAGCGTGATATTCACTTGATATTGTATCTGTGGGACTAATTTGCTAACCTTTACACCACGATGGAATGCTCTTTTTATAATTGAGATGAATATTAATAAACATACATTTCTAGAAAATGTCTTAAACTTTGGTACCACCAAAATGTGCGCCGATTTTTATTTATAAATGAATTAAAATCTATTAATTTCTATAATTAGGGTCAAATTTTTGTTCAAGTCGAAAAATACTAACATAATAAACACAAGTAAAAGAAAAAAAAATTACGTGGAAAAATATATTTTGTACTGGAAAATTTGAATTATGAGACAAAATTCATGTTATTGTTACAATTAAGAAATATAATGAGTAAAATTACAAGGACAGTTTTTTTTAATCATGAATTAAAACTGCCTCCCACATTCGTAAAATTAAGGATATCAACTTAATAAATTCGTAATCATATTCATCAATGTTTAATGGCTTAAAATGACTTAATTTTAGGAGAAAGTAAATATTTTTAAAAAAAAAAGAAGGAAATAGAGATTTTTTATTTAATCTAAAAAGAAAAGTTCGTGAGATTTTTAAAAATCTTTTTAACCATTTTTTAATCTGATTTTTAAAATTAATTTCAATTTCCAAATTTAGTTTCTGTTGCAATTTTTTTGTCACGTAATGGGGTATCTTGCGAGCTAAAACTCGCTATTCAGTAGCAATAGATCTGGCAGACTAGCATACTATCCATTATATCTTGAGGGGACATCCTAAATATATAAGACATAAAGTATAGATGCCCTAAGGAGTTGCATAAACAAAAGTTATTTTGATATACAGAATTATGTTAATATTTATCAGAAACACACAGACACACATACATGCACATCCATATACACACGTACAATCAAGCACACCCAGCAACATGCACATACACACACGCATGCACACGTATGCACACATACTCACAGCGACACACGTACATTAGCATACCTATGCACGCGCACATGTACACACACGCTCATATCAACATACATAAACATATATACATACATACTCACAAGCACACACACATATACACAAATACACATACTACAAAACATATACAAATACAAGCAACTTATATCTATATCTATATCTATATCTCTCTCTCTCTCTCTCTCTCTATATATATATATATATATAGTCATTCACAGATACGTTTTTCGGCGTTTCACGCGTCTTCAGTGTGGCTAGACACAGCTATCTTTGGCTAGTGTCGAACTCAGTCTGACCGTTTGGCAGCCTGATATCTTATCCCCTCATCCACTGACAGCTAGAGCGGGGATATATATATATTTACCAACCCCTTCGGGCGAGCAGAATGTGACATAACGTCAATTTCTTAAGCGGAGTTTAACATGTTTGAATTCAGAGTTTTCCTTCTCCAAGACTGGTTACCTAGCCATGTTTAAAGTGCCCAATCCACACTACTATTTGCCCTTATCTGGAGGGAGAGTAGTTGGATTCATGGCCTTTCCAAAGTGTATTAGCAATATGTTGAATGCAAACAGCTTCGTCCCGGATTCGAACTCGGATTGATGAGTCCATTTCCCACGACTGTACCCATTAAACCACGCACCTCCAATATGCATTCATATGGTATCTCAGTGAAATCCTATTTTCAAATACCGAATTGTAAATTTATCGATGAAAAATTTTCAGAATACTGAGAATACAAATAATTTACTTCCCTATCACATAGTTATAACTTCTGACATTCAGGTAATATAAGTGTCATTTACACTTTGACATATATATATATATACATATATATACATATATATACATACGTATAATATATATATATATATATATATATATATATATACACCTATACAAAAATACACATACACACACATGCACAAACCTTCACACAATTATACGTACACACATACATACACATTCAAAAAACATATAAAAATACAAACAGCCCATTAAGTATGGATATATGCATGCATATGATATCTCAGTGGAAACTTAGTTTCAGATACTGAATTGCAAATATATCAATAAAAAATGTACAGAAAATGTACTTCGATATCACAGAGTTATAACTTCTGACATTCAGGTAATATTAGAGCCATTGACATTTCCATCTTCACCTCCAAGTACATTTTCAGCAAATTGAAGCACTACATGTAGATGAAGAAAAAAATAACAGCGCAAACAAATCTCCTGCCTGAAAAAAATATTTATGCTATCTTGTAAAAGCTAACGATGAACGTAAAATCGAAAGACTTATTTGTTTTGAAATATTGCTTTTTAAATATCTGGCAGATGTTTTCTTAAAGTACGATTATAAAATATGTAATATGATTTTTGTTCTCTACGAGGATGAACAAAAGTAATGCCATTTTGTTTAGGACAGGTATAATTACCAATACAGGAAAATGTATCATGCATCAAAATAAAGCTGATTCTATGTGGATCACATCCTTTCTATTCCATATAGTCACCTTTTTTCTCAATAGAAATTATCCACCTTCGAATAAGAGCCTGTATCCCTGCCGCGTAAAATTATATTGACTGTTCTTTGACTACACAACAGATTTCACTTCCTCGTCGCTGGAATAATGTTTGCCTCTCAAACCCTTTTCATGGGGCTGAAGTGAGACAAACGTTATTCCAGTGACGAAGTATAATCTGTAGTGAAGAAGTGGATGTTCCTGTGTTGTAATTATACCTGTCCTAAACAAAATAGCATTACTTTTTTAATCACCGTCGTATATTATAAAAGCATCTATTGAAAAGATATTTTTTTATTATTTCATTCATGAGTTGAACATTTGAAAAGTATGATACTGCATGGGATTCTGTGACATGGAATTGATTAAAAGAATGGAACCTATATTTTCCGGCGAAGTCCATGGGGTGTAACGTGCTGGACTGCGACGCCGTAAGCGATTTCGAATTTCAGTCACCCTTTACATTCCCTATCGGTCTTATGCCCTTGGAAAAATCTTCCAGCAATTGGTTAAATACAAACCATTATTGTTCTTCTAGTATGATTGATTTGGCATTAAATAACCCTTGTGTCATTAAAAAAAAAAAAAAAAATCAAACCAAAAAATAAACAAAACAAACTTGATATTTTCAGCTATTATTTTCCGTGATTTTATCTGATTTCGTTTGCTGTGAACGCATGACGCAAAAGAACAGATCCAATAATTTATCCTTTATCGATTTAACGTAGTAAGTTTAAAGTCCAGTTGCGCTCGTACGTGATTTAAAGGTTGGCCATAGATTGTGTACGATAGTATACAAATTAAAAATGACGATAATTCAAACTCATTGAAAAATACACGGAAATGATTGACAAGGCTTGGCTTTTCACTGACCTTGGTAGTTATTCTCAGATTGGTCAATCCATTTCGTTAGGAGAAAAATATAGTTACAATT
>CM042146.1:86189824-86199824 GCA_023376005.1 Doryteuthis pealeii | reverse complement strand
TCGATGCTTGGAATGATACTACAAAGAAGATGCAAAAAGAAAGGGAAAAAGAGAATGGAATAGGAACGAGGCCGAAGAAGGGGAAACACTGGTGACAGGGGAATAAATGGTTAGGAATAAGACACGGAAACAAAGGGATATTCAGTTAAAATGGAGATAGAGTGTTCCTCGGATGTAATACTTTCCTGTATCGAGTTTGTGAGATACACCAAAGAAACAGATGAATGATTGTGAAGGGCTGTTTATTCTTGCGTGGCCAGAAATCTATCCGGCCATGGAATATGTGCAAAATATTGATCTTCAACCTTACACCGTTAATGTAGGGCGCGTGGCATTGGGTAATCATTAGGGAACATGGCTGGCAAACCATTGATAGTGAGATCTATATTTCACTAGCTGTCAAATATAACAGACCTTGTGCCAAACATGCATGTATATACATGTGATATACATAGATATATCAGCACGCGGAAGCATACTCACTCATACGCATAGTGTATACATGTATATATTTACGAGCCACTGTGAATGAGCAGGATGTGACGCAAGGTCAATTTCTTTAGCAGAGTTTAACAGGTTTGAATTTAGATTTTCCTTCTCCTAGACTGGTAATCTAGCCAAGGTTAAAGAGCCCAGTCTGCCATGCTGTTTTACCTATAGCTGGAAGGAGAGAATTTCTATTCATACTCTTCACAAATGTATTAGCACAATGGGAAATGCAAATAGCCTCATCCAAAATTTGAACTCGGGTCGACGTGTCCATTTCATACGACTTTGACCATTACACCTCGCGCCTCCAACCCTATATATTGCATACATGTAAATATGTAAGTGTAATTGTATACTATATATCTACCTACATATGAACATAATTAATAAACACACACACTCACAAACACACATACACACAGTTGAGACTTGAAAACAAATGTAGACCCTAAATATGTTAACCCCGGGGCTACCCACCCACACCCAATAATTAAGAAAATCCCAGATACAGTAAAATACAGAATTAGTAAAAATTCTTTTAACCATCACATTGTCAATAGTGTTAGCGATATTAATAATAAAGCACTATATAATAGCGGATAAACTAGAAATTAAATTAAATTTAACAAAGAGCAAAAAACTAAATAGGAAAAAATAGAAGGATTTTGTGGTATAACCCACCATTCAAACTACAAGTGATAACGAAAATAGGAAAGATATTTCTAAATTTAATAAATAAACATTTCCCAGTTAACCCCACTATTACAAAACCTTTAATAAGAACAAGTTAAAGACCAGTTTCTCCTATATGGATAATATAGAAGGATAATTTAATAAAAAAAAAAAACATAATAAAATAATTAAAAACCATGCAAATGATAGAAAAAAGGAAAAAGACAGACAGAAAAACTGCAATCGTCGAAACCCGGATATGTGCCCAGTAAATGTAGAGTGTTTGAGCAAAGGTGTAATTTACCTTGCATCGATAACGTCTACACAGAAACCAGACATTATTATATTTACGTGGGTTATACAAAATCAGAATTTAAAACTAGGTTTACAAACCGTAAACACTCATTTTCAAATATTAAGCTAAAAAATGTAACAACCTTAGCTGGCTATATTGGAGACTTAAATAATCAAAATAACCTATTATTAAACGGGAAATATTAAAGAGATCCAATACCTGCCGGAGTTTGATTGGTTCATGTTTCTTGTGTTTACAAGAAAAGTTAGTGATAATTAGATTCCCGTATAAGAAAAAAACCTTCTGAGTAGAAGTCCTGAATTTCTTGGAAATGCTTTCATAAAATACAAAAATTTAATGTATTATAAGATTGATATAGATATAATTTAAGATATGCATTAATTATATTTTTAAAAATACAACTCAATTGATTTATCAGAAGACTCCAGCCGAAGTAGTAAACATAAATGAGATATAAACAAAATGAATGAAAAGGGATGGAAGTTGAGGAGAGCTGACAGATAAAATTACAAATTACTTTTGCCTGATAAGCGTATGGAAAACGAATTTTAATTTCAAAGTGAGCAGTTTAGTTTTAAAGACTAAAAGTTTCTTGTATTAAAATGACAGATATAGAAATAAAAATAATTATAGACCAAACAAGTGTATATATAAAATTAGCTACCTATAATTTTTAGTTTTCCGGAGGAAGTTGTACCTTGAAAACCGAAAACGTGTGAAAAAATTTTTTCGACAACTATATATATATATATATATATATAATATATATATATTTGTGTGTGTGTGTGTGTGTGTGTATATATATATATATATATATATATATATATATATATATATACGCACAGGCACACACATACACGCACAAAAATTAATCTTATGGTACCTGCTGTTCCAGTGTCCATTGATTTGTTTTTGACTAGCCTCTCATTCCCATGATGCACCGCACAAAAGCGTATAAAGATAAACTCGAACACAAATAATTCACTTAGTTTCAAAATCGCATTGGCCAGAAAGTGTCTGTTGTGACTGAATTACAAATAACAACATTGAAATGCGAAAGAAAGGTTAACAGGTTTATTACCGTTTCGTACAAAAGATATAAATAAACGAATATCTCTCCACGAACAGGGGTGCTGGTTCATTAATTAAAATATCTATAGCAAGACAGTAATTGCATTTCACTTAGCGCTAATACCCTTGGGAAAGGTATGAATCCTACTCTCCCTCCAGCTATGGGTAAATAGTAGGGCAGACTGGGCCTTTAACCTTTGTTAGGCAACTGGTCTAGAAGGAAAACTCTGAATTCAAACCTGTTGAAGTCCTCTTAAAAAATGACCTTGTGTCACATCCTGCTCGTGACGAGGGGTTGGTGAAAAAAAGAAGAAGCAAGACTAGCTACTACTCCTCAACCCCTAGTCATATGGTCAATTTGTTAAACAGGTTTGAAATTCAAAGTTTTCATTCTCCTAGACTGGTTGCCTAAGCAAGATTAAAGTCAACCCTAATATAACACTGTAGTGTTATGGACTGATTGGCGATATCCGATTAGATACTTAAAAACAAAACAATTGAGTCTAGAATCGTACAAGCGACTTAGATTAGAGTACAAGTCAGTGGTGTGGTAAAGTCAACACTAGATAAAATTAATTACTCTGACACAAAGAAATTCTAATGGCTAAAAGTCGGTTGATGGTTGATATAACACAAATGACTTTTTGGTTATACAAATGTTTTCATATAAATATATTATCATTCTTGTAGCGTCGAAACAAGATGATAAATAATTTTTGAACAAAACCAATCCTAATGCAGAAATAGGTTGATGTAAAGCAGAAGTCTGTTTATCATATATCATTTACATGGAGACTCCGAAAAGATAGGGAACCATTTTATCCAGGCTGAAAGTGGTTGATATTAAGACGGATGTCTGACTGGATACTTAAAATAACAATTGAGTCTAGAGTCATACAAGTGACTTAGATTAGAGTACAAGTCAGTGGTGGTAAGTCAACACAAGATAAAATTAATTACTCTAACACAAAGAAATTCTAATGGCTAAAAGTCGGTTGATGGTTGATATAACACAAATGACTTTTTGCTTATACAAATGTTTTCATATAAATATATTATCATTCTGTAGCGTCGAAACAAGATGATATAATTTTGAAGAAGGGGAATTCTAATGGCTGCTGACATATCCATATCTATTATTGTTCTTGTGGGACTGTGTAAGATAAGACATTTATTTAGCAAAAAAACAGTTTAAAGAGTAAATCTTTAAAATGTTAATAATCTCAAATTACCTGGGTGGTCTTAGGCCAGTCCCTGGAATTATCATAGCAATTGACAGGACCATTTATACAATAACAAAAATATTATCAGGTGCCTCACCAATCAGGAAACTGGGGCGGAGACTTGTTACCTACCTCCGAGATAAGTAACCCAATGCCATGATTTTGATTGGCCGTCCAATCAAATGCGACCACGTGGGTGGGGTTTCGTACACCTCCTGATGTTTACACTGTAGGGCCATTGGTCCGGCGTTTCGATTGGCTGGCCAATCAGAGCCCTGGATTCAGGGGTTTGGAATCCATAAAAGAGGACCCAAAAGGGTCCCAGGCAGATTGGAGAGCTGGTTCTTGACCAGAGTGGAAAGCTGGTCCTTGACCAGATAGGACAGCTGCTTCCCTAGCAAATTGATAGCTCCATCTCATGGCCCTTGTCACCGTCTTTGCTTTGTCGTCTTGTTACTCAAAGTCCTGAATTTGAATCAGAACACAGCATATATCGCCAGTCAGTCCACAAAATACCGACTCAACTTCAACTCGATATCCCTTTGTGGTTGTACATGATTTTTAATCACTGTATGATTAGTAAAGGTCTTTTATTGTTTAAAACGCGTTCGTGTTAATTGTGGAACAACCTTGATGAATTTGGTCATTTTCAGGTACAGCCCGGAACAAGCACTTCAACTTTCCTGTGGGTCAAAGAACACCCATCGCGTTAGATTCGACGCCGCGACAACATCGTACTACATTTAGAGCCGCGTGCAGCAAAACCAACATCGTATTACATTTGGTCCCGTGACCAGATCATAATATTACATTTGGCACCCCGACCAACATAGTTTTACACTAATAATTACCCATAACCGGTGGAAGAATACTTAGATGAAAGCTCTTTCCAATGGTATTAGTGCTATGGAAAATGCAATCAGCTTCGTTGAGGGTTTGAACCTGAGTCCCTGAGTCCATTGCCTACGATAAGAATCGTTGCCTGACGTGCCTCCAATGCATCAATATAGACATTAACGTGTCTATATTTACAGTTTTATTCTTGAAGAATATGGTCTTCCGCAGACGCTTCTTCAAAGAAGATGATAGATAATATGTTATGTGTGTGTGTATGTGTGTTTGTGAGTGTGGGTGTTAATATATTATTTTCATATGTAGGTAGATATATAGTATACCATTACACTTACATATTTACATGTATGTAATATATAGGGTTGGAGGCGCGAGGTGTAATGGTTAAAATTCATATGAAATGGACTCGACGACACGAGTTCAAATTGTGAATGAGGCTATTTGCATTTCACATTGTTCTGATACATTTGTGAAAGGTATGCATCCAACTGCTCTCCCTCCAGCTATGGGTAAAACAGTAAGGCAGACTGGGCTCTTTAACCTTCGTATGGCAACCAGTCTAGGAGAAGGTTAATCTAAATTCAATGATGAGGATGATCTGTTATTTTTTTAGATACATCGTGTTAGCGCGTATCAATGGATACATGCTCCGGAGAAGCTCGGATAAGTTCGTGGAGACCAACCTGATATTCTTCAGCGTGTACGGAAAACGACTGAATATGAAACGTGTATTGAGAGTTAACAATACTTTGGCCGTGTGAACGTAAGTAGAACATAAAATTCCCCAGTGGCTAATACCTGCAACCACTTCCTGAAGTGAAAGTAGAGGTCGCCCCACGGAATTTTTCCCCAGGCAAAGGATTTTATTACGGAAAGTAATATGCTTACACGCACACCGCCGCAAGTCTCTGCCTCACTCTCAATCTCTCTACTCCCCCCTCTCTCTCTCTTCTCTCTCTCTCTCTCTCTCTCACTCTCACTCTTTTCTCTCTCTTGTTCTCCCTCTGTGCCCCCTCTCTCTCTATGAACATACACATATACGTATATATATAATATATATATATATATATATATATATATATTATATATATATATATATGCGTGTATCAATTTCTCTCTCACACACACGCCCTCCTACACACACACATATATATATATATATATATATATATATATATATATATATATATATATGTCTCTCTGTGTGTGTGTGTGTGTGTGTGTGTGTGTGTGTGTGTGTGTGTGATGCATTGTTATGTGCCCAACGGGAGAAAATTAGATATATTATAAAAACGAAGGTCCGCAAAAAGGATTAATCTTTTTTTTATTTAAAATAAAAAGTATTATTTTAATTTTAAAATGATAATAATTTTTAAAAAGAATCCATTTTGCGGACCTTCTTTTTATTATATATACTAGCAAATATATGCACCCTCCGGGTGCAAGTATTTAAGTTTTAATAGAATAAAATATCATGTTTAATTACAAAGGCTAATGAAACTGAATAAGAATTCAGATAAAAATATTTAGAACAGAGGGGGTATGATTGAAGAATAGAACAACTTTGAAACTAACTCTTCCATCATTCCGTCTTTCATTGGTAAATTTTCCTAATTTAATTATTTAGTTAAAATAGGAAGTAAAGAATAATATTACAGTTATTTCTTCTTGTTAATGGATTTCTTCTTGTTAATGGATTTCTTTTAAGATTTATCCCCAAGATTTTTGCTCATATTCATTAATATAAAACCAAACAATTAGAAATCAATAATACTAAGCATATATTTATTAAAATCACATTTTTAAGATGAATATGCAAATTAGCCTGTAAACTGCTATTTTCTTGTATATATAAATACAATTGCATGTTATTAGTATGTAAATATGGTCAACAGTCTTAATGATGTAAAACAATTTTATTAATAATTGAGGTTTAAATAAAAATAAAATCATGGAGAATGTGATGTAAATAACAAAGAGAATTGTGACTTGAATGGTAATGTAGTTTCGGTTACAGACATACAAACCCACAATCTCCATTATAATAAGATATGTATATATATATTTATATATATGTATGTGTGTGTATGTCTGTGTGTGTGTTTTTTTTATATGTGTGTAAAGAGAATGAGATTGTGAGAGGGAGAGAGGGAGTACAGTAAACAAAAATTAGGAAGGGGAAATAATCATTTCATTACGGTTTGCATGCGTATCATTAAGTGTGTACAGAGAATAGATAATTCTCTCTCTAAGTGAATGGACATATCTGTTGGATGCCTCGCTGGGTGTCACATGACAGTTTAAGGAACCCATCTTTGACCTCTTTGTACCCCTATTATTTGAACTAAATTGAAAACCAGTCTAAAAGAAGGAAAACTCTGAATTCAGACTTCTTAAACTACTTTTAAGGAAATTACCTCGTGTCATATCCTGCTCATGGGGATGGATGGAGTACACACACACACACACACACACACACACATATATATATATATATATATATATATATATATATATATATATATATATATATAAGAGAGTTTTATAATTTTCTTGAAGCATTGTGTATATATTGGTTAGAAGGTTGATTTTAAAGGCTATCACAATGCAGGTGTAAAGAAAAAATAATAAGGTAACAATTGTCTGTTAACCTGTAATTTATTCTTGATATTTCGAGATAAAATTTCTTTTTCAGAAGGACACTGGAACTGAAGTAGTTGTCGTCTTGTTATGGCATTTTTAGTTAAATGAATTTTTTTTGGAAAATGTTACAGATGGTATTTTTTTTTATAACTGTATTCTCGTGTTGCATGTTTACGAGAATGCGCTTTTTTTGTACGTGTGCGTATGTTGTCATGCATGTGTGCGTGAAAATGTGTGTAGACTGTGACGTTATGACCATATCAACGCGCGTGTGTGCGTATGAATGACCGTATTCACGTGCGTATGTGCGTATAAAAGAGCGTATTTGTGTTTGGTGGTATATATATATATATATATATATATATATATATATATATATTTATGGGAAGAAATATATCCGTTAAAAGACTGTTTACAAAAACGAACGCTGAATTCAACCGCTGAAATTTTGAAAAATGCATGTTCTGTTTTAAAAATAAAATACATTTTATTTTTAATTTTTAAAAAATCAGAAGCATTATAGTTTATAATAAAACTCAAAAGAGTTTGTTGTAAAAATATATAAAAAATGTAAAGTGGGTATCAAAATAGTATAGTATATATTTCAGCTGTTAAAAATATACAAGTTCACAGTGTAATTTGAAGAAAGATGTTAAGAGTTTGAAAATTTACTTGTGGTGTTAAGTCCGTAGAGTTATAGATGAAAGTCTTCAAGGTGTACAATTCCAGATATAAGGTTTTTTCATTTGACAAATATGAAAAATAGATGGAAATTAATCCGACAGTACTAACAATAGCCGCTAGTCTGACAATGACAAAAAAAAAAAATTTACTTGGACGGTTATAGAACTCTAACCCATTCAAATACAAAGCACCGCACATCTGATTGGTTGTTAGTAACAGCCAATCAATATATATATATATATATATATATATATTAGTAAATTTCTTTTTTTTGTCATTGTCAGACGTCTTTTAGCGGCTATTGTTGGTGGTTTTATCAGAATTTGATCACCTCAGGATCAGCAGGGCAAGGGAAGTCTGATGATGGAAGAACCGAAACTTCCCAATGAACCCTGCGGATTACATCACTGACGACAATCACCAGCGCCCCAAATGTAGGAGCGTATATTTAAAGTATATATATTTACTAACATTTTTTTCATCATCATAATGTTGAGATTCAGATAGTAATGCTGATAAAAAAAAAGAATGATATCGAGAATTTTGATCTGAATTCACTGTAAAATATTTCGTGTTAAATTAAGATGCCCCCGGAAGAATTACCGCGGTGACAAGAAATAAATCATGGTAAAAAAATAAATGGATTCCTAAAGTGAATGGTATTTGCCATGTTCTTCTTTATATTTATTGAGGTACATACACACGCACATACAAGCACGAACAAATACGTATATATATATATATATATATATATATATATATATATATATATATATATATACTCAAATAAACACACAACTACACAAAGATACTCTCAAAAAATAAATATTTTTCTAATATGTTGATAGAAATTCATGTTGGCTGTCATCTTTTTAAACATTATTCTTTACCATATTGTTGGTTCTCATTATCAAAATTATTTATCACACACACAGACACACACACACACACACACATATATATATATATATATGGACTCTCTCGTCGATTTTCGACGCATGAGGGTTCATATACACAATGAACACCCACACAGTGATGTGTTTATAGTGGTGAAGGCTTGTGTTGGACCATCCACACTTTTTGGCACAGTCGATAGGAAAGAATTGGTGCATCAAGGGTTGCCACAAACCCAATCAACGACCGACCTCAGGAATTTTTAATTCAGAGTTATCACCTTCCCAACCCATTCTAGTTTTGTAGTCCCTTTGTGCTAGTTTGCTACATTCGCATAGTATATGGTTTTATTATTATTATTACTATTATTATTACTATTATTATTAATATTATTATGCGATTTTTTCACACCTGCGTTAGCCTGTTGACTTACACTGGAGACTGAGTGACAGCAAGTCACTTCAGGTCAGACTAAGTCTTCTTAGTATGATAGCCGATTCTTAATAAATCTGTTTTCTGGATGGTCTCAATTCTTCCTCTAATTTCCAATTGCTCCAGTTTCTTTTCTGAATTCTTGGGGACCGTTCGAATAGCAATTGGTGCCAATTTTCTCACATGTTTCACAGTTTGTTTTTTTTATTTTTTATTTTTTGGTGGGGGGTCATATTATTATTATTATTATTATTATTATTATTATTATTATTATTTTACTTCTTATGAGTTCTAAACATAACTTCTAACAGGCTGTTTTCTGAGTGACAGCAAGTTTCTTTATGTCTCCATGACACTTTTGAGGTTTCTAGCTGATCTTAACATTGTTGTTGTTTGGATGGTCTCGATTCTTCTTCGGATGTCGAATTCTTCCATACTCTTTTCCAAACCCTTGGGAAGCGCTCCAACGGCCCCAATTATAATTGGTACGACGTTTACTTTCATGTTCCAAAGTTTCTTCAGCTCTCTGGCTTGATCTCCATGTCGTCTCTAAATATCCTAGCCGATTTTATTTGTGCTGTGGTCTAGGTGATTTCAATTATTCCTCTAATCTACAGTTCATTGTCTTTTTTAGAGGTTCTTGGGCTCCAACTAAGACTGACATCACTGTAACATATATTTCTACGTGTGCCATTATCTGATAAAATATAGGTATTTATCCAGC
>CM042146.1:86154824-86184824 GCA_023376005.1 Doryteuthis pealeii | reverse complement strand
AGGAGATACATTAGCACCATATATATTTATAATATGTCTAGACTATGTACTCCGAACATCATTAGATACCATAAAAGAAAAGGGTCTTACATTAAGAGAGGCAAGAAGCAGCAGATACCCTGCACAAACAGTCACAGATACAGACTATGCGGTTGACCTCGCACTTCTTGCAGATACACCGGCACAGGTTGAGTCACTACTACATAGCCTGTAGGAGGCAGCAAAAACATCAGTCTCTATGTGAACTGATAAAACAGAGTTCATGAGCTTCAAAAAGAAAGGAGACATCTCCACACTAGACGGTAAGCCCCTTAATCCAGTAGAACAATTTACATACTAAGGTAGTAATATCTCATCCACAGATGACAATATTAATGCACGAATAGGAAAGGCATGGTTGGCTACAAACAAATGGTCAGTCATATGGAAATCTGATCTCACTGACAAGCTAAAGCGACATTTCTTCCAGGATGTAGTAATATCAGTACTGCTGTATGGCTGCACCACCTGGACCCTAACGAGGCGCCTTGAGAATAAGCTAGATGGGAGCTGCACAAGAATGTTGCGTGCAGTTTTGAACAAGTCGTGGAAACAGCACCCCACAAGGGAGCAGCTGTATGGTCACCTATCCCCTATCTCACAGACCATCCGAGTGAGATGGACTAGGCATTCAGGACACTGCTGGAGAAGCAAGGACGAACTCATAAGCGATGTTCTCCAGTGAAAGCCAACACATGGACATGTTAGTGTGGGCCGCCCAGCAAGGACCTACATTGACCAACTATGTAAAGATGCTGGCTGCAGCGAGGAAGAACTCCCAGGGGCGATGAATGATAGGGAAGGTTGGTGAGAGATTGGCATGGATATCCGTGCTGCCTGCACGACATGATGATGATGATGATGATTATATTTCATATATTCATATATTATAGTATTGTAGCTATTTCATAAGCATATAAAGGTTTTGACGCATGTACATATTGTTACATCATAAAAAGGTTGGCCTTTTTATTTTGTAAGTGTTGAAATTAAAAATGATGGTTTAAAAGTAAGAGCTCAAACAATGGTTCATGTCAGTATGATAGGTAAGGTAAGTTGAAATGTTCAAATATGTACATAGTATTTTGTGTAGATAAAGTTCTTGAGGCTGTTGGGTAAAGAATAAAGTTAAATACTTACATATTGAGTATGCCTTATCGCGCGCTTTGTAGACACGAAGCTTCCTGGGGAATAAGCCACCCTGTATTGTAGACAAGTGATACGCAATTGATGTGTGTTATCTTGTTGAGAAATGTTGATTTTAAATGGTTAAAGAGGATATGTTTAAAAACTTTGATGCATGTTTTTTATAAGGTTGGTTTGGTTGTTTTGTTTTTGGCATATCAACCATTTTTAGGTCATTTAATGTCGGATCAATCATTCTTATAAACAAAGGACTCGGTTTATTTACAGTACTTGCTGTTACTTAAGTGGTCACCCAATTATGTATCCTCCTGTGGGCGCGTGCTGTAGAATATACCAACAGCAACTCTGCATTGGGGTAAAATTCCCCAAATGGGGCCACCAGTTGGTCGTGGGTGGCAAGTCGTTAAAGCTTAAGGGTGCAATTCTGGTGGCTAAGCAATCCATGACATGCAACACTCCACTTTGGTCCTTACTTAGGTTAGACGAGCGGTCGGAGAGCCCCCCACCCCAGATCAATCGGCCAGATCAACCCTAGCACCTGTCATTGTCCCAACCCTATTAGTTTAAGGACAAAACCCGATCCTTTTTATCATATATGAACTAGAAGGTGGCAGCTGAGGGTAGTAGTGTTCTGGATATGACGTCAAACTGTATCTCATGGGGGAGTTCCAATTTTGAAGTTCTGGGGAAGTGTAGAGTACTCCTTCATCGCTATTATCCCAGATCCCCTTTGACTGGGAGTCGTAATATCTTTTATGTAAAAAGAAAAAAAAATGACTTTAAAATAATTATTTAAAAATTGAGTTTAAATAAAGAAAATGTGAATATCTTACAAGAAATGATAAAAAATCATTCGGCATAAAATAACCAACAAGGTTTGACATGCCGTAATATCCAACTACTCAATCAACCATTTAGTATTGAACATGATAATCGCTACTAAACTTCGTTGGTCTAACCGGGAACGGTTTCTTTCAGCGTGAATTGACTGTAATATAAGGCTGCTTGTTTACACCACCTAGCTCCTAATGCGAGAAACGTGATAAATAAGGAATTAAATTCCTACTGCATCACAATACTAATCTTAATAGATATCTATAGATTAAATGATAAAACATTCTTTTTACAATTCCAACTATGAATGTCCACTACTTTGAAAGAAAAACAATGAAAATAAAATTAATAAAAATCAGCCGTTATTTCGACCTGCTAAACTTACAAGAAAACAAAGATAATAATAAGAATCGGAAATAATATTAACCCAGGCGAAAGACACGCAAGATAAAATCAAGAAGCAAAACAATACCAGCTAAATAAACAAAATTGAAAATTGTCTTTCTCTAATTTGCAAATTCTTCAATAATTGATAATAAAAAAAACGTCCAATTCTCATTTAGTGAATTAAGAAAGTAAATCAAGTGAACAATTTTAATGAAAATCTACGAGCATGTGTTTTCATCAGGCAAAATCTGAAGAGTCTGTGAAGTAGGTTTGGTTCGAATAAAGAAGATACTCATTTTCGACTCGCTGAATCGAATTTCAAACATTTTAATTGAAATTACCGGAAACTAAAATACTCCACGCATCATTAAATTAAATTTTAAAGCTGATGAATCATTTGTTGTAACGATTATAAATCAGTGTTGTGTAAATTAACTCTTGTTTGCTTACAGTTAGAATGCTGAAGATGTATATAGTTAACTATAGTAGTATACGCTGATAGATGCGGCAAGTAAGAGATAATCTGTGGTTAGAGTATTGTTGTATACTATAATAGCTTTACATCGGTGCTATATAATGTTGAGAATTTTGGGTATATAGTTATTTACTAGCTGAACTTAGATGCAGCACAAAGCCAGAAGTATAGGGCACCCAGTGAGAATAGAACTCACTAACAATGGTCTGCTAATCTAGCTTTGCTATGCAATTACACCACGTTTTTGGTATATAGTTATTTACTAAGCTTAGTTTAGAAGTGGCACAAGGCCAGAAGTATAGGGCACCAGCGAGAATCGAAACTCACTAACAATGGTCTGCTAATCTAGCTTGCTAAACCATTACACCACGTTTTGGTATATAGTTATTTACTAAAGCTTAGCTTAGATGTGGCACAAGGCCAGAAGTATAATAGGGCCAACCCAGCGAGAATCGAACATCACTAACAATGGTCTGCTAATCTAGCTTGCTAACCATTACACCACGTTTTGTATATAAGGCGTGTGCTAGATCGTCGAGACTAGGCGAGATCATGTGATCTACTTCTTGGCAAATCACCGGCAGTACTCTGAGGCTTGATACATACTTAACCGACCCTACTGGCCATAATTACGTTTGACATTCCATGGATGACGGACATAGTATTAAATCACTGGAACCTTTACCATACGCAGGATAGGACTTATGCGCTTACCAAAGGATTCCATAACCATAGCTTTCTTTAACCTTTTAAACTGCTAAGGATGGTATTTAAAACCTTACATATAATAAAAACTCTTGTTCGTTTAAAAAAATATAATGCTGGAGATCTATATAGAGAACTATAGTATACGCTGTTGGATAGGCAGTAAGGAAAATCAGTGGTTAGAATATTGTTTGTTTTAGATTCGTCCTAACCGCTAATTCAGTTTCTACTCTCTATTGCTCCCTTTCTGGAGATTTATATACAGAACTATAGTAAGTATTTTCCTGATTTCCCACCAGGCCGGATTAAACACAAGTTTTTTTTTAACGTAGGTAGCCAAGCACAAACTAAAGCTCACGCAGTGGCCAGTCTAAAATGTGCGTGAATTCTCTTCAGTATTCCTCTTTTAAGGCACGTCAGGCACCGAGCAAATAGACCCGACCCTGCCACTTTTATACAAGTGGGCAATTTCCTGCCTGAGGGATAGCCCCTTGAGATCCCGTGATTTAATTATATCGAAGCCCCTGGACGCTGTGAATGTATGATAGAGAAATATAGTATATGATGTCATAGGTAGCAAGAAAATTGAGTGGCCTTTTTAATTCTGTATCAGGTTTGTCCTAAACGCTTGACAAAAAATTTGCTAATCTATATTTCTACCCTGTCTTTCTCCATTTTTCTGAAATTCTAGAGATTTATATAGAAAACTCTAGTATATGATGTTAGAATAGGTAGGAAGAAAAAATCGGTGGTCAGTGAATTTCAGTATTTTGCATTAGTTTTAAATCAGTGTTGTTTAATAATATAATATATATTATATATATATATTATATATATATAATATATTATTACCAACACCTTTGCACGGGCAGGATGTGACACAAGCTCAAATTTATTAAGCGGAGTTTAACAGGTTTGAATTCAGATTTTTCCTACTCCTAGACTGGTTACCAAGCCATTGTTAAGAGCCCAAACTGCCGTACTCTTTGCCTATAGCTGGAGGGAGAATAGTTCGATTCATACCTTCCTAAGGGTATTAGCGCTATGTGAAAAGCAATCAACTTTGTCCAGAATTTGAACTCGGTCGGTGAGTCCATTTTCCTACGACTATAACCATTATTTTCAACGTGTGTTTGTGTAATATAAGATCACATTCTCTTACAGATAGAGCGTTGGGGATTTTATATAGAGAACTATAGTATATTATTTAATAAGAAATGTAATAAAAATATGTAGTCATAAATTGTAGTGTTCAGCAATAGCTCGAATTAGTATTATCTACGTTATTCGGACTATTGTCCTCATCTTCATTGTTATCTGTACAACGTTCCGGCCGATGTTCCCTCTGGCCTTCTTCAGGTATTTCTTGTCGGACTCGGAAACTTTCTCTAGACTGCAAGTTCAATCCTAGTCAAGGGCACCAGCAGTAATACCCCGTGGATTGAATAAAGAGTTAGGTGGAAATTCCGTGACGGCTGCCGATTACAAGAAGATTACCGATTACGACAAGAAGGTTCCCGAGTTCGAAAAGAAGGTTCCGGGTTCGAAACGAAGGTTCCTGAATCCGAGAAGGTTCCCGAGTCCGACAATAAATACTGAAGAAGGCCGGAGGGCACATCAGCCGAAACGTTTATAACGATAACAATGAAAATGAGGACAATAGTCCAAATAACGCAGATAATACTAATCATCAAGCCTCATCTCAAACATTCAGAGAAAAAATTCAATTAGTTTTTGTGTAATAAAAATTCTTGTTAGCATAAATATAGATGAGCTGGTGATTTATATAGAGAACAATTGTTTATGCTGTTAGATGAATAACTAGAATAATCTGAGGTCAGTGTATTTTTTGTATTCGGCATTAACTTTAACTCACTCTGTGTTATATAAACTCTTGTTCGATTAGAGAGAAAGTATTGGAGATTTATATAGAGTACAATAGTATACGCTGTTAGATACGTAGTAAAGAGAATCTGCTAGAGATGTGTAATGGTAATTTCACATAGCTCTAATACCATTGGGAAATGTACGAATCCATCTATTCTTCCTCCAGCAAGGGTAAATATTAGGTCACTCAGGGCACATTAAACTTCGTATGACAACTGGACATAGGAGAAGGAAAACTCTGATTTCAAACATAACGGACAATTTTGTCGTTAATCAAAATTAGTTTGAGAGCTCACCCTCTTTCTTACTAACCAAAAATAACATGACCCTAATATGTAACCCTCTGTTGTCAGTTTATTGTTGCATAGGGGATTAGGTTTAAATCAGTGTTCTGTAATAGCAACTCTTTTTCGCTTACAGATAGAGCACTAGAGATGTATATAGAGAAACTATAGTACACGTTGTTAGATGGGCAGCAAGAAAAACTTTGTGGTCAAAGTATTGTATTTGGCATTTGCTTTTAAGATTTTGCTATTGAAACAGCGCTATTACTGTTTTTTTGTTCTTTTGTTTTTTATTTTTTTGCAATTCAAAATATTAATGTTGCCATGTAATTATTACATTTGAGCGACTTCGTCTCCAAGAAATGCTTGAGAAAAAAGGTAGAAGATTCACTACTCAAGAATGCTGCATGCTGTTTTGAACAAGTCATAGAAACAGCATTCTAGAAAACAGCAGCTGTACGGCTATTTACCATCCAAGAAAGTCGCACAAGAGGTTGGAAAACCAAGGGCAAATTCACAAAAGAGACTTTTCTATGGACTCCTACACAGGGACGGACATATGAACACACCAGTAGTGTCCCCGCCCTGTCGGCTAGGGGCTGCAGAATACACCGACTTAATGGCCGGGTTAGCTCAGTCGGTAGAGCGTTTGGCTAGAAACCACAAGGTTCCTAGTTCGATACCCGCCCTCGCCAACTCAGCGTATGAGTAGCACAGGGATCTGTGCGGTAAAGGAGCTGATGGTAGGTGTGGCGCTCCACCTCAGACGCTAAAATAATCTCCTTGGTCTAGCGCTAGTGAAAAAGGGATAGACTCCCTCGCTGCATGGCTGATGCCGACATTAGGCCGCCCCGACTACTTTATAATCCCTCTAATTGGTCTACGTGTTGACCATGGGTGGCGACCCATGATGCTTGAGGACGGATTCCTAGAAACTAAGTAGTTGATTGTATGTACCACTTTACTTTAGTCATGATTTAGGCTAGACGGGTGGTTGGAGAAGCCACCACCCCCGATCAATCAGCTGGTCAAGTTAAGCCCTAGTGCCTATATGATTGTCCCAAATCTATTGTCCTTATGTCAACCACCAACCCTTTATATCATATAATTGCTCGAAGCGGTGACTGAAGGTATTAGTATCCATGGTATGACGTTACACTACATCTAATAGTGAAGTCACAACTTTGGAGTTCTGGGGAGTGTCTACTACCTCTTCAGTGCCAATACTCTCAGTACTTGTTCGGGTCCCATCTATGGTTTAAATAGAAAATAATGAATTTACTAATTGTGTTTAAACAGAAATTGAGTTGAAATAAAAACAATTGAATATCCATCAAGAAAGATAAAACAAAATGTCTACGGTAAAAAATAACCCAAAAATGTTGATATGCCGTAAAATCCAACCAACCAACCAACCAACTAACCACCTGAGAAAGGAGAACAAGACAAGTTGGAAAAGCTAAAGCTAAACTCATAAGAAAGGTTTTCCTATATACTCCAACACAGGGACAAGGGGCACTGCAGTATTGATCGACACGGCAAAAACGTACATTCATCAGTTCTGTGCATTTACGTAGACAATTTTTGGTTACTTTGGGTATATTCCAGTCTAGGTAGGTGGGTGGTTTAGTTGGCGTGTAATTTTCCTGCTCTTTTCATTATTTTGATGAATAAATGTTGCAAAAAAAAAACTACTAAGAACATTGAGACGAGTCAATATATATATTTCCATATATTTATATATACTAGCAAATATATGCACCCTCCGGGTGCAAGTATTTAAGTTTTAATATATAAAAAATATCATGTTAAATTAGAAAGGCTAATGAAACTGAATAAGAATTCAGATAAAAATATTTGGAACAGAGGGGGTATAATCGGAAAATAGAACAACTTTGAAACTAACTCTTCCATCATTTTCCATTACTCCCGTCTTTCAGTGGTAAATTTTCCTAATTTAACTATTTAGTTAAAATAGGAAGTAAAGAATAATATTACAGTTATTTCTTCTTGTTAATCGATTTCTTTTAAGATTTATCCCCGAGATTTTTGCTCATATTCAATAAGATAAAACCAAATAATTAGAAATCAATAATACTAAGCATATATTTATTAAAATCAATTTTTTAAGATCAATATGCAAATTAGCCTTCCCATTCACACTGTGAACCGCTATTTTGTTGTGTATATAAATACAATTGCATGTTATTAGTATGTAGATGTGGTCAACAGTCTTAATGATGTAAAACAATTTTACCAATAATTGAGGTCTAAATGAAAAAAATAAAATCATGGAGAATGTGGTGTAAATAACAAAGGGAATTGTGACTTGTATAGTAATATAGTTTCGGTTACATAGAGACAAGCCCACAATCTCCATTATAATAAGATATATTTGGTTGAACTCGAGAGACAATTCCTGTTGTACAAGTTTCTGTTCAATCTGTTCAAGGTGGGTGGCCATCTTTTTGATGTCAGGGTGGAACTGGTGTAGCAGTCCACCAAAGGTGTCTCTACGAGCGCTTTCGGCATGTCGATTTGCCATCTTCAGGTTGGAAACTGATGGTATGTTTCGTGGTGTCTCGTTTTTAAAGAAAACGAGCAGTAGCGTAGGAATTGGTAGTGGGAGGTAGTAACAATTGTTAGGGGTATGTTGTAGGAATTGGTACCAATATTGAAAAATATCGGTCATGTTTACGGTTATAAATTTATTTCAACTGAAAGATTATCGTCTTTGAGAATGATCGGCATCCTCAAACCATCTACAATAATAAATGATAGATTTTACCGAACCGGGATAAGTTTGTTAGTAGTTTAGTTCATTGTTTATGTTTATAAAATTGAGTTTTTGGTGCTTCTATTTAAGGTAGAACTATACGTCACTTAAAATCCTCTGTGATCCCCGTTCTGTATATAACACACACACACACACACACACACATATATATATATATATATATATATATATATATATATATATATATATATATATATATATATATTCGACTCTGCTAATTAATGTGTATTGTTCAAAAACTGTGCTTTGAGTGGGGCTCCCTTTACGCCAAGAGGAGTCAATTCACGTTCCATTAAAACCTTTCCTCCGGTATAATAATGATGATGATTAAAGTAATGTATATATGTAAACATGATATCATATTTTATTAATAAATGGATGGCCTAGATTCATGAACAAACACTTATCTATCATATATCGGTATCACAGTAAGTCCATTACTGAGACTGAACTGAAGCGCCAAGATCTCTAATCCCATTATTAATTGAATTCACTTTACACAACACGCTTCATATGAGTGTTATGATATTTGAGGGGCATTTTCTTCCTGTATTAAAACATCTTTTGTAAACAGCACAGAGGTATTATTATTATTTTACTCCTTTTGAGTTTTCACATCAGTGTTAGCTGATGGTCTTTCACTGGAGTCTGAGTGACAGCAAGTATTATTATTATTATTATTATTATTATTATTATTATTATTGTTCTTAGTTTTTCACAAAAGCTTTCCAGTTTTTCACACCAGCATTAGCTGATGGTATCTCCCTGGAGTCTGAGTGACAATATGTCTCCTCAGGTTTCCAGGACTCTTCTGGGTATTCTGGCAGATTGCAACAGTGTAGTAGCCTGGATGGTCTCAATTCTTCCTCTGATTTCCAGATTTTCCAGTCTTTTTTCCAATCTTTTTGGGACCGTTTCAAGTGCACCAATTACAATTGGCATCACTTTGACTTTCATATTCCATAGCTTTTTCAGTTCTCTGGCAAGGTCCAGGTATTTGTCCATCTTTTCGTTTTCCTTCAGCTTCACCCTGTGATCTGCTGGAACGGCAAAATCCACCAGTATTATTATTATTATTATTATTATTATTATTATTATTATTATTATTATTATTATTATTTATCTCCATGAGAGTTTTTCACACCAGCGTTAGCTGATGTTTTTTTACTGGAGTCTGAGTGACAACAAGGCTCCTCAGGTCTCCAGGACCCTTCTGAGTATTTAGCCTAGCCAATTTCAACAATGTTGTTGTCTTTTTTCTGTCGTTGGTATTTTAGGAAATCATTATAGTTTAACATAAATAGGAACGAAAGAGACGGTTAATCTGAATGTTTGAAAAAATATATCTTAATAAACCCTGAAATGAGAAGACCAGTTAACATACCTATAGAATTGAATTTCAACATACGCATAGGAAAGTCAGGGACTAATTTTAACATGGAAATCTGATCACTCTGATAAAATAGTGAAGAAATTCATTTCAAGCTGTAGCCGTACCAGTACAACTATATGGATTCATGACTTGGACTCTAACAAAACTCTTAGAGAAAAAGCTAGATGGGAACTACACAAGGATGCTGAGTGGTGTTTATAACTATTTCTCGAAGCAGCAACCGCAAAACAGCGGCTATCAAAAGATTTGGACATTTTTCAGACGTCTTGTATTTAGCTTAAGTTAACCATAACATCAAGAAAATATAGCTATGTTGGAGAAAAATCTGCCTCCTTGAGAACACAAACTAAAACTCCAAATTTCAAGTTTCCACGAACCGAACTGATCAACTAGAGGACAGCTATAATGTCAGTGAAATGTCAAAGCCCTGTGAATTCAGAATTACCGATATTAATAAGTTTCTACTCACCCGTGTAACAATATCTCATCTACGGAAATCTATGTTAGTATACAAGGTGTGTTTGAAAAGTATCAAGATTGAGCTGTATTTACCAAGACAGAAATGAACAAGGAATGGAACATTAATTTTTGTCAGAATACAAGGTGTGTCATAAAAGTATCAAGATTGAGCTGTATTTACCAAGATAGAAATGAACAATGAATGGAACATTAATTTTTTTTCAGAATACAAGGTGACTAAAAAATTTCCAAAATATCTCCATACTTTTTTGACACACCTTGTACTTATAGGAAAGGCTCGATGTTGCGTACCCAATTGAGGATTAAATCACTACGCATTAACACTGTATCTGAAATCCCTCTTTCTCTCACAATAATGACAAGGAACTCTTTGGTTGAGCAGTGTAGATAAAAAGAGAGTTATGTTGATAGAGAACTAGTGTTCATTCCGTTGATTTCAACGTTCGCAAACAAATGCGTCTCTAGCAAAATCTGGTCGATACATCGAGGGGTAGGGATAATGTGATTAGTTAAACCTGGAACTGTAGCGATCTTTGTGTCCACGTATAACAAATGGACCCGCTTTCATGCCCTGAGCAATGTCGCCTTTGGTACGACACAAATATTTGTTAAGCCGGGTTTCTGCAAGAGAAGCTCTTGCCTCGAAGCAACTTAAACGACGATTAATGTCAGCCCCAAAGCGTCCTGTTTATATTAAGAATCTAGACAAAGACAATGAATATTCTAACCCTGGGGGAAATCTTTTCTATAGCCAAATATTTGACAGGTTTCTTCTTCCATATCATTTGTCAACACCATCTGCCGAATATCTTAAATATTCAAAATATTTTGTTATTGTATTTTCATATAAATTTATATGTTTTATAGTATACAATTACACTTACATATTTACATGTATGTAATATATAGGGTTGGAGGCCCGAGGTGTAATGGTTACAGGCATATGAAATGGACTCGTCGACTCGAGTTCAAATTGTGGATGAGGTTATTTGCATTTCACATTGTTCTAATACATTTGTGAAAAGTATGCATCCAACTGCTCTTCCTCCAGCTATGGGTAAAACAGTAAGGCAGACTGGGCTATTTAACCTTCGTACGGCAACCAGTCTAGGACAAGGAAAACTCTGAATTGAAACCTGTTAAACCCGCGCTAAATAAAATTGACCTAGTGTCACATCCTGCTCGTGTGGTGGGGTTGGTAAGTACATGTATACACTCAGTCAGATTTTGTGCCAAGTATCTTCGTCCACATTCTTACCCTCTTTTGGCATTCTGTAACATTTCTAATTTCGAAGCTATTTAGCTTCTGAGTTGATATCTGTGTAATCGTCATAAAATCATAAAACAAACATACTAATATTTGGTCCCTTCAGTTCATACAGTAATCTTTATTTCTAAACAATTTAAACCTATTGGTTTCTTTGATTAATTGAGGAAGACTAAAAGGTGGGGGGAGGGGGCCCTCAAAGTAGTATTAATTAACGAGAAGAGAGCCCCTTTGGTTTCAATGTTTAGTTTTCCTTCTCCTAGACAGGTTGCCATACCACAGTTAAAGAGCCCAGTCTACTCCACTATTTAACCATAGCTGGAGAAAGAATAGTTGGATTTGTACCTTTCCCTAAAGTATTGTTTTCCTTCTCCTATACAGGTTGCCATACCACAGTTAAATAGCCCAGTCTACTCTACTATTTACCCATAGCTGGAGGAAGAATGGTTGGATTTGTACCTTTCCCTAATGTATTGCTATATAAAATGCAAACAGCCTGGTTCAGGATTTGAACTTGTCTCACCGTGTTCATTTTCTACAACGGTAACCATTATACAACGCGCCTCAAACAATGGCATATCAACGCCTGTGGTTTGTATAAAACCGCACCATCCTTGTAGAAGAACAGTAGTGATGCTATTTCATCCATAACAGTAGGATGAGGGAATTATACCTTTCCTAAATTCGGAATGTAGTAGCGTCACTGGATTTTGAACTTGCTTACTGTGATACGCAGTCCAGTATGTTAGCCATGATTCCACGGGGATTCCCCCTATCGGAAGAGGCAAAGACAAGATGAAGAGATGACGACGAGATTCAAATCAGAGAAAGGAACAGTCAGTTTAACCACTATTCACAGAAAATCTCACGTATTTTTGTTGTTACATCTTTCCTCTAGGTCGGTTTTAAAAACAGGAATACGAGAAGTGATATTTCAGATTTATCAAAGAGAGATCTAATCCTTAACAATTTCAAGCCCATCTATTCATTCAACTCCGAAATTTAGGTCATGGTTTGTCACTTTTCCCGGTAACTGACTGACCTTTCCTTAAGAAATTACCCAAGTATCGGTTTATTTCTTACGGTTTCTTTGTTTAAGTGCATATCAATTTTCGTGGGTTATTTAATGCCAAAGCTATCCTTATATAAAAACAGTATTGGCTTTATTTGATCCATAGCTGGGTGATAAGTGGGTTAATAACATTCCCAAATGTATCAGTCAAAAAATAAATCGAATAGCACGACTAGAGTTTGAAATCGCTTACTAGGATATTGCAGTCCAGCACGATAGCCACTACCCCACGAGGAACCCCATAACTCGTAACTACAGCAAGAGTCTGAACTTGTGTTGTCGGTCATAGAGATGGACACAAGGGTCACTGGTGGTGGAAGGCAATCACTACATTACATATACCATTGTTAATTAGGACATGGTTAATCATGTCATACGCTTTTTATAAGTGGAAAATGCCGAAGAAACAAAGATATTTTTTATTGTAGATATCTTTTCCATTGATTGATATAAACGACCGATTTTCCATAGTGTCAGCTGTCAATTCATGACTCAGCATACTACATAATTAGCTGAATACTTCAATATCGGGTCTGAGCACTGATGTAATCAACTCAAACAGGAAGTATAAATAGTGAATTTATTAAAAGTATCATCCTCATCACCACCACCTCCATCATCACCATCATCATCAACTCAAATTTATAAAGTTGAACATATCAAATAAATTCAATCACAATTTTATTATATTTTGGATGTTGGCCTGATGAGTGCTAACTTGAAATATTTATTGTGATTAAGCGATTCGAGAATGTAACTGTTTCAGTTATTATTTTGGATGGTTTAAGGAGTTTTATAAATAGGATTATATAGTTTAGTATCGCCTGCTGTTTTCTAAGTCGGGGGTATCAAGTTTATTTTCGAATATCTCGTTATAATTCATGCCAGTGCAAATGAATTAGTTTTATTCAATTAGATTCTTTTCGCATGAGGATTGATTCGATTTATATTAATTAAAATAGATTTTTAAATATTAAATTTACTCATTCTATTGTTTTTTTATTGAAAATCTACAACTTCCTTTTAAGTTCAAGGACATCTATCAATTATTCTTAAACCTAATAATTCCTGGACGGTAGGAATTATTTTTTGTGATGCTGGGTGTCATAAATAGTTAAAATAGATTTCAAAGGATTAACAAGACTATGAATAAAAAAGTAATTTACGGTAACTGTTTATTTTTGAATTTAATAAGAACGTTCAAATAGCAGGAGTAACTCCCCTTGAACTGTGAGATTAACCAATAGACGTCCAGGTAGGGAATATTTGATTGATAGGAGACGAGAGATCTTTTTTCACAGACGACGATTTACAGAGATTGAGAGTAGATGGAGAGAGTTTTGAAGAAGAGGTTCCATAATAGATATTGAAGACGAAAGAGATAATTTTCTACTTTTCTTCCACTCCCTCTCTTCGTAAGAAAGTGGTAAAAACATAAATGATGTATTTGATATAGGATCGACAAAGCAACAACGGAAGGAAAGATACAATATTAAGAAAGCTTCATTTAGGAGTGAATGCTACAACAATAGTATAATTACTATCTAAGTATATTTGGAAATATTAATTTAATATGTAAAAAAAGAACAAGAAATTGATTGGTTTATTCAAAACAAACGTATGCTTGTACTGAAGTTTCAAAGCATTGTTAAAATATGTAGTGAGTGTCATTTCTTTACATAAGAAATTCATCCCGTGAGAACGCATGTGGATCTTCAGCAAATCTTCACCCTTGCAAGCCCTCAAGTATATGTGGCACGCAAAATAATTTCCTTTGGCGTTGACATTAACCTTGTGACCTATCAAATGCTTTCTCAGACCTGCAGATTCATATACTTTCTCATAGAATTGACACGGATTACTCGTAGGCTGCGGAAGAAGAACCTGTGAAAAATAAACATGCCATTGCTTCCTGTCAAGGGATATCGTTATAACTCGCAAGTTCAGATTTGGATGCACTTGACCTGAGAAAGATTTTACAAACATGTTACGACTGAAAATTGTACGAGATTGAGATCAAGTCCTGTTTCCAAAACGCTTGGTTTAAGATGGACTGTTTGATTCTTCTTGCCATATTGTGGTTATTTTAAAGTCAGTTTTTCGGTTGTTAAGTTATTTATTTCAGAGGTTTTACGGTCTGTGAGAATCGCTTAATACTTTTATGCAGACTGTATCAGCAGATATATTGCACCAATACCAGGAAATATAAATATATCACTCCAAACAATGTGTATTAAGAAGGAAATTGGTTTATTTAATTGAAGATCTGTAAGGGGAAATGCGGTTTCCGGGGTTTAAAAAATATCCGCTTCAAAATTACTGGCTCTGTAGGGAATAAAATGGAAGTAAATTGCCTAAAGGATATGAAAGACTTTCGCAAGCAAATTCTTCTCGCCTCCGATGCCTTAAGGGAAACAAATAACTTTCTTTTCTCCCTTGGAGACTCTCTACTCTTACGTCATTTCACACAAAAAAATATAGAAGTAATGGATTAAGGGTATTCAAGTTGTCACTCAGATTCGGTGAATGGTTAATTTATTTATTTTATCATTTTTCAGGAAAAAAACATAAGGAAGAATTAATATGGCCGCCTACTCTCAAATGATAATTTCTAAGTTGATAATAACTTACAATTGAACTATTAATTAAACAAAGTACAACGAACGAACTGTTAATTGTAATTTGTTTCATTAACAGTCCATTAATTACACACACACACACACACACACACACATATATATATATATATATATATATATATATATATATATATATATATATATATATTTTTCTGTGTATTTGTGTATGTGTGTGTATTTATTACGAATATTATGCGATATTAAGCAATATGTTTGAATTGCTATGTATTAGCGATATCTAAATACAAAATAAAATAGGTATAAAAAAATTAAATTATCATGCGGAGGTGTGTTAAAATCTGTTTATCTTAAGTTGTATCTTACTCTGCAGGTCAATATTTGAGCACTTTTCTGATTTAAGATAAAACGTTTACATGGCGATTTTTTAAAAATTTACTATATATAATAGGCAAGTTCATATACCTCGGTTGCAATCTGTTGTATCGTTGAGTTGTTAAAAGATACACAGAGAAATACTGTGCTTGATATATATTTTATTCAGCACTTGTATCTGGTGCTAACAGATATTTATACATAAAACAAGAAGTAGTACAATCACTAGACAGGCGTACAAGGATGAGGAGGGTCAATGTCCGAATATATTTTTCCCGACTGTATCACTGCTACGTCGACTTCTACAGAGCCAGTCCATCTTGTAGGGGTGTTAACTCTTCTACAACACAATATCTACTCTATTGAAAGCATTGGTGAACAGAGAATTGATATTGACAGGTTAACTAAATTATAAATAAATTTGAAACATAAAAGTCGTAAGGATGATTTATTAATTTAAAAAAAAATTGTTGATGTTTAAAACGTTTCGATTATTAAATATACTTATATCTATAATCTTCCTCGTGTCATTGAAATATGACATATATATACAAATATTAATCAGGACATTCAAATAGTTGAATGTTCTCATGTAGATTATAGATATATATTATAGATATAAATAGGGTAAAACCTCACGACTCAAAATTTCAGGTAGCCGATCTTCAGCCGAGCTTATAGGGACACGTCTGAAGTCCATTTTATTCAACTAAATACATATTCTTTCACAAAGCAGTATTTAAGGCACTCAGTGTCTATTACCTGGCTAACTTACTTAGTCACGTGACACATTCTGGCAAATATTTTTGGTAGTATCCGGAAAACTTAGAAAATTATATTGTTTTTTTACTCCAAACACAATTTACAATATTTCAAGCTCTCATTACAAACATAAGCTTTTTTTACAACATCTTTTTCATTACGATACTTTTTTTATTATGGTGTGTAATGAGACAATCTTGTGCTATGAGCGTAGCATTCATTACTGAGGGCTTTATGATTAACATATCTTTCCTTCCACGGTCACTTAGCTTTGTCGGCTGGGGCTGGAGAATACGCTGACTGCACCTTTGTAGAGGGGTAGGACACTCCACTAATAGGAGTTGATCTTGTGTGGCCACCCGTGATGGTAACCCTTAAGTTAAACACACTTCCATATTTAGGTTTCTTTTGTATATATCAAGAGATGAACCCGTTTCTTTTTAAATTTTGAAGTTTAGCAACGATGAGTCAGTTCATTTCTGAGATGAGTTACTTACTTAAAGGCACGGGAATCAATCCGGTTTTGCAAGCCTGAAATATTACATATCTAATGATTCATATTATATCGTCTTGCTTGACGGCTACTGTCGTGTCTATATTCGAATGCATTTACTGTAAATGTTGCTGGGTAATCTTAAAAAGAATTGTATCTCAGTTTTGACAAAGTCATGAAAGAAAATCAAAATATCTGCTGATTTTGTTTTCTTTAGCTCAGACTGAAAATATATGAAAAGTGGCAATTCTTTGATTCGGAACATAATGAATATAATAAACAGTGATATACCTGATTGCGTGAAGTGCTGTGCTAAATCATCCAATATGACGATGCTATTTAAACCTGCAGGAAACATTTAATACTAGTTGATGTATCCGTCTACGCCGGTTATGAATTCGGTAATTATCAACTTTTGTTTAGTAAATTAGTGTGTCCGAGAAAAAAACAGAACCCACACATTTTGTAATAAAACTGTCAATTTTAACTAGGGGGTTTAGGGTTAGGGTAAGGGTTGGGTTTTCTGGTTCACCCTGTACAGTCAGGTGACCAAGAAAAAACAGAACCATAATTATTTATTTATTTTCCCTAAACTAACCCTAAACTCCAACCCTAACCCTAAGCCTAACCCCTAAGCTTAACCCTAAACACCCCTAGTTAAAATTAACAGTTTTATTACAAAATGTGTGGGTTCTGTTTTTTCTGGGTCACCCTAATTTACTAAACAAAAGTTCATAATTACCAAAAATTCTACCACAGCTGGGTATTTTTAATCATTTTGTCAATTACGAATTTACACCAAACCATTACAACTAATGTTAACACTGTAACCGAAGTATGTTAAATGATTAATATATATATATATATATATATATATATATATATATATATATATATATATATATGCGTGTATGTGTGCGTGTGTGTGAGTGTGCGCATACTCGTGTGTGAGTGTGTGCGTGTATTAGTGTTTGATATATAAGTTAAATCCCTGCTAGAAGGGCTTAAAATACGATAACTGACAATGGGTAGGAGACTTGAAAAAGAAGTCCTAGGAACAAGTCATTGTGTCCCGATTACACATTGGTCATACAAGACTAACACATTCCTATATATTCAAACAAGAACAACAACCACAATGTGGAACATGTCAAACACCTTTGACAGTTTAAACACTTATTTATGGAATGCAGGTTTTTTGCTCACATCAGAAACCGTTATTTTAAAGCAAACAATATGAAATATCTGTTTGAAAATGTCAACATGGAGGATATTCTCTCTTTTTTTAGGGAAATAAAATTTAACCATAGAATATAGACATGAAACAAATCAATACGATACAATATAATCCCCAATAATGCTAACACATTGTTAAAACCAATTACTAAAAAATATAAATATAAATACACGATATGTATAATTTCCTAACCGTTAGGCATGACATAACCCGGGACGGGTTGATATGCCGTTAAAATCAATAGACAAACAAACTTTACTGTCCGTTGATTGGTTGTATTTTATGTCATGACAACCGTTGGGTTATTTCTTGACGATGACATTTAACGCCATGCAGTTTAATCTCATACGCAGGACACGAATACACTTTGTCACCATATTCTAGCACATGATGAAAAGGTTGTCCTAACCCTATAAACTTTATTGGAAAATCCCCAACCTGTTTATCCTATACGTGTTAGAAAGGGGTGGTTGAAATTCTTAGTATTCTGTCATGACGTTAAACTGCACCTAATAGTAAAGTTTAATTCTATAAAGTGTGGAGTACCCTTTCATCGCCATTGCTCTGACCCGGAATGGTAGTACCTGTTAGGATCCGATCTGTGAGTTAAATAGAAAGAATGAATTAAAAACATGTGTGTAAAAAATTGGGTTTAAAAAGAAAAATTTGAATACAATCAAGATTGAATAAAACAGAACGTCTTTGACATAAAATAACCCAACAAGGGTTGACATGCCTTAAAATTAAACCAAACAACAAACTATATGTTTGTTCATTGTATTCTATTCTTTCTGAAACTAGGTTTTATGTTCTGAACTTACTTTTGGTGAAGCTAAACGGAAATCATTCAAACAATTTAAGAGAGAAAAGACACTATATATAATCTACTGTTGATTTCGTGTTGTTACCCGCGACGTTAATTTCCTACATTGCATTGATAGTAAAGATTAACTAAATAAAATGGTCCCTTGCGACGTAATGATATTCAAATAGCGACAATTTATCGTATGCTTTTCACCCTGCAAGCCAATCAGGAAGTGATTCCTGCTCGTAATGATGTCAACATTTTAAAATAATGGTGGCACTGTGAGAAAATTATCATTCTTCGAAGAACTGCTTCAACTTTGATATATGTGTGTACACAAACCAAAGGAAATAAAAAAGGGTGTGTCAAATGTATTTTTCTTTTTTTAGAGATATATAACATTATCTAGAGTTTCAATATATATATATATATATATATATATATATATATATATATATATATATATGAATATATTTGTATATAGAGATATATGTTGACATATATATTTATGTCTATGTATATATATCTATATGGATGTCGGTGTGCATTATTATATATTATATATATATATATATATATATATATATATATATATATATATATATATTATATATGAAAAACAACGATGATTGTATTATTCTTGGAGCCAAAGTCGGTTTGTTTAATAAACCAGCATTCAAAAGTTACAACCTATAAGAAAATGTCCTGGTGATGGTTTATCAAACAAACCGAAACTTTTAAATATCGAACACCGAACCTTGCTATGACAAAATTACATATTTTTACATATTGACATACCGTCGAATTTATTTCTGTTAACCTTGACTATATATATATATATATATATATATATATATATATATATTATATAGAGAGAGAGAGAGAGAGGGGGGGTGGGAGACAGACAGACAGACAAAATGCGAGATAGAGAGTGAGATAGATAGATAGATAGATAGATAGATAAGGAAAAACTTATATGATATAGAATGAATAAGACAAAATGTCTTCGGCATAGAATAACCCAACAAGTGTTGATATGCCGTAAAATAAAAAAAACACACACACTAAATAAGCCATGAAGCCTGATATGTCATTACAAAGAAAGAAAGAAACCAATAAAGTTCCAAAATGTTTCACGAATTACTGAAATCTTTATTAATTGTCACATTTCTTGTAAAGAATCTCGGGGATAAAGGGTTAAGTATTAACTTTCGATTTTAGTTTTTTTCATTTTATTACACTTTTAGTATTAATACATTGATACTACTTGTTTTTAATTGTATCTAATAATTTGTAACTTGGTTTGGTTTTTAATATCAACAAGAGTTACTTTGTTGATTACTAGATTGTTCCCCCCGTGGGAAATACATTGCCAAAGTTTAAAACCCCGCAAAAAAATGCTGTCTGTTGCGCATCGCAAATTAATTAAATACTATCTGAGTAATTGGTTCATTTTTATGTTTTTATCTTTCTATATTATTTATTCATATATATATATATATATATATATATTTCTATTTGCTATTTATTGGAGGTGCGTGGTGTAATGGTTAGAGTCGTAGGAAATTGATTTGTCGACCCGATTTCAAATCTGTGACGAACCTGTTTACATTTCACATAGCACTAATGCCCTATTTATAAATCCAGCTACTCTCCCTCCAGATACTGGTAAATAGTATAGCGGATTGGGCTTTTAACCATGGCTATGTAACTAGTCTAGGAGAGGAAAAACTGAATTCAAACCTGTTAAACTCCGCTTAAGAAGTTGCCCATGTGTCACGTCCTGATCGTGTTGAAGGGTTGGTAAATATATATTGGCTAGATTTTACGGTATGTTAACCCTTGGGTTATGTTATGCCGAAGACGGTTTTCTTTTATTCATTCTGTTACGTTTTTAAGCGGCATTCCCTGTCCTTAAAGTAGATGCGTTTATCCAGTGGAATTGGATCCTTGATAAGGAGTTCCTCGATAATGAATCCTTTGGTTACTAAGGAGTTCTCAGTTACTGGTATATAGTCCTTCGATAATGAATCCTTTGGTTACTCTGGTAATCGTATAAGTCCTTCCTGGGTATTGGTAAAGATCCGACAATCCTATGTCCGGGCTCAAAGAGTGCAGTTGTAATTATGACCAATGTGTGTGGGGGGTAAGTATTTTATCAGGCCCACAGTATTGCTAGTGATTGGTTGCAAGAATAACTCACGTGACCTCGGCTAGTCTATAAATCTAGGTGAGGAATTAGAGCATACCTTGTATCCTCAAAATATTCCAACACATTCTACCAGGTATTACTATTCCAAATCAGAGTAAACCTGGAAGTAATTAGGATAACGGTGTACTCCACACCAGAGCTCCACAATTGGAACCTCATTATTAGATGCAGTTTAACGTCATATTCACGACACTAAGACCATAAGACCCTCAGCTACCGACTTCTAGCACATATATGGTAAAAGGGTTGGGAGATTTGCATAAGAGCAATATGATAGAGTCAAACATACTTACATATTTACCAACACTTGGGTAGGATGTGATAGAAGGTAAATTTTTTGACCGTCCGTCTAACTCAAATCAGGGCCAAATTGAAGCTCAGCTACCAAGATTTCGTCACTGAGCATCACGGTTACCACCCACGGTTAGCATGTGGCAACATTAGTCGGGGTCTTACCCCTCCGAAGAGATGTTGTCGGCGTATTTTACAGCTCATATCGACAGGGTGCCTCTGGTTTGTTCTTGTTTATCTAAATTAGCAACCTCGAATTATGCAGCCCTCGCATATGATTAAAACTTACACTAGACTAAGGTGAAACATTTTAAATCCTTCTTTAAAAAATGTTAAACCACTTTTAATGGATTGTGCTAGACAAACAAGAATAAATGACAAAATCGTTTTCTTCTCTCTCTCTCTCTCTCTCTCTCTCTCTCTCTCTCTCTCTCTCTCTCTCTCTCTCTCTCTCTCTCTCTCATTTCGATTTCCCGATATTCCAAACATTACACAGCAGATAAAATATTTCATCATCAGGTTGATTGGTTGGTTGGGTGGTTGGATTATATGGCATGTCAACCCTTGTTCAGGTTATTTTATGCCAAAAGAATTTTGATTAATTCATTCTTGATGGGTATTATTTTTTTATAAATTAATTTCTTCTTTAAACACATTTTTAAACTCATTTATTTCTATTCAATCATAGATTGGACCCTTATAGGTACTACCAATCTGGGCCAGAATAGACCTGGGAGTAATAGCGATGAAGAAGTACTCCACACTCCACAAAGTTCCAAATTTGAAACCTCACCATTAGATACATTTTAACGTCATATCCAGAACAATAAGACCCTCACCCACCGCCTTCTAGCACATATATGATAAAAAGGTTTGAGGTTTGCCATAACGCTAATAATGTTGGGACTGTCATATACTTATTAGTGCATGACGTGACCAGCTGATTGATCGAAAGAGGCCTCTCTGACTTCCCGTCGAGTCTAAGAGCAAAATTCGAATGTTATATGTCATGTACTGCTCAGCCACCATGTTTCGTCTTGAAACATCACGGTTCGTTACCCACAGCCAACAGGTGGTGGCATTCGATGCGTTTTGCCCCTCTGCGAAGATGCAGTCAGCGTATTCAACATCTCCAGCCGACAAAGCGCTAGATTTGTTATAACTTGTTAACAGTCGTTACATTTTGTAACTTTTATTTATTGCCTCATTAAAATTACATGAAACAGTAAATTGTAAAATGATAATAATAAAGTTATATCTTTAAAATGATTTTCATTTTAGATTCTACACGTAAGTCATATTTAGAATTTCAAATAGGTTATCTTTAATTCATTTTGATTATTTTATATCTGAAAAGGATGGCAACGAATTTCCTCTAACTATTCATGTCTGTCGTCACATTTATTCGTTTATTTATTACTACGAGGGTGAGTCAAAAAGTAATGTCATTTGGTTTAGGACAGGTATAATTATCAACACAGGTATAATCATCAACACAGTAACATGTATCATACATCAAAGTGAAGCTGGTCCTCTGTAGATCACATACCTACTACAGATTTCACTTTGTCACTGGAATAATGTTAGCTTCTGTTTGGCCCCAGGAAAGAGAGTTTGAGAGGCAAACATTATTCCAGTGACGAGGAGAGAAGTCTGTAATGAGGATGTTGGTCAAAGAACAGTCAACACAAGTTTACGGACACAGGGATACATACTCTCATTCGAAGGTGGAACATTGCTTTTGAGAGAAACAGTGACTATGTGGAGAAGTAGGGATGTTATCTAAAGAGTACCAGCTTCATTTTGATGCATTATACACGTTCCTCTGTTGATAATTATACCTGTTCTGAAGAAAATGGCATTACTTTTGTACCTACCCTCACACGTTGACTTTATGGGTTTTTTAAATGAAGTTAGATCTAAAATACAATTTAAATGGATGTTTGTGTGTAGTAAGGAATGATGAATCACGCTTAACACTTGTTAATCAAATTTTGAGTGGGGAATAATTTTGTATGACGTTATCTAAACGGGACACTTTACCATAAAAATTAAATTGATGCTATAATATACACTTTTTACAAATGACCTAACTTTATATGTGTGAGTTTAAATGAATTTACATGAATGTCTATCTCTATGAATCGCTGTAGGTTGATGTTTTAAATATAATTGAAAGGGATAGGTTAGTTTCGCATCTGTTTTCTCTTATCTATCTTCCTTTTCTTTTGTCTGTATTTGACGCAGTATTTGTTTCCTCAAGGAGATCTAAACAGTCTATTAAAAAGAATGGGTAAAAGTGGTAAATACAAAACATCACCCCCACCCCCACCCCCCGAAAAAAAACAGAAATAATTACACATAATAAGATGCTTCGTTCTTAGGAAATCTTATAAAAGCAATATTTATTCAAACAGATAAGCTGAAATTCCCTCCGCCTTATAAATAAAAAAAAACCAGCATTGTCTGGCGGGCGGATTTTTTTGACGATACATAATCAGCTAAATGTTTTTTTATTATTTATCGATCGCCTTAAAGAGCACTATGCGAGGAATATGCCTTGGCTTTAAGAGTAGATTAGAAGAGGATATAAATCCTTTGAATAATTTCAGCAATTCTTATGATATGCAAGCTTTTGTTTCCGTAATCTATGTGCTTACATATAGGACTCACCAGAAGAAAGCGCTAAAAAGCTAAGAAATGTGGATATACATCATACATGGATGGCGTTATGAGCATGATAAAAATAAGGGAATAAGTTGAAAGGGTTTCACATGTAAAGCGTTAAAAATAAGCGTAATCGTGGATCATATAACCACATGTGCAACAAATGAGGCCGTTCTTTAGTGAATCTGTTTTGTTTTTTGTTGTTGTTGTGTTTTGCTTCTTTTCGTTATACTACAAAATAAGAAAGATAAGGTTATGTAACTGAATGCACACACAAATACCCATAGATACTGTGAAATACTCACGTACACACACAGGGACACAAATACAGAAACACACACACACACACACACAAAATATATAATATATATATATATATATATATATATATAGTATATATATATGGGGGGCGAGAGAAGAGAGAGCAAGTGATGAGTTTAAATACCGTAAAACTGAGTCAATAGTTTCGTGCATATATATATATATAATATATATTATGTGTGTGTGTGTGTGTGGTGTGTGTGTGTGTGTGTGTGTGAATAAAAAGGCCTTAAATACATGAGTATCATTTCAACTCGTTGGTATCTGGGGCCCACCGAGCTTCGTCAGACCACGTTTTTATTTTATTAAGATTCTTAATAAAATAAAACGTGGTCTGACAAAGCCCAGTGGGCCCCAGATACCCACGAGTGGAAATTGTCCATAATCATGATACCCATGGTATTTAAGGTCTTTTTATTCCCAAATAAATTTGCTCTGTTTATAAAAATTAAACATTGAGCTCTCATACGGAACCTGACCTCTACAACAAACTACTGGTAGGAGAATAGTACCAGCCTAGAATCACCTTGTATAAGAAAATTGGTACCCAACAAAGATATATATATATATAATATATATATATATATATATAATATATATATATATATATCACCAAGTGCTGTAGATGACATCCAATGTCCACACAGACCTGAGGAATTAAAGTTTTTGTTGGTCTCCTTACACTATATTGGTATAAGAATCGATTCTACTACTTTCTTCTGACTTCTTTTTGGCTCTCTTATCATCCGTCCCTAAAACACCAGAAATATATATATATATATATATATATATATATATATACATATATATATATATATATATATATTTTGAAGAAGAGAGAGAATGAGAGAGGGAGGAGAAGAAAGAGAGAAAGAGGGAAGCTTGGCTTCTTGAAAATGCTATAGAGAAAGAGAGAACAGAGACAGAGACAGAGGATTTGAAATAGTATAGACTGAAACTGTATGTTACCATGATTTCATATCTTTATATCCAAACGTTATATATTATATATATATATATATATATATATATATATATATATATATATATATATATAGAGAGAGAGAGAGAGAGAGAGAGGGAGAGAGAGGAAGACACACAATTTGTTTTATTGTTATTACAATTTTATTTAATAATGCAATTAATAATAACTTTTATGAAAAACTTTACGTGCTCATATCGGAATAAGAATTGAGTCTCCTACTTTCCTCTGAATATCTCATCGAAATTCGACAGACACTTAGCGAAGTACTTTCACAATCACCCGCTTCATCCCCCCCCCCTCACTGCCTCGTGTTTTATTCAGGGGAGATATCTACTGCCTTGTTTTCGCAATGGTAACTTTTATCATCATCTGAGTGCTTCCAAATGATTGTCTTCTTAGAAAACAAGAAATCGCAATCCAATCTAAAATGGCACCGGACGGTCTTAATCAGACAGAGTGCACTGGACCAAATGGAGTGTGTCTAGCTCTCAGCACTGACGACGCAATCCTGATTATGAGAGTCGAGAGGGCCAAAAGTCGGGATTTGTACGCAGGAAAAACAACGATGTCGCTGACGACTCTCTCTAATTTTTTGTAGTTTTTTGCTTTGTTTTGTTTTTGTTTCGTCTTGTTCTCTTTCTTCTTAATGTTCTGTTATGGCTCTTGTTCTTGTTTTCAGCTTGGGGATTCAGGGATGCGAAACGACCCAAGCGTGTTTGTTTATTTCAGAGGTATTTTCAATAAAGGATGGATATACAGTCGTCCCCAATACTCACTCTCTTTCAGCTTAATATAAACTGAAGAAAAAAATGATCTCTAAATGAGCGCTGGCATTAAAACCGAGGCAAATGCTCCAGGGTTGAAAAAAAGGCTTGCTGTAATGTTTATTGTAAGAAAAACTAAATCACATGGCCAGATTTCTAAGGCTGAATGAAGCTGTTTGAATTGCACCTAGGCAAATGCGCCAGGGTTGTATATAGGCGTAGTATACATTTAGGATTTCTAATGCCGGATGAAGCTATTTGAATTGCACCTAGGCAAATGCGCCAGGGTTGTATATAGGCTCAGTATACATTTAGGATTTCTAATGCCGGATGAAGCTGTTGCATTGACCTAGGCAAATGCGCCAGGGTTGTCTGTACCGGATGATTGCATTTAGGCCAAATGCGCAGTCTTAGCGTAGTATACATTTAGATTTCTAATGCCGGTGAAGCTGTTTGCATTGCACCTAGGCAAATGGGCCAGGGTTGTTCTATGCGTAGTATACATTTAAGATTTCTAATGCGATGAAGCTGTTTGCAATGCACCTAGGCAAATGCGCCAGGGTTGTCTATAGGCGTAAGTATACATTTAGATTTCTAAATGCCGGATGAAGCTGTTTGCATTGCACTAGGCAAATGCGCCAGGGTTGTTATAGCGAGTATACATTTAGATTTCTAAATGCCGGATGAAGCTGTTTGCATTGCAGGACTAAATGACGGCCAGGGTTGTCTATAGGCGTAGTATACATTTAGATTTCCTAATGCGTAATGAAGCTTTGCATTGCACTAGGCAAATGTGCCGTTATAGCGTAGTATACATTTAGATTTCTAATGCCGGATGAAGCTGTTTTGCATTGCACCTAGGCAAATGGGCCAGGGTTGTCTATAGCGTAGTATACATTTAGATTTCTTAATGCGGATGAAGCTGTTTTGCATTGCACCTAGGCAAATGTGCCAGGGTTGTCTATAGGCGTAAGTATACATTTAGATTTCTAATGCCGGATGAAGCTGTTTGCATTGCACCTATGGCAAATGCGCCAGGTTGTATATAGGCGTAGTATACATTTAGATTTCTAATGCCGGATGAAGCTGTTTGCATTGCACCTAGCAAATGCGCCAGGTTGTATATAGGCGTAGTATAACATTTAGATTTCTAATGCTGGATGAAGCTGTTTGCATTGCACCTAGGCAAATGCGCCAGGTTGTTTATATAGGCGTGTATACATTTAGATTTCTAATGCCGGATGAAGCTGTTTGCATTGCACCTAGGCAAATGCGCCAGGTTGTATATAGGCGTAGTATACATTTAGATTTCTAATGCCGGATGAAGCTGTTTGCATTGCACCTAGGCAAATGCGCCAGTTGTATATAGGCGTAGTATACATTTAGATTTCTAATGCTGGATGAAGCTGTTTGCATTGCACTTCGCGCTGATGTCTTTGCAAAGGCATGGATCCTTCTGTTCTCTCCAATTATCCTCTATGTATAATTACTAGGGAATAATGTGTTCTGTGAGCTGCTGGTCCTATAATGGTTGTCGGTGTAAGAAATCTACACGGTGAACCGACCTCAAATCCTTTATGAGGCTGTTTGCATTGCACTTCGTGTTGATGTATTGGTAAATAGATCATTTTGTTCTCTACGATTATCATCTATAAGTAAATTCTAGAGAATAATGAAGACGGCTGGAGCGCAAATCTCGGCCGGAACGTTGTGTATATAACAATAAAAATGGTTATATACACAACAGTCAGAAAAATCTAAATGATACAATTCGTTTGTTTATTTCTAGATAGCTTTTATATAATTTGCTTATGTATGTATGTCATATTAATATGTCTTTAGGCAAAGTTATTCTGAACGAATATATCAACAAAACACATGTATTCTTATTTTCCTCGTACTGTTGGCCACATACCTCAGAAAATATATATGAGTGTACATAGATATATGGTTTTAAATCCTGACTTGATGGAAGTGTTGGGTAGATATATTTTTGAGTGGTTGAATATTAAGAAATGCAATATAAATATTAAAAATGTTTTGTAAAGTTCTTGTAAGTTGCCTTTGAGCTTGGAAGTTATGTTTTATAAATGTTGGCTTGTAGTGAAACATATTACAGTAACTTTTTTTTTATCATGATTTATTAATTAATTCCTTTTTAACGGCATCCAATCCATCTAGAATTATTTCATGCCTAGACGTTAAGGAATGGGTTTCTTTTTACGGTCAAATTAAAATTTTTGAATCGCTATTTCTTCAGGGTTTCTTTGTACATACACGAATATTAAACATATATGTATATATATATATATTATATATTATATATATATATATATATATATATATATATATATATAAGAGAGAGAGTTTCATAATTTGATGAAGCATTGTGTATGTATTGGTTAGGAGGTTGATTTAGAAGGCTATCAAAGAATTCATTTGGGAAGAAATGTCATAGCTGGACTGCTTCAAGTTATTCTTTTGATAAAGAGGTATTACCTCGAAAATTCAAGAAATAATAAAAATACAGGTCAAAACACAACACCATTGTTACCGTATTATTATTTTTTTAATTTATTCCAAACTGCATTGTGATGCCTTCTAAATCAACATCCTAACCATTATATTAATATATATATATATATATATATATATATATTATAATATATTATATATATATGTTTGTGTGTGGGTGTACACACACACACCATATATATATAATATAATTATTATGTTTGTGTGTGGGTGTACACCACACACACACACACAACTACTAATATATATATATATATATATATATATATATATATATATATATATATATATATATATATCACTAACTCTGTGTCCTCCTGATGATGATGTGTATTGCATGACCGGTACTTTATTTGATTTATTTTATTCAAAAATATTTTTTGAATAAATATTCCATACATATAACAAGAAGCAGATCGAAAACACAGTGTATAAAAACAGCAATAAATTCATCCTTACGATTATATATTTTCACTTTCAAACATTTTCTTCAAAACACACACACACACACACACACAAACACACATACAAACCCCCATATATATATATATATATATATATATATATATATAGTATATATACTGAGAGGTGGGCTTGTCTTAGATGTGAACATACATTCATAGATTAAAAAAAAACAGCGATATTTATTTCCTTAAAGACTGTCTAATCTCGGATCGGAATTTCGATCGATATGCTATTAAAAATCTTATCTGTTCTTTGATGTATTCGTTAATGGTTTGAGCCATAAACCTTTTGATCTTAAGAAAGACTTCTCACCATCTCTGAGCTTTCGTCATCGGACGGTCATCAGAATCGGTATCATCTGTGAAATAAATCAGAAGAAGCAAGTAAATGAAATCCTGGAGTGTCAGATGGTTGGATCTATATATCAAGCAGATATGAAAGCTAACAGGTCAGAAAAAGAATATGATGACGATATCAGAAAGAATTAAGAAGATGGTTATATATTATATATATATATATATATATATATATATAATATATGCCCGTTTAGCCATTCGGTAGACATCCGCCTAGGAATCAGGTTCCTGGTTCGAAGTGGAGAGCTGATGGTAGGTGTGGCGTTCCGCATCAGACGGTAAAAATCTCTTGGTATAAACTAGTTGAAAGGGATAGACTTCGCTCTTGGTCTAAGTAGGTCGGGGCGGCCTAGAGCTCGGTATCACCAG
>CM042146.1:86108267-86154763 GCA_023376005.1 Doryteuthis pealeii | reverse complement strand
TTCATTTTAAATAATGATAATAATTTTTTTAAAACATAATCCATTGTGCGGACTTCTTTTTATTATAGTATGACTTAGCAATATATGCACGCCTCCGGGTGCAAGTTAATGTGTAAGTTTTTAATAGAATAAAATATATGTTAAATTACAAAGTGACTTATTGAACTGATAAGAATTCAGATAAAAATATTTAGAACAGAGGGGGTAATGATTGAAAAAATAGAAACAAACTTTGAAACGCTAACTCTTCCTATCATGTGTTCCCTGTACTCCCGTCGTTTATTGGTAAACTTTTGTTTCCTAATTTTAATTCATGTTAGTTAAAATAGGAAGTAAAGAATAATATTACAGTTAATTTCTTCTTGTTAATGGATTTCTTCTGCTGGTTGAAGTTAGGATTTATCTTTGTAAGATTAATCCCCAATGATTTTTGCTCATATTCATTAATATAGAAACCAAACAATTAAGAAGAATCAAGTAAATACTAAGCAATATTTATTAAAATCACATTTTTAGATGAATAATGCAAATTAGCCTGTAAACTGCTATTTTCTTGTATATATATACGTTAAGAGTACATATTGCGATGGTTGATTAGTTAGGTTAAATATGGTCACAGTCTTAATGAGTAAAACAATTTTTATTAATGATTGGGTTGTAAATAAAATATGAAATCATGGATGAGAGTGTGTATAATGAGACAAGAGAATGTGTGACTTGGATAAATGGTGAGAGTGAGTTGTATGTCGTCTTGGTAGTAAGTACCGTGACAGATACAATGCGCGCGACATCTACAGTTGATAAGTTAAGATGATTGTATATATATATACGTGTTTCGTGATGATATGTTTATGTGTGTGTATGTTGTGTGGTGTAGTTTTTTGTAATGTGTGTGTAAAGAGAATAGATTGTGAGAGGGAGAGAGGCGAGTACAGTAGACAAAAAATTAGGAAGGGGAATAATCATTTCATTACGGTTTGCATGCGTAATCATTTAAGTGTGTACGGAGAATAGATAATTCTCTCTCTCAAGTGAATGGACATATGCTGTTGGATGCCTCGTTGGGTGTTCAATGTCAATCTTGGGTGTCATCTTTGACCTCTTTTTGTACCCTATTATTTTGAACTAAAGTTGACAACCAGTCCTAAAAGAAGGAAAACTCTGAATCTCAGACTGCTTAAACTACTTTTAAGGAAATTACCTCGTGTCATATCCTGCTCATTGGGGATGGATGGAAGTAACACAACAACACACACCACACACACACACACAATGCACACACACAAACACATATATATATATATATATATATATATATATATATATATATAAGATAGTTTTTTAATAATTTTGCTTGAAGCATTGTGTATATATTGGTTTGAAGGTTGTTTTTTAAGGCTATCACAATGCAGGTGTAAAGAAAAAATAATAAGGTAACAAGTGGTGTTGTCTGTTAACCTGTAATTTATTCTTGAATATTTGAGTAATAAAAGTCTCTTTTTCAGAAGAACACTGGAACTGAAGTAGTTGTTCGTGCTTGTATCGGATTTTTAGTTAAATGAATTTTTTTTTTTAAAAATGTTAACAAGATGGTATTTTTTTTATAACTGTATTCTCGTGTTGCATGTTTACGAGAATGCGCTTTTTTTGTACGTGGTGCGTATGTGTGCATGCGTGTGTGCGTGAAAATGCGTGTAGCACTGTGGAGGTTATGACATTTGATCCACGCGCGTTGTGTGCGTATGATGACCGTATTCACGTGCCGTATGTGCGTAATAAATAGAGCGTATTTTGGGTGTTTGGCTGGTATATATAATATATATATTATAATAAGTATATATATTATATATATTTTATGGGAGAATATATCCGTTAGAAAGACTGTTTAAAAAAACGAACGCTGAATCTCAACCGCTGAATTTTGAAAAATGCATGTTCTGTTTAAAAAGATAAAAGTAATTTTTATTTTTAATTTTTAAAAAATCAGAAGGCTTATAGGTTTTATAATACAAACTCAAAAGAGTTGTGTTGTAAAAATATATACAAAATGTAAAGTGGGTATCACCAATAGTATGTATATATATTTCAGCTGTTAAAAATATACAAAGTCCACAGTGTAATTTGAAGAAAAGATGTTAAGAGTTCCAAAAATTTACTTTGTGGTTTTAAGTCGCGGTACAGTTATAGATGAAAGTCTTCAAGTGTAAAATTCCAGATATGAAATGTTTTTCATTTGAACAAATATGAAAAAATAGATGGGAAATTAATACCGACAGTTACTAACAATAGCCGCTAAAAGACGTCTGACAATGGAACAAAAAAAAAGAAATTTACTTGGAGCGGTTATACGAAACTTAACCATTCAAATACAAAGCACCGGCACATCTGATTGGTTGTTAGTAACAGCCAATCAATATATACTATATATATATATTATATTAGTAAATTTTTTTTTTTTTTGTCATTGTCAGAAACGTCTTTTAGCGGCTCATTGTTTTGGGTGGTTGTGTACCAGAATCTTGATCACCTTGATGAGGAATCAAGCAGGGCGAGGGAAGTCTGATGATGGAGAGATCACCGAAACGCTTCCATGAACCTGTGGGATTACATCACTGACGACAGATCACCCTAGCGCCCCCAAATGTAGGAGCGGTATATTTTAGAAAGTGATATATAGTCTACTAACATTTTTTTTCATCTCATAATGTTGAGATTCAGATAGTAATGCTGAATAAGAAAAAAAGAATGATATCGAGAATTTTGTCTGGGAATCTCAGTAAAATAGTTTCGTGTTTTAAATTAAGAATGCCCCGAAGTGAGATTACCGCCGGTGACAAGAAATATCATGGTAAAAAAATTTAAATGGATTCTAAGTGCATGGTATTTTGCCATGTTCTCTTTATATTTATTGAGGGTACACACACACGCACCATACAAGCACGAACACATACGTATATATATATTATGTATATATCTATTATATTATATATATTATATAGTAATATATATATAATATCAAATAAACACACAACTAACCACAAAGATATCTCTCAAAACAAATAAATATTTTTGTAAATATGTTGAATTAAGAAATTCATGTTGGCTGTCAATCTTTTTTTAACATTATTTTTAACCATATTGTTGGTTCTCATTATTCAATTATTAGATCTCTCTCACACAACACCACACACACACACACACACACATGCACACACACATATATAATAATATATATATATATATATAATATATATATGGACTGCCTCGTCGATTTTCCGTACGCATGGAGGTTTCATATTACACATGAACACCCACACGTGGTTTGTTTATAGTGGTGCAGGCTTGTGTTGGACTCCACACTTTTGGCACAGTCGATAGGAAAGAATTGGTGGCATCAAGGGTTGCCACAAAACCATCAAGCGACGCGACCGGCGCGAGGATTTTTCATTCAGAGTTTATGAACCTCCCCAACCCAGTCTAGTTTTGTAGTTCCCTTTGTCGCTAGTTTGCTACAATTCGCATAGTATATTGGTTTTATTATTATTATTACATTATTATTAATTATTCATCTATTATTAATATTATTATGCGATTTTTTTCATCGACTGCGTTAGCCCTGTTGACTTGACACTCGGAGACTGAGGTGACAGTCAAAGTCCCTTCGGTCAGACTAAGTCTTCTTAGTATGATAGCCGATTCTTAGTAAATCCCTTGTTTTCTGGATGGTCTGCAATTGGCTTCCCTAATTCCAATGTGCTTCCAGTTTCTTTTCTGATTCTGGGACGCGTTCGAATTGCAAATTGGTGTCCAATTTTCTCACATGTTTTCAACAGTTTGTTTTTTTTACCACTTTTTTATTTTTTGGTGGGGGGTCCATATTATTATTATTATTATTTATTATTATTATTATTATTAATTATTTACTTTCTTACGAGTTCTAAACATAACTTCTAACAGGCTGTTTTCTGAGTGACAGCAAGTTCTTTATGTCTCCAGGACACTTTTGAGGTTTCTAGCTGATCTTAACATTGTTGTTGTTTGGATGGTCTGCATTCTTCTTCGGATGTCGAATTCTTCCCAGACTCTTTTCCTCCAAACCCTTGGTAAAGCGCTCCAAACGGCCCCATTATAATGGTACGACGTTTAGCTTTATGTTCCAGAAGTTTCTTCAGCTCTCTGGCTTGATCCCCATGTCGTCTCTAAATATCCTAGCCGATTTTTATTTGTGCTGTGGTCTAGGTGATTTCAATTATTCCTCTAATCTAACAGTTCATTGTATTTTTTAGAGTGTTTGGGCTCCAACTAAGACTGACATCACTGTAACATATATTTCTACGTGTGCCATTATCTGAAAATATAGGTATTCATCCAGCTCTTCGCCCTTTTTTTATTCTTTAGTCTGCTGGAACGACAACATATCAACTAAATGAGAAATCTTTCTTTTTTTTGTTAATTAAAGTAAACCTGGGCTTCTGGTTTGTGTTATTGTTGTTATTGCTATTGTTGTTATTGTTTTGGTTACTAGTATCATTATACTAATATGTATTATTTATTTCCTCTTAGTTATTATTTTATCATTATTATTGTTATTATTATATTCACTCCATTCGAGTGATAGCAAGTCTCCTCAGGTCTCCAGGACCTTCTGGTTATTCCAGCCATCTCAATAATGCTATAGTCTGGATGGTCTCGATCCTTCCTCTGATTTCCAATTACAATTGGTACTACCTTCACCCTCATGTTCCACAGTTTTTTCAGTTCTCTGGCAAGCAAAATCATAGCACACTTGTCTATGTCAAATTCCATCCCTATGCCCTGACTGTATATTCTAATTGTTTGTACTAGTGTTTCTAACTCTTTTTCATTTTTGCAAAAAACTTTGATGTCATCCGTGTACATAAGGTGATTTATTTCTTCCTCTGATTTGGTAAATTTGTAACCGCACGTACATTTTATAAGTGTATGGTTAAGAGGCATCATTGCTATAACAAATAATAATGGGGATTGGAGGTCTTCCTGGAAAATGCCTCTTTGTATTTTCACCTCTGTTAAGGTCTGTCCTCCAGCTGTTAATTCAACTTTCTCCAATTTTTCATGGGATTAGTGATAAATTTTATTACTTTGTGCGATATTTTGTACTTCTTTAAACATTCAAGGATCCATTATTATTATTATTATTATTATTATTATTATTATTATTATTAGAGAGGTTTTAACATCAGCGTGAGTCTGAGTGACAACAAGTCTCCTCAGATATCCCGGACTTTTCTGAGGATAATAAACGATTGCAGCAATGGAGTTGTCTTGATAGTCTCAATTCTTCGTCTTTTCAAAGATTTTTGGGACCGTTCTAAGCGCAGCAACTACAATTGATATCACTTTCAACCTCATATTCCACAACTTTTCCAATTCACTTATTATTATTATTATTATTATTATTATTATTATTATTATATATGTGTGTGTATATATGTGTGTGTGTGTGTGTGTGTGTGTGTGATAAATGGTCTTCACACAATTTAAAAAATGTATAGGATAAATGATTATGTTCAAAGAATGTATATATATATATATATATATAATATATATATATATAATATGCATGTAGGAGAATGTGTGAGTGTGTGATCAATAAAATATGAGTGAAAAATAAAAACTAAGTTGTTGAAAATTAACAATTTAATCATGTAACATGTTTCGCTTCTACAGCTTCATCAGATATGACACTTCTTTTTTTTTTTCTTTTGAAATGATAAGAGAATGAACTGTTAATTTCCACAAGTTGGTTTTCATTTTTTCCGTCATATTTCTTAACCACAATCTCAAGCACATTGGCACATATGTGAAATATATATATATATAGTATATATATATAGTATATATATATATATATATATTATATATATATATTCTTCTGTGTAGGTTCATAAATACGTGGTTATATTTTCTGCGTGTGATTATGTGAAAGTGTGCAGCTATTCTAGAATATAGGCATGTTTATATTCGTAAAAGTCAGCGAGTCTTCCTTAGTATACATAAATTTTTGGAAAAAATGAAAATTAATATGAATGTTAGGAAAGGCAAATAAAATGACATGAAGCGTTATCTCGAGTTATATGGATATGGGTTTGATGCTCAAATACTTGAACTCGTAGACGATTTAACTTGAACAGTTTTAGCGTATTCGTTTAAATACCATATACATATATATATATAGTTTATATATATATATATATATATATATATATATATATATATATATATATATATATAATATATATATATTATATATGGGGGTGCATAGGTTGGGATGGTGAAGAACATACAGTCTTGGTTAAGTGTATTTCTCTCCTTGCATTTTCAAAACTAGGTTTTGTTTGAAAATTGACACCTAGGAAGCGCCATTGATTTCATGTATTCGCTAACTCCTATACTTATACATATAATACTCTATTCTGATAGTGAGTTATTCTTATCTTATGAATATAGCAACTATATTAATCAATATTAAAATCATATGTATATATTTACCAACTCCTCCCAACGGACAGGATGCGACATGTGGTCAATTTCTCAAGCTGGTTTAACAGGCTTGAAAACAGTGTTCCTTCTCCAAGACTGATTACCTAGCGCAGGTTAAAGTCTGCCCTACTATTTACCCATAACTGGAGGGGAACAGAATAATTTAATGCATGCTCTCCCAAGGGTACTAAAATAATATATATATATATATATATATATATATATATATATATATATATATATATATATATATATATTATTATATATATATAATCGAAACGTATGTTATAATGTTAATCCTTGAAGGACATGCACACGGCCGGGCGAAAACGATTTCAAATCCTTGACAAGGCTGTTTGTATTTTACATGGAGCTAATAGCATTGGGAAAGGTATGAAATCTACTGATCTCCCTTCAGCTATGGGTAAACTGTAGGCCAGATTTGGGTCTGTGAACTAGTTTAGGCAACCAGTGTAGGAGAAGAAAAACTCTGAATTCAAGCCTGTTAAACTCCGCTGTCACTTCCTATTTGTTCTTGGAATTGGTATATATATATATATATAATATATATATATATATATATATATAATATATGTGTGTGTGTGTGTGTGTGTGTGTCGGCAGCGATTTTATGGTAATGGGGATATGATGATGATGATGATCATGATTCTAAAATAATATAATGGTAATACAGCCTCAGCATACATACGTTTTCAACACAAAATATACCAGGGTTAATTTCTGGTGGAATATTATACAATCAATACAGATATTGTTATGCATTATTTATTACCAGCTTTACAGCATTTAAACTTTCTAAAAAACAAAATATGAATTGCAGCAATCTTTTCTTTTTTCTATTTCTTTCTCCACAGTCCTAGTCCGCTTTTTAACTATTTTTTCCATAAACATTGCTATCATTATGACATTGAAAACATACGTTTCATAAACACTGTTAAAGAAAGTACTGTGCACATTCTGATGGAAAAAAGTACCAACCTAATTAGTTTCCTTTTTACAAGCAACTTTGTGTTTGCCAACTGCAAAAAATAAAAGAAAGTTTCTATAACACTGGGGATAAAAGAAACAAGCAACACTTTAATTGTCTCTATGAATATGTCTTTGAATATCTGTTAACCCATGCAGTTGTTTCACAAAAGAAAATTCTAGATGATCTTCACCGTGGGCATATTTTTATAAACATTAATTCTATAGGTACGTAATTAGTCACGGTACCTAACTTTGATATCAATTGGAACAAAAAAAAGATAATTTTGATAAGTGTATTAAAACATTATATAATAAAATCATATAATCAACGTTCTAGCTTTATTTTTCGCATAACCAGGTTTATACGAAAGCCGACGTCGGGTTGATATTTAACAGAAAATATTAATTTAGGTTATACTTAAGGCGTTGGTCTTTTTGAGTATTATTTGGGCAAGAATGATAAACTCATGCGAGAGTTGGGTACAGTTGGTTTGAACCCGGTGTATTCCTTTTAAAAGACCGGTTGTCATATAAATGTTAAATATTTTAATCTGTGATTATAGCTGGTGAGTATTTGAATTCATGGCGATACAGATTTCTTTGACATCGCCGCAGGAGTCCTACAAGGAGATAAATTAGCACCATATATATTTATAATATGTCTAGACTATGTACTCCGAACATCATTAGATACCATAAAAGAAAAGGGTCTTACATTAAGAAAGGCAAGAAGCAGCAGATACCCTGCACAAACAGTCACAGATACAGACTATGCGGTTGACCTCGCACTTCTTGCAGATACACCGGCACAGGCTGAGTCACTATTACATAGCCTGGAGGAGGCAGAAAAAAAACCTCGACCTTTATGTGAACTGATAAAACAGAGTTCATGAGCTTCAAAAAGAAAGGAGACATCTCCACACTAGACAGTAAGCCCCTTAAGCCAGTAGAACAATTAACATACCTAGGTAGTAATATCTCATCTACAAATGACGATATAAATGCACGAATAGGAAAGGCATGGCTGGCCACAAACAAATTGTCAGTCATATGGAAATCTGATCTCACTGACAAGCTAAAGCGACATTTCTTCCAGGATGTAGTCATATCAGTGCTGCTGTATGGCTGCACCATCTGGACCCTAACGAGGCGCCTTGAGAATAAGCTAGATGGGAGCTGCACAAGAATGTTGCGTGTAGTTTTGAACAAGTCGTGGAAACAGCACCCCACAAGGGAGCAGCTGTATGGTCACCTGCCCCCTATCTCACAGACCATCCGAGTGAGACGGACTAGGCATGCAGGACACTGCTGGAGAAGCAAGGACGAACTCATAAGCGATGTTCTGTGGAAGCCAACACATGGACATGCTAGTGTGGGCCGCCCAGCAAGGACCTACATTGACCAACTATGTAAAGATGCTGGCTGCAGCGAGGAAGAACTCCCAGGGGCGATGAATGATAGGGAAGGTTGGCGAGAGATTGTCATGGATATCCATGCTGCCTGCACGACATGATGATGATGATTATTATATTTCATATATCCATATATTATAGTCTTGTCGCTATTTCATACGACTATAAACGTTTCGACGCATGTACATATTGTTACATCATAAAAAGGTTGGCCTTTTTATTTTGTAAGTGTTGAAATTAAAAACGATGGTTTAAAAGTAAGAGCTCAAACAATGGTTCATGTCAGTATGATAGGTAAGGTAAGTTGAAATGTTCAAATGTGTACATAGTATTTTGTGTAGATAAAGTTCTTGAGGCTGTTGGGTAAAGAATAAAGTTAAATACTTACATATTGAGTATGCATTATCGTGTGCTTTGTGGACACGAAGCTGCCTGAGGAATAAGCCACCCTGTCTTGTAGACAAGAGATACGTAATTGATGTGTGTTATCTTGTTGAGAAGTGTTGATTTGAAAGGATTAAAGAGGATATGTTTAAAACTTTGATGCTTGTTTTTTATAAGGTTGGTTTGGTTGTTTTGTTTTTGGCATATCAACCATTTTCAGGTCATTTAATGTCGAATAAACAAAGGAGTCGGTTTACTTACAGTACTTGCTGTTACTTAACTGGTCACCAAATTATGTATCGTCCTGTCGGCTCGTGCTATAGAATATACCAACAGCAACTCTGCATTGGGGTAAAATCCCCCAATGGGGCCACCAGTTGGTCGTGGGTGGCAAGCCGTGAAAGCTTAAGGGTGGAATTCTGGTGGCTAAGCAATCCATGGCATGAAACACTCCACTTTGGTCCTTACTTAGGTTAGGACGAGCGGTCGGAGAGCCCCCCCCCCCCAGATCAATCGGCCAGATCAACCCTAGCACCTGTCATTGTTCCAACCCTATTAGTTTAAGGACAAAACCCGATCCTTTTTATCATATATGTACTAGAAGGTGGCAGCTGAGGGTAGTAGTGTTCTGGATATGACGTCAAACTGCATCTTATGGGTGGGTTCCAATTTTGAAGTTCTGGGGAGTTTAGAGTAATCCTTCATCGCTATTATCCCAGATCCCCTTTGACTGGGAGTCGTAATATCTTTTATGTTAAAAAGAAAAAAAAATGACTTTAAAATAATTATTTAAAAATTGAGTTTAAATAAAAGAAAATGTGAATATCTTACAAGAATGAATAAAAAATCATTCGGCATAAAATAACTCAACAAGGTTTGACATGCCGTAATATCCAACTACTCAATCAACCAATTTAGTATTGAACATGATAATCGCTACTAAACTTCGTTGGTCTAACGGGAACGGTTTCTTTCAGCGTGAATTGACTGTAATATAAGGCTGCTTGTTACACCACCTAGCTCCTAATGCGAGAAACGTGATAAATAAGGAATTAAATTCCTACTGCATCACAATACTAATCTTAATAGATATCTATAGATTAAATGATAAAACATTCTTTTTACAATTCCAACTATGAATGTCCACTACTTTGAAAGAAAAACAATGAAAATAAAATTAATAAAAATCAGCCGTTATTTCGACCTGCTAAACTTACAAGAAAACAAAGATAATAATAAGAATCGGAAATAATATTAACCCAGGCGAAAGACACGCAAGATAAAATCAAGAAGCAAAACAATACCAGCTAAATAAACAAAATTGAAAATTGTCTTTCTCTAATTTGCAAATTCTTCAATAATTGATAATAAAAAAAACCGTCCAATTCTCATTTAGTGAATTAAGAAAGTAAATCAAGTGAACAATTTTAATGAAAATCTACGAGCATGTGTTTTCATCAGGCAAAATCTGAAGAGTCTGTGAAGTAGGTTTGGTTCGAATAAAGAGATAACCTCATTTTCGACTCGCTGAATCGAATTCAAACATTTTAATTGAAATTACGGAAACTAAAATACTCCACGCATCATTAAATTAAATTTTAAAGCTGATGAATCATTTGTTTGTAACGATTATAAATCAGTGTTGTGTAATATTAACTCTTGTTTGCTTACAGTTAGAGTACTGGAGATGTATATAGTTAACTATAGTATACGCTGATAGATGCGCAGTAAGAGATAATCTGTGGTTAGAGTATTGTTGTATACTGTAATAGCTTTACATCGGTGATATATAATGTTGAGAAATTTTGGTATATAGTTATTTACTAAGCTGAACTTAGATGCAGCACAAAGCCAGAAGTATAGGGCACCCAGTGAGAATCGAACTCACTAACAATGGTCTGCTAATCTAGCTTGCTAACCATTACACCACGTTTTGGTATATAGTTATTTACTAAGCTTAGCTTAGATGTGGCACAAGGCCAGAAGTATGGGGCGCCCAGTGAGAATCGAACTCACTAACAATGGCCAGCGAACCTAGCTTGCTAACCATTACACCACGTTTTGGTATATAGTTATTTACTAAGCTTTGCTTAGATATGGCACAAGGCCAGAAGCATGGGGCACCCAATGAGAATCGAACTCACTAACAATGGTTTGTGAAGCGAGCTTGCTAACCATTACACCACGTTTTGGTATATAGTTATTTACTAAGCTTAGCTTAGATATGGCACAAGGCCAGAAGTATGGGGCTCCCAATGAGAATCGAACTCACTAACAATGGTTTGTGAAGCGAGCTTGCTAACCATTACACCACGTTTTGGTATATAAGGCGTGTGCTAGATCGTCGCCCATACTTATAGACTAGGCGAGATCATGTGATCTACTTCTTGGCCAATCACTGGCAGTACTCTGAGGCTGATACAATACTTAACCGACCCTACTGGCCATAATTACGTTGACATTCATGGACGACGGACATAGGATTAAATCGCTGGACCTTTACCAATACGTAGGATAGGACTTATACGCTTACCAAAGGATTCCATAACATAGGGCTTTCTTTAAGCCCTTTTAAACTGGCTAAGGATGGTATTTAAAAACTTTACATATAATAAAAACTCTTGTTCATTTAAAAATATAATGCTGGATATTTATATAGAGAACTATAGTATACGCTGTTAGATAAGTAGCAAGAAAAATCAGTGGTTAGAATATTGTTGTTTTAGATTCGTCCTAACCGCTAATTCAGTTTCTACTCTCTATTGCTCCCTTTCTGGAGATTTATATACAGAACTATAGTAAGTATTTTCCTGATTTCCCACCAGGCCGAATTAACACAAGTTTTTTTTAACGTAGGTAGCCAAGCACAAACTAAAGCTCACGCAGTGGCCAGTCTAAAATGTGCGTGAATTCTCTTCAGTATTCCTCTTTTAAGGCACGTCAGGCACCGAGCAATAGACCCGACCCTGCCACTTTTATACAAGTGGGCAATTTCTGCCTGAGGGAATAGCCCTTTGAGATCCCGTGATTTAATTATATCGAAGCCCCTGGACGCTGTGAATGTATGATAGAGAAATATAGTTTATGATGTCATAGGTAGCAAGAAAATTGTGTGGCCTTTTTAATTCTTGTATCAGGTTTGTCCTAAACGCTTGACAAAAATTTGCTAATCTATTTTCTACCCTGTCTTTTTCTGAAATTCTAGAGATTTATATAGAAAACTCTAGTATATGATGTTAGATAGGTAGGAAGAAAAATCGGTGGTCAGTGAATTTCAGTATTTTGCATTAGTTTTAAATCAGTGTTGTTTAATATATATATATATATATATATATATATATATATATATATATATATATATATATATATATTTACCAACACCTTTGCACGGGCAGGATGTGACACAAGCTCAATTTATTAAGCGGAGTTTAACAGGTTTGAATTCAGATTTTTCCTACTCCTAGACTGGTTACCAAGCCATTGTTAAAGAGCCCAAACTGCCGTACTCTTTGCCTATAGCTGGAAGGAGAATAGTTCGATTCATACCTTTCCTAAGGGTATTAGCGCTATGTGAAAAGCAATCAACTTTGTCCAGAATTTGAACTCGGGTCGGTGAGTCCATTTCCTACGACTATAACCATTATTTCACGTGTGTTGTGTAATATAAGATCACATTTTCTTACAGATAGAGCGTTGGGAATTTATATAGAGAACTATAGTATATTATTTAATAAGAAATGTAATAAAAATATGTAGTCATAAATTGTAGTGTTCAGCAATAGCTCGAAATTAGTATTATCTACGTTATTCGGACTATTGTCCTCATCTTCATTGTTATCTGTACAACGTTCCGGCCGATGTTCCCTCTGGCCTTCTTCAGGTATTTCTTGTCGGACTCGGAAACTTTCTCTAGACTGCAAGTTCAATCCTAGTCAAGGGCAGCAGTAATACCCCCGTGGATTGAATAAAGAGTTAGGTGGAAATTCCGTGACGGCTCCCGATTACAAGAAGATTCCCGATTACGACAAGAAGGTTCCCGAGTTCGAAAAGAAGGTTCCCGGGTTCGAAACGAAGGTTCCTGAATCCGAGAAGGTTCCCGAGTCCGACAATAAATACCTGAAGAAGGTCGGAGGGCACATCAGCCGAAACGTTATACAGATAACAATGAAAATGAGGACAATAGTCCAAATAACGCAGATAATACTAATCATCAAGCCTCATCTCAAACATTCAGAGAAATAAATTCAAATTAGTTTTGTGTAATAAAAATTCTTGTTAGCATAAATATAGAGAGCTGGTGATTTATATAGAGAACAATTGTTTATGCTGTTAAATGAATAACAAGAATAATCTGAGGTCAGTGTATTTTTGTATTCGGCATTAACTTTAACTCACTCTGTGTAATATAAACTCTTGTTCGATTAGAGAGAAAGTATTGGAGATTTATATAGAGTAAAATAGTATACGCTGTTAGATACGTAGTAAAGAGAATCTGCTGGAAATGTGTAATGGTAATTTCACATAGCTCTAATACCATTGGGAAATGTACGAATCCATCTATTCTTCCTCCAGCAAGGGTAAATATTAGGTCACTCAGGGCACATTAAACTTCGTATGACAACTGGACATAGGAGAAGGAAAACTCTGATTTCAAACATAACGGACACTTTTGTCGTTAATCAAAATTAGTTTGAGAGCTCACCCTCTTTCTTACTAACCAAAAATAACATGACCCTAATATGTAACCCTCTGTTGTCAGTTTATTGTTGTATACGGGATTAGGTTTAAATCAGTGTTCTGTAATAGCAACTCTTTTTCGCTTACAGATAGAGCACTGGAGATGTATATAGAGAACTATAGTACACGTTGTTAGATGGGCAGCAGGAAAACTTTGTGGTCAAAGTATTGTATTTGGCATTTGCTTTAAGATTTTGCTATGGAAACAGCGCTATTAATGTTTTTGTTCTTTTGTTTTTTATTGTTTGCAATTCAAAATATTAATGTTGTCATGTAATTATTACATTTGAGCGACTTCGTCTCCAAAGAAATGCTTGGAGAAAAAAGGTAGATGATCACTACTCAAGAATGCTGCATGCTGTTTTGAACAAGTCATAGAAACAGCATCCTAGAAAACAGCAGCTGTACGGCTATTTACCCCCTATTACAAAAACCATCCAAGAAAGTCGCACAAGAGGTTGGAAAACCAAGGGCAAATTCACAAAGGAGACTTTTCTATGGACTCCTACACAGGGACATATGAACACACCAGTAGTGTCCCCGCCCTGTCGGCTAGGGGCTGCAGAATACACCGACTTAATGGCCTGGTTAGCTCAGTCGGTAGAGCGTTTGGCTAGAAACCACGAGGTTCCTAGTTCGATACCCGCCCTCGCCAACTCAGCGTATGAGGGATCTGTGCGGTAAAGGAGCTGATGGTAGGTGTGGCGCTCCACCTCAGACGCTAAAATAATCTCCTTGGTCTAGCGCTAGTGAAAAAGGGATAGACTCCCTCGCTGCATGGATGATGCCGACATTAGGCCGCCCCGACAACTTTATAATCCCTCTAATTGGTCTACGTGTTGACCATGGGCGGCGACCCATGATGCTTGAGGACGGATTCCTAGAAACTAAGTAGTTGATTGTATGTGCCACTTTACTTTAGTCATGATTTAGGCTAGACGGGTGGGTGGAGAAGCCCCCCCCCCCGATCAATCAGCTGGTCAAGTTAAGCCCTAGTGCCTATACGATTGTCCCAAACCTATTGTCCTTATGTCAACCCCCGACCCTTTATATCATATAATTGCTCGAAGCGGTGGCTGAAGGTATTAGTATCCTTGGTATGACGTTACACTACATCTAATAGTGAAGTCACAACTTTGGAGTTCTGGGGAGTGTCTACTACCTCTTCAGTGCCAATACTCTCAGTACTTGTCCGGGTCCCATCTATGGTTTAAATAGAAAATAATGAATTTACTAATTGTGTTTAAACAGAAATTGAGTTGAAATAAAAACAATTGAATATCCATCAAGAAAGATAAAACAAAATGTCTACGGTAAAAAATAACCCAAAAGTGTTGATATGCCGTAAAATCCAACCAACCAACCAACTAACCACCTGAGAAAGAAGAACAAGACAAGTTGGAAAAGCTAAAGCTAAACTCATAAGAAAGGTTTTCCTATATACTCCAACACAGGGACAAGGGGCACAGCAGTATTGATCGACACGGCAAAAACGTACATTCATCAGTTCTGTGCATTTACGTAGACAATTTTTGGTTACTTTGGGTATATTCCAGTCTAGGTAGGTGGGTGGTTTAGTTGGCGTGTAATTTTCATGCTCTTTTCATTATTTTGATGAATAAATGTTGCAAAAAAAACCTACTAAGAACATTGAGACGAGTCAATATATATATTTCCATATATTTATATATACTAGCAAATATATGCACCCTCCGGGTGCAAGTATTTAAGTTTTAATATAATAAAATATCATGTTAAATTAGAAAGGCTAATGAAACTGAATAAGAATTCAGATAAAAATATTTGGAACAGAGGGGGTATAATCGGAAAATAGAACAACTTTGAAACTAACTCTTCCATCATTTTCCATTACTCCCGTCTTTCAGTGGTAAATTTTCCTAATTTAACTATTTAGTTAAAATAGGAAGTAAAGAATAATATTACAGTTATTTCTTCTTGTTAATCGACTTCTTTTAAGATTTATCCCCGAGATTTTTGCTCATATTCAATAAGATAAAACCAAACAATTAGAAATCAATAATACTAAACATATATTTATTAAAATCAATTTTTTAAGATCAATAATCAAATTAGCCTTCCCATTCACACTGTGAACCACTATTTTGTTGTGTATATAAATACAATTGCATGTTATTAGTATGTAGATGTGGTCAACAGTCTTAATGATGTAAAACAATTTTACTAATAATTGAGGTCTAAATGAAAAAAATAAAATCATGGAGAATGTGTTGTAAATAACAAAGGGAATTGTGACTTGTATAGTAATATAGTTTCGGTTACATAGAGACAAGCCCACAATCTCCATTATAATAAGATATATTTGGTTGAACTCGAATGACAATTCCTGTTGTACAAGTTTCTGTTCAATCTGTTCAAGGTGGGTGGCCATATTTTTGGTGTCAGGGTGGAACTGGTGTAGCAGTCCACCAAAGGTGTCTCTACGAGCGCTTTCGGCATGTCGATTTGCCATCTTCAGGTTGGAAACTGATGGTATGTTTCGTGGTGTCTCGTTTTTAAAGAAAACGAGCAGTAGCGTAGGAATTGGTAGTGGGAGGTAGTAACAATTGTTAGGGGTATGTTGTAGGAATTGGTACCAATATTGAAAAATATCGGTCATGTTTACGGTTATAAATTTATTTCAACTGAAAGATTATCGTCTTTGAGAATGATCGGCATCCTCAAACCATCTACAATAATAAATGATAGATTTTACCGAACCGAGATAAGTTTGTTAGTAGTTTAGTTCATTGTTTATGTTTATAAAATTGAGTTTTTGGTGCTTCTCTTTAAGGTAGAACCTTACGTCACTTAAAATCCTCTGTAATCCCCGTTCTGTATATAACACACACACACACACACACACACACACACACATATATATATATATATATATATATATATATATATATATATATATATATATATTCGACTCGGTTAATTAATGTGTATTGTTCAAAAACTGTGCTTTGAGTGGGGCTCCCTTTACGCCAAGAGGAGTCAATTCACGTTCCATTAAAACCTTTCCTCCGGTATAATAATGATGATGATTAAAGTAATGTATATATGTAAACATGATATCATATTTTATTAATAAATGGATGGCCTAGATTCATGAACAAACACTTATCTATCATATATCGGTATCACAGTAAGTCCATTACTGAGACCGAACTGAAGCGCCAATATCTCTAATCCCATTATTAATTGAATTCACTTTACACAACACGCTTCATATGAGTGTTATGATATTTGAGGGGCATTTTCTTCCTGTATTAAAACATCTTTTGTAAACAGCACAGAGGTATTATTATTATTTTACTCCTTTTGAGTTTTCATATCAGTGTTAGCTGATGGTCTTTCACTGGAGTCTGAGTGACAGCAAGTATTATTATTATTATTATTATTATTATTATTATTATTATTATTGTTCTTAGTTTTTCACACCAGCTTTCCAGTTTTTCACACCAGCATTAGCTGATGGTATCTCCCTGGAGATCACTTTGATAAAATAGTGAAGAAATTCATTTCAAGCTGTAGCCGTACCAGTACAACTATATGTTAGTATAAAAGGTGTGTCATAAAAGTATCAAGATTGAGCTGTATTTACCAAGATAGAAATGAACAAGGAATGGAACATTAATTTTTGTCAGAATATAAGGTGTGTCATAAAAGTATCAAGATTGAGCTGTATTTACCAAGATAGAAATGAACAATGAATGGAACATTAATTTTTTTTCAGAATACAAGATGTCTAAAAAGTTTCCAAAATATCTCCATAATTTTTTGACACACCTTGTACTTATAGGAAAGGCTCGATGTTGCGTACCCAATTGAGTTTTAAATCACTATGCATTAACACTGTATCTGAAATCCCTCTTTCTCTCACAATAATGACAAGGAACTCTTTGGTTGAGCAGTGTAGATAAAAAGAGAGTTATGTTGATAGAGAACTAGTGTTCATTCCGTTGATTTCAACGTTCGCAAACAAATGTGTCTCTAGCAAAATCTGATCGATACATCGAGGGGTAGGAATAATGTGATTAGTTAAACCTGGAACTGTAGCGATCTTTGTGTCCACGTATAACAAATGGACCCGCTTTCATGCCCTGAGCAATGTCGCCTTTGGTACGACACAAATATTTGTTAAGCCGGGTTTCTGCAAGAGAAGCTCTTGCCTCCAAGCAACTTAAACGACGATTAATGTCAGCCCCAAAGCGTCCTGTTTATATTAAGAATCTAGACAAAGACAATGAATATTCTAACCCTGGGGGAAATCTTTTCCATAGCCAAATATTTGACAGGTTTCTTCTTCCATATCATTTGTCAACACCATCTGCCGAATATCTTAAATATTCAAAATATTTTGTTATTGTATTTTCATATAAATTTATATGTTTAACTTTACACTCAACCAGATCAGCCAAACAGTAGGGTAGACTGAACTCTTTAACCTTCGTACGGCAACCAGTCTAGGAGAAGGGAAACTCTGAGTTCAAACCTGTTAAACCCCGCTAAATAAATTGACCTAGTGTCACATCCTGCTCGTGTGGTGGGGTTGGTAAGTACATATATACACTCAGTCAGATTTTGTACCAAGTATTCTTCGTCCAAATTCTTACCCTCTTTTGGCATTCTGTAACATTTCTAATTTCGAAGCTATTTAGCTTCTGAGTTGATATCTGTGTAATCGTCATAAAATCATAAAACAAACATACTAATATTTGGTCCTTCAGTTCATACAGTAATCTTTATTTCTAAACAATTTAAACCTATTGGTTTCTTTGATTAATTGAGGAAGACTAAAAGGTGGGGGGAGTGGGCTCTCAAAGTAGTATTAATTAACGAGAAGAGAGCCCCTTTGGTTTCAATGTTTAGTTTTCCTTCTCCTAGACAGGTTGCCATACCACAGTTAAAGAGCCCAGTCTACTCCACTATTTAACCATAGCTGGAGAAAGAATAGTTGGATTTGTACCTTTCCCTAAAGTATTGTTTTCCTTCTCCTATACAGGTTGCCATACCACAGTTAAAGAGCCCAGTCTACTCTACTATTTACCCATAGCTGGAGAAAGAATAGTTGGATTTGTACCTTTCCCTAAAGTATTGCTATATAAAATGCAAACAGCCTGGTTCAGGATTTGAACTTGTCTCGCCGTGTTCATTTTCTACAACGGTAACCATTATACCACGCGCCTCAAACAATGGCATATCAATGCCCGTGGTTTGTATAAAACCGGACTATCCTTGTAGAAGAACAGTAGTGATACTATTTCATCCATAACAGTAGGATGGGTGATTTATACCTTTCCTAAATTCGGAATGTAGTATTTATTTGTCTCATACCCCACCTGTATGGACTGGGCACAAGGCCTCGTTTTAACGTGGGCCCACCCACAAACCGAAGCTAATGGGTGGGAAAGAACAAAAATTGTGTCGATCCCGTCGGCATTCCCCTCAAGGGCTGGGCTGTACACCCAGCCCTGCCCCAACGGGGTAGGTATTGCCTGGGGGGACAGCCCCCTGGGATCGACGCTATTAATTCAAGCACAACGATCCAGCGGCCGAAGCGCACTGGACCCCTGTCCCGAAGGACGGGTAGGTGGCATTCGGAATATAGTAGCGTCACTGGATTTTGAACTTGCTTACTGTGATACGCAGTCCAGCATGTTAGCCACGATGCCACGGGGATTCCCCCTATTGGAAGAGGCAAAGACAAGATGAAGAGATGACGACGAGATTCAAATCAGAGAAAGGAACAGTCAGTTTAACTACTAGTCACAGAAAATCTCACGTATTTTCGTTGTTACATCTTTCCTCTAGGTCGGTTTTAAAAAACAGGAAGATGAGAAGTAATATTTCAGATTGATCAAAGAAAGATCTAATCCTTAAAAATTCGAAACCCATCTATTCCTTCAACTCCGAAATCTAGGTCATGGTTTGTCACTTTTCCCGGTAACTGACTGACCTTTCCTTAAGAAATTACCCTAGTATCGGTTTATTTCTTACGGTTTCTTTGTTTAATGGCATATCAATTTTCGTGGGTTATTTAATGCCAAAGCTATCCTTATAGAAGAACAGTGTTGGCATTATTTGATCCATAGCTGGGTGATAAGTGGGTTAATACCATTCCCAAATGTATCAGTCGAAAAATAAATCGAATAGCACGACTAGAGTTTGAAATCGCTTACTAGGATATTGCAGTCCAGCACGGTAGCCGCTACCCCACTAGGAACCCCATAACTCGCAACTACAGCAAGAGTCTGAACTTGTGTTGTCGGTCATAGAGATGGACACAAGGGTCACTGGTGTGGAAGGCAACCACTATATTACATATGCCATTGTTAATTAGGACATGGTTAATCATGTCATACGCTATTTATAAGTGGAAAATGCCGAGGAAACAAAGATATTTTTTTTTATTGTAGATATCTTTTCCATTGATTGATATAAACGACCGATTTCCCATAGTGTCAGCTGTCAACTCATGACTCAGCATACTACATATTTAGCTGAATACTTCAATATCGGGTCTGAGCACTGATGTAATCAACTCAAACAGGAAGTATAAATGATGAATTTATTAAAAGTATCATCATCATCACCACCACCTCCATCATCATCATCATCATCATCATCATCATCAACTCAAATTTATAAAGTTGAACATATCAAATAAATTCAATCACAATTATATTTTGGATGTTGGCCTGATGAGTCCTAACTTGAAATATTTATTGTGATTAAGTGATCCGAGAATGTAACTGTTTCAGTTATTATTTTGGATGGTTTAAGGAGCTTTATAAATAGGATTATATAGTTTAGTATCGCCTGCTGTTTTCTAAGTCGGGGGTATCAAGTTTATTTTCGAATATCTCGTTATAATTCATGCCAGTGCAAATGAATTAGTTTTATTCAATTAGATTCTTTTCGCATGAGGATTGATTCGATTTATATTAATTAAAATAGATTTTTAAATATTAAATTTACTCATTCTATTGTTTTTTTTATTGAAAATCTACAACTTCCTTTTAAGTTCAAGGACATCTATCAATTATTCTTAAACCTAATAATTCCTGGACGGTAGGAATTATTTTTTGTGATGCTGGGTGTCATAAATTGTTAAAATAGATTTCAAAGGATTAACAAGACTATGAATGAAAAAGTAATTTAAGGTATCTGTTTATTTTTTAATTTAATAAGAACGTTCAAATAACAGGAGTAACTCCCCTTGAACTGTGAGATTAACCAATAGACGTCCAGGTAGGGAATATTTGATTGATAGGAGACGAGAGATCTTTTTTCGCAGACGACGATTTACAGAAAATGAGAGTAGATGGAGAGAGTTTTGAAGAAGAGGTTCCATAATAGATATTGAAGACGAAAGAGATAATTTTTCTACTTTTCTCCGACTCCCTCTCTTCGAAAGTAAGTGGTAAAAGCATACATGATGTATTTCATATAGGATCGACAAAGCAACAACGAAAGGAAAGATACAATATTAAAAAAGCTTCATTTAGGAGTGAATGCTACAACAATAGTATAATACTATTTAAGTATATTTGGAAATATTAATTTAATATGCAAAAAAAAGAACAAGAAATTGGTTGGTTTATTTAAAACAAGCGTATGCTTGTACTGAGGTTTCAAAGCATTGTTAAAATAGTGTCATTTCTTTACATAAGAAATTCATCCCGTGAGAACGCATGTGGATCTTCAGCAAAACTTCACCCTTGCAAGCCCTCAAGTATATGTGGCACGCAAAATAATTTCCTTTAGCGTTGATATTAACCTTGTGACCTATCAAATGCTTTCTCAGACCTGCAGATTCATATACTTTCTCATAGAATTGACACGGATTACTCGTAGGCTGCGGAAGAAGAACCTGTGAAAAATAAACATGCCATTGCTTCCTGTCATGGGATATCGTTATAACTCGCAAGTTCAGATTTGGATACACATGACCTGAGAAAGATTTTACAAACATGTTACGACTGAAAATTGTACGAGATTGAAATCAAGTCCTGTTTCCAAAACGCTTAGTTAAAGATGAACTGTTTGATTCTTCTTGCCATATTGTGATTATTTTAAAGTCAGTTTTTCGGTTGTTAAGTTATTTATTTCAGAGGTTTTACGGTCTTTGAGAATCGCTTAATACTTTTATGCAGACTGTATCAGCAGATATATTGCACCAATACCAGGAAATATAAATATATCACTCCAAACAATGTGTATTAAGAAGGAAATTGGTTTATTTAATTGAAGATCTGTAAGGGGAAATGCGGTTTCCGGGGTTTAAAAAATATCCGCTTCAAAATTACTGGCTCTGTAGGGAATAAAATGGAAGTAAATTGCCTAAAGGATATGAAAGACTTTCGCAAGCAAATTCTTCCGCCTCCGATGCCTTAAGGGAAACAAATAACTTTCTTTTCTCCCTTGGAGACTCTCTACTCTTACGTCATTTCACACAAAAAAAAATATAGAAGTAATGGATTAAGGGTATTCAAGTTGTCACTCAGATTCGGTGAATGGTTAATTTATTTATTTTATCATTTTTCAGGAAAAAACATAAGGAAGAATTAATATGGCCGCCTACTCTCAAATGATAATTTCTAAGTTGATAATAACTTACAATTGAACTATTAATTAAACAAAATACAACGAACGAACAGTCCATTAATTACACACACACACACACACACACACACACACACACACACACATATATATATATATATATATATATATTTCTCTGTGTGTGTTTGTGTATGTGTGTGTGTGTATTACGAATATTATGCGATATTAAGCAATATGTTTTGAATTGCTATGTATTAGCGATATTTAAATACAAAATAAAATAGGTATAAAAGAAATTAAATTATCATTCGGGGTGGGGGGAGTTAAAATCTGTTTATCTTAAGTTGTATCTTACTATGCAGGTCAATATTTGAGCACTTTTCTGATTTAAGATAAAAACGTTTATATGGTGATTTAAAAAAAAAATCACTATATATAATAGGCAAGTTCATATACCTCGGTTGCAATCTGTTGTATCGTTGAGTTGTTAAAGATACACAGAGAAATACAGTGCTTGATATATATTTTATTCAGCACTTGTTTCTGGTGCTAACAGATACTTATACATAAAACAAGAAGTAGTACAATCATAAGACAGGCGTACAAAGATGAGGAGGGTCAAATGTCCGAATATATTTTTCCCGACTTTATCATTGCAACGTCGACTCTTACAAGGCTATGAGCCAGTCCATCTTGTAGGGGTTTTAACTCTTCTACAACACAATATCTACTCTATTGAAAGCATTGGTGAACCGAGAATTGATATTGACAGGTTAACTAAATTATAAATAAATTTGAAACATAAAAGTCGTAAGGAGGATTTATTAATTTAAAAAAAATATTGTTGATGTTTAAAACGTTTCGATTATTAAATATACATATATCTATAATCTTCCTCGTGTCATTCAAATATGACATATATATATATATATATATATATACAAATATTAATCAGGACATTCAAATATTTGAATGTTCTCATGTAGATTAGAGATATATATTATAGATATAAATAGGGTAAAACCTCACGACTCAAAATTTCAGGTAGCCGATCTTCAGGCGAGCTTATAGGGACACGTCTGAAGTCCATTATATATATATATATATATATATATATATATATATATATATATATATATATATTTCTCTGTGTATGTTTGTGTATTACGAATATTATGCGATATTAAGCCATACGCTTGAATTGCTATGTATTAGCGATATTTAAATACAAAATAAAATAGGTATAAAAAAATTAAATTATCATGCGGAGGTGTGTTAAAATCTGTTTATCTTAAGTTGTATCTTACTCTGCAGGTCAATATTTGAGCACTTTTCAGATTTAAGATAAAACGTTTATATGGCGATTTTTAAAAATTTACTATATATAATAGGCAAGTTCATATACCTCGGTTGCAATCTGTTGTATCGTTGAGGTGGTAAAAGATACACAGAGAAATAATGTGCTTGATATATATTTTATTCAGCACTTGTATCTGGTGCTAACAGATACTTATACATAAAACAAGAAGTAGTACAATCACAAGACAGGCGTACAAGGACGAGGAGGGTCAAATGTCCGAATATATTTTTCCCGACTGCAACGTCGACTCTTACAAGGCTATGAGCCAGTCCATCTTGTAGGGGTTTTAACTCTTCTACAACGCAATATCTACTCTATCGTCATAAAATCATAAAACAAACATACTAATATTTGGTCCCTTCAGTTCATACAGTAATCTTTATTTCTAAACAATTTAAACCTATTGGTTTCTTTGATTAATTGAGGAAGACTAAAAGGTGGGGGAGTGGGCTCTCAAAGTAGTATAATTAACGAGAGAGAGCCCTTTGGTTTCAATGTTTAGTTTTCCTTCTCCTAGACAGGTTGCCATACCACAGTTAAAGAGCCCAGTCTACTCACTATTTAACCATAGCTGGAGAAAGAATAGTTGGATTTGTACCTTTCCCTAAAGTATTGTTTTCCTTCTCCTATACAGGTTGCCATACCACAGTTAAAGAGCCCAGTCTACTCTACTATTTACCCATAGCTGGAGAAAGAATAGTTGGATTTGTACCTTTCCCTAAAGTATTGCTATATAAAATGCAAACAGCCTGGTTCAGGATTTGAACTTGTCTCGCCTGTGTCATTTTCTACAACGGTAACCATTATACCACGCGCCTCAAACAATGGCATATCAATGCCCGTGGTTTGTATAAAACCGGACTATCCTTGTAGAAGAACAGTAGTGATACTATTTCATCCATAAACAGTAGATGGTGATTATACCTTTCCTAAATTCGGAATGTAGTATTTATTTGTCTCATACCCACCTGTATGGACTGGCACAAGGCCTCGTTTTAACGTGGGCCCACCCACAAACCGAAGCTAATGGGTGGGAAAGAACAAAAATTGTGTCGATCCCGTCGCATTCCCCCTCAAGGGCTGGGCTGTACACCCAGCCCTGCCCCCAACGGGGTAGGTATTGCCTGGGGGACAGCCCCTGGGATCGACGCTATTAATTCAAGCACAACGATCCAGCGGCGAGCGCACTGGACCCCTGTCCCGAAGGACGGGTAGGTGGCATTCGGAATATAGAGCGTCACTGGATTTTGAACTTGCTTACTGTGATACGCAGTCCAGCATGTTAGCCACGATGCCACGGGATTCCCCCTATTGGAAGAGGCAAAGACAGATGAAGAGATGACGACGAGATTCAAATCAGAGAAAGGAACAGTCAGTTTAACTACTAGTCACAGAAAATCTCACGTATTTTCGTTGTTACATCTTTCCTCTAGGTCGGTTTTAAAAAACAGGAAGATGAGAAGTAATATTTTCAGATTTATCAAAGAAAGATCTAATCCTTAAAAATTCGAAACCCATCTATTCCTTCAACTCCGAAATCTAGGTCATGGTTTTGTCACTTTTCCGGTAACTGACTGACTTTCCTTAAGAAATTACCCTAGTATCGGTTTATTTCTTACGGTTTCTTTGTTTAATGGCATATCAATTTTCGTGGTTATTTAATGCCAAAGCTATCCTTATAGAAGAACAGTGTGCATTATTTGATCCATAGCTGGGTGATAAGTGGGTTAATACCATTCCCAAATGTATCAGTCGAAAAATAAATCGAATAGCACGACTAGAGTTTGAAATCGCTTACTAGGATATTGCAGATCCAGCACGGTAGCCGCTACCCACTAGAACCCATAACTCGCAACTACAGCAAGAGTCTGAACTTGTGTTGTCGGTCATAGAGATGGAGCACAAGGGTCACTGGTGTGGAAGGCAACCACTATATTACATATGCATTGTTAATTAGGACATGGTTAATCATGTCATACGCTATTTTATAAGTGGAAAATGCCGAGGAAACAAAGATATTTTTTTTTATTGTAGATATCTTTTCCATTGATTGATATAAACGACCGATTTCCCATAGTGTCAGCTGTCAACTCATGACTCAGCATACTACATATTTAGCTGAATACTTCAATATCGGGTCTGAGCACTGATGTAATCAACTCAAACAGGAAGTATAAATTGATGAATTTATTAAAAGTATCATCATCATCACCACCACCTCCATCATCATCATCATCATCATCATCATCATCAACTCAAATTTATAAAGTTGAACATATCAAATAAATTCAAATCACAATTATATTTTGGATGTTGGCCTGATGAGTCCTAACTTGAAATATTTATTGTGATTAAGTGATCCGAGAATGTAACTGTTTCAGTTATTATTTTGATGGTTTAAGGAGCTTTATAAATAGGATTATTAGTTTAGTATCGCCTGCTGTTTTCTAAGTCGGGGGTATCAAGTTTATTTTCGAATATCTCGTTATATTCATGCCAGTGCAAATGAATTAGTTTTATTCAATTAGATTCTTTTCGCATGAGGATTGATTCGATTATATTAATTAAAATAGATTTTTAAATATTAAAATTTACTCATTCTATTGTTTTTTTATTGAAAATCTACAACTTCCTTTTAAGTTCAAGGACATCTATCAATTATTTCTTAAACCTAATAATTCCTGGACGGTAGGAATTATTTTTTGTGATGCTGGGTGTCATAAATTGTTAAAATAGATTTCAAAGGATTAACAAGACTATGAATGAAAAAGTAATTTTAAGGTATCTGTTTATTTTTTAATTTAATAAGAACGTTCAAATAACAGGAGTAACTCCCCTTGAACTGTGAGATTAACCAATAGACGTCCAGTAGGGAATATTTGATTGATAGGAGACGAGAGATCTTTTTTCGCAGACGACGATTTACAGAAAATGAGAGTAGATGGAGAGAGTTTTGAAGAAAGGTTCCATAATAGATATTGAAGACGAAAGAGATAATTTTCTACTTTTCTCCGACTCCCTCTCTTCGAAAGTAAGTGTGTAAAAGCATACATGATGTATTTCATATAGGATCGACAAAGCAACAACGAAAGGAAAGATACAATATTAAAAAAGCTTCATTTAGGAGTGAATGCTACACCAATAGTATAATACTATTTAAGTATATTTGGAAATATAATTTAATTGCAAAAAAAGAACAAGAAATTGTTGGTTTATTTAAAACAAGCGTATGCTTGTACTGAGGTTTCAAAGCATTGTTAAAATAGTGTCATTTCTTTACAAAGAAAATTCATCCCGTGAGAACGCATGTGGATCTTCAGCAAAACTTCACCCTTGCAAGCCCTCAAGTATATGTAATAAAATCATGGAGAATGTGTTGTAAATAACAAAGGGAATTGTGACTTGTATATAATATAGTTTCGGTTACATAGAGACAAGCCCACAATCTCCATTATAATAAGATATATTTGGTTGAACTCGAATGACAATTCCTGTTGTACAAGTTTCTGTTCAATCTGTTCAAGGTGGGTGGCCATATTTTTGTGTCAGGGTGGAACTGGTGTAGCAGTCCACCAAAGGTGTCTCTACGAGCGCTTTCGGCATGTCGATTTGCCATCTTCAGGTTGGAAACTGATGGTATGTTTCGTGGTGTCTCGTTTTTAAGAAAACGAGCAGTAGCGTAGGAATTGGTAGTGGGAGGTAGTAACAATTGTTAGGGGTATGTTGTAGGAATTGGTACCAATATTGAAAAATATCGGTCATGTTTACGGTTATAAATTTATTTCAACTGAAAGATTATCGTCTTTGAGAATGATCGGCATCCTCAAACCATCTACAATAATAAATGAGATTTTTACCGAACCGAGATAAGTTTGTTAGTAGTTTAGTTCATTGTTTATGTTTATAAAATTGAGTTTTTTGGTGCTTCTCTTAAGGTAGAACCTTACGTCACTTAAAATCTCTGTAATCCCCGTTCTGTATATAACACACACACACACACACACACACACACACACACATATATATATATATATATATATATATATATATAATATATATATATATATTCGACTCGGTTAATTAATGTGTATTGTTCAAAAACTGTGCTTTGAGTGGGGCTCCCTTTACGCAAGAGGAGTCAATTCACGTTCCTTAAAACCTTTCCTCCGGTATAATAATGATGATGATTAAAGTAATGTATATATGTAAACATGATATCATATTTTATTAATAAATGGATGGCCTAGATTCATGAACAAACACTTATCTATCATATATCGGTATCACAGTAAGTCCATTACTGAGACCGAACTGAAGCGCCAATATCTCTAATCCCATTATTAATTGAATTCACTTTACACAACACGCTTCATATGAGTGTTATGATATTTGAGGGGCATTTTCTTCCTGTATTAAAACATCTTTTGTAAACAGCACAGAGGTATTATTATTATTTTACTCCTTTTGAGTTTTCATCAGTGTTAGCTGATGGTCTTTCACTGGAGTCTGAGTGACAGCAAGTATTATTATTATTATTATTATTATTATTATTATTATTATTGTTCTTAGTTTTTCACACCAGCTTTCCAGTTTTTCACACCAGCATTAGCTGATGGTATCTCCTGGAGATCACTTTGATAAAATAGTGAAGAAATTCATTTCAAGCTGTAGCCGTACCAGTACAACTATATGTTAGTATAAAAGGTGTGTCATAAAAGTATCAAGATTGAGCTGTATTTACCAAGATAGAAATGAACAAGGAATGGAACATTAATTTTTTGTCAGAATATAAGGTGTGTCATAAAAGTATCAAGATTGAGCTGTATTTACCAAGATAGAAATGAACAATGAATGGAACATTAATTTTTTTTCAGAATACAAGATGTCTAAAAAGTTTCCAAAATATCTCCATAATTTTTTTTGACACACCTTGTACTTATAGGAAAGGCTCGATGTTGCGTACCCAATTGAGTTTTAAATCACTATGCATTAACACTGTATCTGAAATCCCTCTTTCTCTCACAATAATGACAAGGAACTCTTTGGTTGAGCAGTGTAGATAAAAAGAGAGTTATGTTGATAGAGAACTAGTGTTCATTCCGTTGATTTCAACGTTCGCAAACAAATGTGTCTCTAGCAAAATCTGATCGATACATCGAGGGGTAGGAATAATGTGATTAGTTTAAACCTGGAACTGTAGCGATCTTTGTGTCCACGTATAACAAATGGACCGCTTTCATGCCCTGAGCAATGTCGCCTTTGGTACGACACAAATATTTGTTAAGCCGGGTTTCTGCAAGAGAAGCTCTTGCCTCCAAGCAACTTAAACGACGATTAATGTCAGCCCCAAAGCGTCCTGTTTATATTAAGAATCTAGACAAAGACAATGAATATTCTAACCCTGGGGGAAATCTTTTCCATAGCCAAATATTTGACAGGTTTCTTCTTCCATATCATTGTCAACACCATCTGCCGAATATCTTAAATATTCAAAATATTTTGTTATTGTATTTTCATATAAATTTATATGTTTTAACTTTACACTCAACCAGATCAGCCAAACAGTAGGGTAGACTGAACTCTTTAACCTTCGTACGGCAACCAGTCTAGGAGAAGGGAAACTCTGAGTTCAAACCTGTTAAACCCCGCTAAATAAATTGACCTAGTGTCACATCCTGCTCGTGTGGTGGGGTTGGTAAGTACATATATACACTCAGTCAGATTTTGTACCAAGTATTCTTCGTCCAAATTCTTACCCTCTTTTGGCATTCTGTAACATTTCTAATTTCGAAGCTATTTAGCTTCTGAGTTGATATCTGTGTAATCGTCATAAAATCATAAAACAAACATACTAATATTTGGTCCCTTCAGTTCATACAGTAATCTTTATTTCTAAACAATTTAAACCTATTGGTTTCTTTGATTAATTGAGGAAGACTAAAAGGTGGGGGGAGTGGGCTCTCAAAGTAGTATTAATTAACGAGAAGAGAGCCCCTTTGGTTTCAATGTTTAGTTTTCCTTCTCCTAGACAGGTTGCCATACCACAGTTAAAGAGCCCAGTCTACTCCACTATTTAACCATAGCTGAGAAAGAATAGTTGGATTTGTACCTTTCCCTAAAGTATTGTTTTCCTTCTCCTATACAGGTTGCCATACCACAGTTAAAGAGCCCAGTCTACTCTACTATTTACCCATAGCTGGAGAAAGAATAGTTGGATTTGTACCTTTCCCTAAAGTATTGCTATATAAAATGCAAACAGCCTGGTTCAGGATTTGAACTTGTCTCGCCGTGTTCATTTTCTACAACGGTAACCATTATACCACGCGCCTCAAACAATGGCATATCAATGCCCGTGGTTTGTATAAAACCGGACTATCCTTGTAGAAGAACAGTAGTGATACTATTTCATCCATAACAGTAGGATGGGTGATTTATACCTTTCCTAAATTCGGAATGTAGTATTTATTTGTCTCATACCCACCTGTATGGACTGGGCACAAGGCCTCGTTTTAACGTGGGCCCACCCACAAACCGAAGCTAATGGGTGGGAAAGAACAAAAATTGTGTCGATCCCGTCGGCATTCCCCCTCAAGGGCTGGGCTGTACACCCAGCCCTGCCCCCAACGGGGTAGGTATTGCCTGGGGGGACAGCCCCCTGGGATCGACGCTATTAATTCAAGCACAACGATCCAGCGGCCGAAGCGCACTGGACCCCTGTCCCGAAGGACGGGTAGGTGGCATTCGGAATATAGTAGCGTCACTGGATTTTGAACTTGCTTACTGTGATACGCAGTCCAGCATGTTAGCCACGATGCCACGGGGATTCCCCCTATTGGAAGAGGCAAAGACAAGATGAAGAGATGACGACGAGATTCAAATCAGAGAAAGGAACAGTCAGTTTAACTACTAGTCACAGAAAATCTCACGTATTTTCGTTGTTACATCTTTCCTCTAGGTCGGTTTTAAAAAACAGGAAGATGAGAAGTAAATATTTCAGATTGATCAAAGAAAGATCTAATCCTTAAAAATTCGAAACCCATCTATTCCTTCAACTCCGAAATCTAGGTCATGGTTTGTCACTTTTCCCGTAACTGACTGACCTTTCCTTAAGAAATTACCCTAGTATCGGTTTATTTTCTACGGTTTCTTTGTTTAATGGCATATCAATTTTCGTGGGTTATTTAATGCCAAAGCTATCCTTATAGAAGAACAGTGTTGGCATTATTTGATCCATAGCTGGGTGATAAGTGGGTTAATACCATTCCAAATGTATCAGTCGAAAATAAATCGAATAGCACGACTAGAGTTTGAAATCGCTTACTAGGATATTGCAGTCCAGCACGGTAGCCGCTACCCCACTAGGAACCCCATAACTCGCAACTACAGCAAGAGTCTGAACTTGTGTTGTCGGTCATAAGAGATGGACACAAGGGTCACTGGTGTGGAAGGCAACCACTATATTACATATGCCATTGTTAATTAGGACATGGTTAATCATGTCATACGCTATTTATAAGTGGAAAATGCCGAGGAAACAAAGATATTTTTTTTTATTGTAGATATCTTTTCCATTGATTGATATAAACGACCGATTTCCCATAGTGTCAGCTGTCAACTCATGACTCAGCATACTACATATTTAGCTGAATACTTCAATATCGGGTCTGAGCACTGATGTAATCAACTCAAACAGGAAGTATAAATGATGAATTTATTAAAAGTATCATCATCATCACCACCACCTCCATCATCATCATCATCATCATCATCATCATCAACTCAAATTTATAAAGTTGAACATATCAAATAATTCAATCACAATTATATTTTGGATGTTGGCCTGATGAGTCCTAACTTGAATATTTTATTGTGATTAAGTGATCCGAGAATGTAACTGTTTCAGTTATTATTTTGGATGGTTTAAGGAGCTTTATAAATAGGATTATATAGTTTGTATCGCCTGCTGTTTTCTAAGTCGGGGTATCAAGTTTATTTTCGAATATCTCGTTATAATTCATGCCAGTGCAAATGAATTAGTTTTATTCAATTAGATTCTTTTCGCATGAGGATTGATTCGATTTATATTAATTAAAATAGATTTTTAAATATTAAAATTTACTCATTCTATTGTTTTTTTATTGAAAATCTACAACTTCCTTTTAAGTTCAAGGACATCTATCAATTATTTCTTAAACCTAATAATTCCTGGACGGTAGGAATTATTTTTTGTGATGCTGGGTGTCATAAATTGTTAAAATAGATTTCAAAGGATTAACAAGACTATGAATGAAAAAGTAATTTAAGGTATCTGTTTATTTTTTAATTTAATAAGAACGTTCAAATAACAGGAGTAACTCCCCTTGAACTGTGAGATTAACCAATAGACGTCCAGGTAGGGAATATTTGATTGATAGGAGACGAGAGATCTTTTTTCGCAGACGACGATTTACAGAAAATGAGAGTAGATGGAGAGAGTTTTGAAGAAGAGGTTCCATAATAGATATTGAAGACGAAAGAGATAATTTTCTACTTTTCTCCGACTCCCTCTCTTCGAAAGTAAGTGGTAAAAGCATACATGATGTATTTCATATAGGATCGACAAAGCAACAACGAAAGGAAAGATACAATATTAAAAAAGCTTCATTTAGGAGTGAATGCTACAACAATAGTATAATACTATTTAAGTATATTTGGAATATTAATTTAATATGCAAAAAAAGAACAAGAAATTGGTTGGTTTATTTAAAACAAGCGTATGCTTGTACTGAGGTTTCAAAGCATTGTTAAATAGTGTCATTTCTTTACATAAGAAATTCATCCCGTGAGAACGCATGTGGATCTTCAGCAAAACTTCACCCTTGCAAGCCCTCAAGTATATGTGGCACGCAAAATAATTTCCTTTAGCGTTGATATTAACCTTGTGACCTATCAAATGCTTTCTCAGACCTGCAGATTCATATACTTTCTCATAGAATTGACACGGATTACTCGTAGGCTGCGGAAGAAGAACTGTGAAAAATAAACATGCCATTGCTTCCTGTCATGGGATATCGTTATAACTCGCAAGTTCAGATTTGGATACACATGACCTGAGAAAGATTTTACAAACATGTTACGACTGAAAATTGTACGAGATTGAAATCAAGTCCTGTTTCCAAAACGCTTAGTTAAAGATGAACTGTTTGATTCTTCTTGCCATATTGTGATTATTTTAAAGTCAGTTTTTCGGTTGTTAAGTTATTTATTTCAGAGGTTTTTACGGTCTTTGAGAATCGCTTAATACTTTTATGCAGACTGTATCAGCAGATATATTGCACCAATACCAGGAAATAATAAATATATCACTCCAAACAATGTGTTAAGAAGGAAATTGGTTTTATTTAATTGAAGATCTGTAAGGGAAATGCGGTTTCCGGGGTTTAAAAAATATCCGCTTCAAAATTACTGGCTCTGTAGGGAATAAAATGGAAGTAAATTGCTAAAGGATATGAAAGACTTTCGCAAGCAAATTCTTCCCGCCTCCGATGCCTTAAGGGAAACAAATAACTTTCTTTCTCCCTTGGAGACTCTCTACTCTTACGTCATTTCACACAAAAAAATATAGAAGTAATGGATTAAGGGTATTCAAGTTGTCACTCAGATTCGGTGAATGGTTAATTTATTTATTTTATCATTTTCAGGAAAAAACATAAGGAAGAATTAATATGGCCGCCTACTCTCAAATGATAATTTCTAAGTTGATAATAACTTACAATTGAACTATTAATTAAACAAAATACAACGAACGAACAGTCCATTAATTCACACACACACACACAACACACACACACACACACACACACATATATATATATTATATATATATATTTCTCTGTGTGTGTTTGTGTATGTGTGTGTGTGTATTACGAATATTATGCGATATTAAGCAATATGTTTTGAATTGCTATGTATTAGCGATATTTAAATACAAAATAAAATAGGTATAAAAGAAATTAAATTATCATTCGGGGTGGGGGGAGTTAAATCTGTTTATCTTAAGTTGTATCTTACTATGCAGGTCAATATTTGAGCACTTTTCTGATTTAAGATAAAAAACGTTTATATGGTGATTTTAAAAAAAAATCACTATATATAATAGGCAAGTTCATATACCTCGGTTGCAATCTGTTGTATCGTTGAGTTGTTAAAGATACACAGAGAAATACAGTGCTTGATATATATTTTTATTCAGCACTTGTTTCTGGTGCTAACAGATACTTATACATAAAACAAGAAGTAGTACAATCATAAGACAGGCGTACAAAGATGAGGAGGGTCAAATGTCGAATATATTTTTCCCGACTTTATCATTGCAACGTCGACTCTTACAAGGCTATGAGCCAGTCCATCTTGTAGGGGTTTTAACTCTTCTACAACACAATATCTACTCTATTGAAAGCATTGGTGAACCGAGAATTGATATTGACAGGTTAACTAAATTATAAATAAATTTGAAACATAAAAGTCGTAAGGAGGATTTATTAATTTAAAAAAAATATTGTTGATGTTTAAAACGTTTCGATTATTAAATAATACATATATCTATAATCTTCCTCGTGTCATTCAAATATGACATATATATATTATATATATATATACAAATATTAATCAGGACATTCAAATATTTGAATGTTTCTATGTAGATTAGAGATATATATTATAGATATAAATAGGGTAAAACCTCACGACTCAAAATTTCAGGTAGCCGATCTTCAGGCGAGCTTATAGGGACCACTCTGAAGTCCATTATATATATATATATATATATATATATATAATATATATATATATTATATATTTCTCTGTGTATGTTTGTGTATTTACGAATATTATGCGATATTAAGCCATACGCTTGAATTGCTATGTATTAGCGATATTTAAATACAAAATAAAATAGGTATAAAAAAATTAAATATCATGCGGAGGTGTGTTAAAATCTGTTTATCTTAAGTTGTATCTTACTCTGCAGGTCAATATTTGAGCACTTTTCAGATTTAAGATAAAACGTTTATATGGCGATTTTTTTAAAAATTTACTATATATAATAGGCAAGTTCATATACCTCGGTTGCAATCTGTTGTATCGTTGAGGTGGTAAAAGATACACAGAGAAATAATGTGCTTGATATATATTTATTCAGCACTTGTATCTGGTGCTAACAGATACTTATACATAAAACAAGAAGTAGTACAATCACAAGACAGGCGTACAAGGACGAGGAGGGTCAAATGTCCGAATATATTTTTCCCGACTGCAACGTCGACTCTTACAAGGCTATGAGCCAGTCCATCTTGTAGGGGTTTTAACTCTTCTACAACGCAATATCTACTCTATTGAAATCATTGGTGAACCGAGAGTTGATATTGACAGGTTAACTAAATTATAAATAAATTTGAAACACAAAAGTCGTAAGGATGATTTATTAATTTAAAAAGAATATTGTTGATGTTTAAAACGTTTTGATTATTAAATATACATATATCTATAATCTTCCTCGTGTCATTCAAATATGACATATATATACAAATATTAATCAGGACATTCAAATATTTGAATGTTCTCATGTAGATTATAGATATATATTATAGATATAAATAGGGTAAAAACTCACGACTAAAAATGTCACGTATCCAATCTTCAGGCGAAATTATAGGGACACGTCTGAAGTTCATTTTATTCAACTAAATACATATTCTTTCACAAAGCAGTATTTCAAGCGCTTAGTGTCTATTACCTGGCTAACTTGCCTAGTCACGTGACACATTCTGGCAAATATTTTTGGTAGTATCCGGAAAACTTAGAATTATATTGTTTTTTTTTTACTCCAAACACAATTTACAATATTCCAAGCTCTCATTACAAACATAAGCTTTTTTTACAACATCTTTTTTCATTACGATACTTTTTTTACCGTGTGTAATCAGACAATCTTGTTCTATGAGAGTAGCATTCCTTACTGAGGGCTTTATGATTAACATATCTTTCCTTCCATGGTCCCTTAGCTTTGTCGGCTGGGTCTGGAGAATACGCTGACTGCACCTTTGTAGAGGGGTAGGACACTCCACTAATAGGAGTTAGCCTGTGTAGCCACCTGTGATGGTAACCTTTAAGTTAAACGCACATCCATATTAGGTTTCTTTTGTATATATCAAGAGATGAACCCGTTTCATTTAAATTCTGAAGTTAAGCAACGATGAGCCAGTTCATTTTTGAGATGAGTTACTTACTAGGCACAGGAATCAAACCAGTTTTGCAAGCGTGAATGATTACATATCTAATGATTCATAATTATATCGTCTTGCTTGACGGCTACTGTCATGTCTATATTTGAATGCATTTACTGTAAATGTTGCTGGGTAATCTTAAAAAGAATTGTATCTCGGTATTGACAAAGCCATGAAAGAAAATCGAAATATCTGCTGATTTTGTTTTCTTTAACTCAGACTGAAAATATATGAAGTGGCAATTCTTTGATTGGGAACATAATGAATATAATAAACAATGATATACCTGATTGCGTGAAGCGCTGTGCTAAAACATCCGAGATGACGATGCTATTTAAACCTGCAGGAAACATTTAATACTGGTTGATGTATCCGTCTACGCCGGTTATGAATTCGGTAATTATGAACTTTTGTTTAGTAAATTAGTGTGTCCGAGAAAAAACAGAACCCACAAATTTTGTAATAAAACTGTTAATTTTAACTAAGGGGTAGGGTTGGGTTTTCTGTTTCCCCATGTACAGGGTGACCCAGAAAAACAGAACCATAATTATTTATTTATTTTCCCTAAACTAACCCTAAACTCCAACCCTAACCCTAAGCCTAACCCCTAACCTTAACCCTAAACACCCCTAGTTAAAATTAACAGTTTTATTACAAAATGTGTGGGTTCTGTTTTTTCTGGGTCCCCTAATTTACTAAACAAAAGTTCATAATTACCAAATATTCTACCACAGCTGGATATTTTTAATCATTTTGTCAATTACGAATTTACACCAAACCATTAAAACTAATGTTAATACTGTAACCAAAGTATGTTAAATGATTATATATAAATATATATATATGCGTGTATGTGTGCGTGTGTGTGAGTGTGCGCATACTCGTGTGTGAGTGTGTGCGTGTATTAGTGTTTGATATATAAGTTAAATCCCTGCCAGAGGGGCTTAAAATAAGATAACTGACAATGGGTAGGAGACTTGAAAAAAAAGTCCTAGGAACAAGTCATTGTATCCCGACTACACATTGGTCATACAAGACAAACGCATTCCTATATACTCAAACAAGAACAACAACCACAATGTGGAACATGTCAAACACCTTGAACAGTTTAAACACTTATTTATGGAATGCAGGTTTTTTGCTCACATCAGAAACCGTTATTTTAAAGCAAACAATATGAAATATCTGTTTGAAAACGTCAACATGGAGGATATTCTCTATTTTTTGAGGGAAATAAAATTATACCATAGAATATAGACATGAAACAAATCAATACCATACAACATAATCCCCAATAATGCTAACACATTGGTAAAACCAATTACTAAAAAATATAAATATAATAACATGATATGTATAATTTCCTAACCGTTAGGCATGACATAACCCCAGACGGGTTGATATGCCGTTAAAATCAATAAACAAACAAGCTTGAAATTACTGTCCGTTGATTGGTTGTATTTTATGTCATGACCACCGTTGGGTTATTTCTTGACGATGACATTTAACGCCATGCAGTTTAGTCTCATACGCAGGACACGAATACACTTTGTCACCATATTCTAGCACATATGATAAAAAGGTTGTCCCAACCCTATTAACTTTATTGGAAAAACCCCAACCTTTTTATCCTATACGTGTTAGAAAGGGGTGGCTGAAATTCTTAGTATTCTGTTATGACGTTAAACTGCATCTAACGGTGAAGTTTAATTCTGTAAAGTGTGGAGTACCCCTACATCGCCATTGCTCTGACCCAGCATGGTAGTACCTGTTAGGATCCGATCTGTAAGTTAAATAGAAAGAATGAATTAAAAACATGTGTTTAAAAAATTGGATTTAAAAAGAAAAATTTGAATTTAATCAAGATTGAATAAAACAGGACGTCTTTGACATAAAATAACCCAACAAGGGTTGACATGCCTTGAAATTAAACCAAACAACAAGCTATATGTTTCTTCATTGTATTCTATTCTTTCTGAAACTAGGTTTTATGTTCTGAACTTACTTTTGGTGAACTAAACGGAAATCATTCAAACAATTTAAGAGAGAAAGACACTATATATAAATCTACTGTTGATTCGTGTTGTTACCCGCGGACGTTAATTTCCTACAATTGCATTGATAGTAAAGATTAACTAAATAAAATGGTCCCTTGCGACGTATGATATTCAAATAGCGACAATTTATCGTATGCTTTTCACCCTGCAAGCCAATCAGGAAGTGATTCCTGCTCGTAATGATGTCACATTTAAAATAATGGTGGCACTGTGAGAAAATTATCATTCTTCGAAGAACTTGCTTCAACTTTGATATATGTGTGTACACAAACCAAAGGAAATAAAAAAAGGGCGTGTCAAATGTATTTTTCTTTTTTTAGAGATATATAACATTATCTAGTTTTAATATATATATATATATATATATATATATATATATATATATATATATATATATACACACATATATATATACATATATATATATATATATATATATATATATATATTATATATGTATATAGAGATATATGTAGACATATGTATTTATGTCTATGTATATATATATGGATGTCAGTGTGCATATATATATATTATATATATATATATATATATAATATATATATATATATATATATATATATATATATATATATATATATATATAGAGAGAGAGAGAGAGAGAGAGAGAGAAGAGAGAGGAAAAACAAGGATGATTGTATTATTCTTGGAACCAATGTCGGTTTGTTTAATAAACCAGCATTCAAAAGTTACAATCTATCAAAAAATGTCCTGGTGATGGTTTATCAAATAAACCAAAACTTTTAAACACCGAACCGTGCTATGACAAAATTACATATTTGTACATATTGACATACCGTCGGATTTATTTCTATTAACCTTGACTATATATATATATATATATATATATATATAGAGAGAGAGAGAGAGAGAGAGAGGAGAGAGAGAGAGAGAAAGAGAGAGAGAGGGAGATAGACAGACAGACAGACAGAGACAGAGAGAGTGCGAGATAGAGAGTGAGATAGATAGATAGATAGATAGATAGATAAGGAATAACATATATGATATAGAATGAATAAAAGAAAATGTCTTTGGCATAGAATAACCCAACAAGTGTTGACATGCCGTAAAATCCAAAAAATACCACACCAAATAAGCCATGAAGCCTGATATGTCATTACAAAGAAACAAAGAAACCAATAAAGTTTCAAAATGTTTCACGAATTACTGAAATCTTTATTAATTGTCACATTTCTTGTAAAGAATCTCGGGGTTAAAGGGTTAAGTATTAACTTTCGATTTTAGTATTTTTCATTTTATTACACTTTTAGTATTAATACATTGATACTACTTGTTTTTTAATTGTATCTAATAATTTGTAACTTGGTTTGGTTTTTAATATCAACAAGAGTTACTTTGTTGATTACTAGATTGTTCCCCCCCGTGGGAAATACATTGCCAAAGTTTAAAACCCCGCAAAAAAATGCTGTCTGTTGCGCATCGCAAATTAATTAAATACTATCTGAGTAATTGGTTCATTTTTATGTTTTTATCTTTCTATATTATTTATTCATATATATCTATTTCTATTTGCTATTTATTGGAGGTGCGTGGTGTAATGGTTAGAGTCGTAGGAAATTGACTCGTCGACGCGAGTTTAAATCTGTGACGAACCTGTTTACATTTCACATAGCGCTAATACCCTACGTATTAATCCAGCTACTCTCCCTCCAGATACGGGCAAATAGTATAGCGGATTGGACTTTTTTTTAACTATGGCTAGGTAACTAGTCTAGGAGAGCGAAAACTGAATTCAAACTTGTTAAACTCCGCTTAAGAAGTTGCCCATGTGTCACATCTTGATCGTGTTGAAGGGGTGGTAAATATATATTGGCTAGATTTACGGTATGTTTAACCCTTGGGTATGTTATGCGAAGACGGTTTTCTTTTATTCATTCTGTTACGTTTTTAAGCGGCATTCCCTGGCTTTAAAGTAGATGCGTTTATCCAGTGGAATTGGATCCTTGATAAGGAGTTCCTCGATAATGAATCCTTTGGTTACTAAAGAGTTCTCAGTTACTGGTATATAGTCCTTCGATAATGAATCCTTTGGTTACTCTGGTAATCGTATAAGTTCTTCCTGGGTATTGGTAAAGATCCGACAATCCTATGTCCGGGCTCAAAGAGTGCAGTTGTAATTATGACCAATGTGTGTGTGTGTGGGGGGGGGTAAGTATTTTATCAGGCCCACAGTATTGCTAGTGATTGGTTGCAAGAATAAATCACGTGACCTCGGCTAGTCTATAAATCTAGGTGAGGAATTAGAGCACACCTTGTATCCTCAAAATATTCCAGCACATTCTACCAGGTATTACTATTCCGAATCAGAGTGAACCTGGAAGTAAGGAGGATGACGGTGTACTCCACACTAGAGTTCCACAATTGGAACCTCATTATTAGATGCAGTTTAACGTCATATTCACGACACTAAGACCATAAGACCCTCAGCTACCGACTTCTAGCACATATATGGTAAAAAGGTTAGGAGATTTGCATGAGCAATACGATCGAGTCAAACATACTTACATATTTACTAACCCTTGGGTAGGATGTGATAGAAAGTAAATTTCTTTGACCGTCCGTCTAACTCAAATCAGGGCCAAATTGGAGCTCAGCTACCAAGATTTCGTCACTGAGCATCACGGTTACCACCCACGGTTAGCATGTGGCAACATTAGTCGGGGTCTTACCCCTCCGAAGAGATGCTGTCGGCGTATTTTACTGCTCAAATTGACAAGGTGCCCCTGGTTTGTTCTTGTTTATCTAAATTAGCAACCTCGAATTATGCAGCCCTCGCACATGATTAGAACTTACACTAGACTAAGGTGAAACATTTTAAATCTTTCTTTAAAAAATTTTGTAACCACTTTTAATGGATTGAGCTAGAGAAACAAAAATAATTGACAAAATCGTTTTTTCCTCTCCCCCCTCTCTCTATCTCTCATTTCAATTCCCTGATATTCCAAACATTACACAACGTATAACATCTTTCATCATCAGGTTGATTGGTTGGTTGGGTGGTTGGATTCTATGGCATGTCAACCCTTGTTCAGGTTATTTTATACCAAATACATTTTGATTAATTCATTCTTGATGGGTATTATTTTTTTATAAATTCATTTCTTTTTTAAACACATTTTAAAACTCATTTATTTCTATTCAACGATAGATTGGACCCTTCTAGTTACTACCAATCTGGGCCAGAATAGACCTGGGAGTAATAGCGATGAAGAAGTACTCCACACTCCACAGAGTTCCAAAATTTGAACCTCACCATTAGATACATTTTAACGTCATATTCAATAAGACCCTCAGTCACAGCCTTCTAGCACATATATGATAAAAAGGTTTTAGGTTTGCCATAAGGCTAATAATCTTGGGACTGTCATATACTTATTAGTACATGACGTGACCAGCTGATTGACCGAAAGAGGCCTCTCTGACTGCCCGTCGAGTCTAAGAGCAAAATTCGAGTGTTGTATGTCATGTACTGCTCAGCTACCAAGATTTCGTCTTGAAACATCACGGTTCGTTACCCATAGTCAACAGGTGGTGGCATTCGATGAGTTTTACCCCTCTGCGAAGATGCAGTCAGCGTATTCTACATCTCAAGCCGACAGGGCGCTAGATTTGTTATAACTTGTTAACAGTCGCTACATTTTGTAACTTTTATTTATTACCTCATTAAAATTACATGAAATAGTAAATTGTAAAATGATAATAATAAAGTTATATCTTTAAAATGATTTTCATTTTAGATTCTACACGTAAGTCATATTTAGAATTTCAAATAGGTTATCTTTAATTCATTTTGATTATTTTATATCTGAAAAGGATGGCAACGAATTTCCTCTAACTATTCATGTCTGTCGTCACATTTATTTGTTTATTTATTACTACGAGGTGAGTCAAAAAGTAATGTCATTTGGTTTAGGACATGTATAAATTATCAACACAATAATTATCAAACACAGTAACATGTATCATACATCAAAGTGAAGCTGGTCCTCTGTAGATCACATACCTACTACAGATTTCACTTGTCACTGGAATAATGTTAGCTTCTGTTTGGCCCCAGGAAAGAGAGTTTGAGAGGCAAACATTATTCCAGTGACGAGGAGAGAAGTCTGTAATGAGGATGTTGGTCAAAGAACAGTCAACACAAGTTTACGGACACAGGGATACATACTCTCATTCGAAGGTGGAACATTGCTTTTGAGAGAAACAGTGACTATGTGGAGAAGTAGGGATGTTATCTAAAGAGTACCAGCTTCCTTTTGATGCATTATACACGTTCCTCTGTTGATAATTATACCTGTTCTGAAGAAAATGGCATTACTTTTGGACCCACCCTCGCACGTTGACTTTATGGGTTTTTTAAATGAAGTTAGGTCTAAAATACAATTTAAATGGATGTTGTTGTGTAGTAAGGAATAATGAATCACGCTTAACACTTGTTAATCAAATTTTGAGTGAGGAATAATTTCATATGACATTATCTAAACGGAACACTTTACCAAAAAAAATTAAAATGATGCTTTAATATACACTTTTTACAAATGACCTAACTTTATATGTGTGAGTGTATATGTATGTACATGAATGTTTATCTCTATGAATCACTGTAGGTTGATGTTTTAAGTATAATTGTAAGGGATAGGTTAGTTTCGCATCTGTTTTCTCTTATCTATCTTCCTTTTCTTTTGTCTGTATTTGACGCAGTATTTGTTTCCTCAAGGAGATCTAAACAGTCTATTAAAAAAGAATGGGTAAAAGTGGGAAATACAAAACATCACCCCACCCCACCCCCCGAAAAAAAACAGAAATAATTACACATAATAAGATGCTTCGTTCTTAGGAAATCTTATAAAGGCAATATTTATTCAAACAGATAAGCTGAAATTCCCTCCGCCTTATAAATAAATAAAAAAAAACAGCATTGTCTGGCGGGCGGATTTTTTTGACGATACATAATCAGCTAAATGTTTTTTTTATTATTTATCGATCGCCTTAAAGAGCACTATGCGAGGAATATGCCTTGGCTTTAAGAGTAGATTAGAAGAGGATATAAATCCTTTGAATAATTTCAGCAATTCTTATGATATGCAAGCTTTTGTTTCCGTAATCTATGTGCTTACATATAGGACTCACCAGAAGAAAGCGCTAAAAAGCTAAGAAATGTGGATATACATCATACATGGATGGCGTTATGAGCGTGATAAAAATAAGGGAATAAGTTGAAAGGGTTTCACATGTAAAGCGTTAAAAATAAGCGTAATCGTGGAACCATATAACAACATGTGTTTGTTTTTTTGTTTTTGTGTTTTTACTTCTTTTGGTTATACTACAAAATAACAAAGATAAGGTCATGTAACTGAATGCACACACAAATACCCATAGACACTGTGAAATACTCACGTACACACACAGGGACACATATACAAAACACACACACACACACACACACACACACATATATATATATATATATAGGGGCGAGAAAAAAGAGAGCAGTGATGAGTTTAAATACCGTAAACACTAAGTCAATAGTTTCTCGTGCCATATATATATATATATATATATATATATATATATATATATATATATATATATATATATGAATAAAAAGGCCTTATATACCTTGGGTATCGTGATTGTGGATCATTTCCACTCGTGGCCCACCGAGCTTCGTCAGACCACGTTTTTATTTTATTAAGATTCTTAATAAAATAAAACGTGATCTGACGAAGCCCGGTGAGTCCCAGATATCCACGAGTGGAAATTGTCCATAATCACGATACCCATGGTATTTAAGGCCTTTTTATTCACAAATAAATTTGCTCTGTTTATAAAAATTAAACATTTAGCTCTTATAAGGAACCTGAACTCTACAACAAACTACTGGTAGAGAATAGGACCAGCCTAGAATTACTTTGTACCAAGAAACTTGGTACCCCAACAAAGATATATATATATATATAATATATATATATATAATATAATATATATATATCATTAAATAGTAATTGAAAAATAATTCCCATAAATTAATCTAAATTTTTAATCCAATAAACAAAAAACCGTTCCCGATCTTCGAAAATATAAATAAGCGTTTCTCTACTAAAGATAAGTCCCATTCCAACGGGCAGGTATTATACCATCTAAGATTAATCGAAAACTCGATTAATTTAACTAAAGTAACCCTGAAGAATCAATCGATGAAACTCGAGTAGGTTTCTCCTTTCCCTTGTTAATATATATATATATATATATATATATATATATATATATATGTATCCACCAAGTCCTGTAGATGACATCCACTGTCCACACAGACCTGAGGAACTAAAGTTTTTGTTGGTCTCCTTACACTATATTGTATAAGAATCGATTCTACTACTTTCTTCTGACTTTCTTTTGACACTCTCTCTCTCTCTCCTCTCTCTCTATATATATATATATATATATATATATATATATATATATATATATCGAGAGAGAGAATAAAAGAGAGGGAGTGAAAGAAAGAGAGAAAGAGGGAGGCTTGGGTTCTTGAAAATACTAGAGAGAGAGTGTGAGAGAGAGAGAGAGAAAGAGAGAAAGAGGGCAGCTTGGCTTGAAAATAGTATAGACTGAAACTGCATGTTACTAAGCGCCGATGATTTCATATCTTTATATCCAAACGTGTTATATATATATATATATATATATATATATATATATATATATATATTTACATAGAGACACAATTTGTTTTATTGTTATTACAATTTTATTTAATAATGCAATTAATAATAACTTTTATGAAAAACTTTACGTGCTCATATCGGAATAAGAATCGAGTCTCCTACTTTCCTCTGAATATCTCATCGAAACTCGACAGACACTTAGCGAAGTACTTTCACAATCACCCGCTTCATCCCCCCTCACTGCCTCGTGTTTTATTCAGGGGAGATATCTACTGCCTTGTTTTCGCAATGGTAACTTTTATCATCATCTGAGTGCTTCCAAATGATTGTCTTCTTAGAAAACAAGAAATCGCAATCCAATCTAAAATGGCACCGGACGGTCTTAATCAGACAGAGTGCACTGGACCAAATGGAGTGTGTCTAGCTCTCAGCACTGACGACGCAATCCTGATTATGAGAGTCGAGAGGGCCAAAAGTCGGGATTTGTACGCAGGAAAAACAACGATGTCGCTGACGACTCTCTCTAATTTTTGGGTAGTTTTTTGCTTTGTTTTGTTTTTGTTTCGTCTTGTTCTCTTTCTTCTTAATGTTCTGTTATGGCTCTTGTTCTTGTTTTCAGCTTGGGGATTCAGGGATGCGAAACGACCCAAGCGTGTTTGTTTATTTCAGAGGTATTTTCAATAAAGGATGGATCTACAGTCGTCCCCAATACTCACTCTCTTTCAGCTTAATATAAACTGAAGAAAAAAATGATCTCTAAATGAGCGCTGGCATTAAAACCGAGGCAAATGCGCCAGAGTTGAAAAAAGGCTTGCTGTAATGTTTATTGTAATAAAAACTAAATCACATGGCCAGATTTCTAAGGCTTGGATGAAGCTGTTTGCATTGCACCTAGGCAAATGCGCCAGGGTTGTATATAGGCGTAGTATACATTTAGATTTCTAATGCTGGATGAAGCTGTTTGAATTGCACCTAGGCAAATTCGCCAGGGTTGTATATAGGCGTAGTATACATTTAGATTTCTAATGCTGGATGAAGCTGTTTGAATTGCACCTAGGCAAATTCGCCAGGGTTGTATATAGGCGTAGTATACATTTAGATTTCTAATGCTGGATGAAGCTGTTTGAATTGCACCTAGGCAAATGCGCCACGGTTGTATATAGGCGTAGTATACATTTAGATTTCTAATGCTGGATGAAGCTGTTTGAATTGCACCTCGGCCAATGCGCCACGGTTGTATATAGGCGTAGTATACATTTAGATTTCTAATGCTGGATGAAGCTGTTTGAATTGCACCTAGGCAAATGCGCCAGGGTTGTATATAGGCGTAGTATACATTTAGATTTCTAATGCTGGATGAAGCTGTTTGAATTGCACCTAGGCAAATGCGCCACGGTTGTATATAGGCGTAGTATACATTTAGATTTCTAATGCTGGATGAAGCTGTTTGAATTGCACCTAGGCAAATT
>CM042146.1:86098267-86103267 GCA_023376005.1 Doryteuthis pealeii | reverse complement strand
GCAATATGTGCTCTATCATTAAGGAGGTGTTTTGCTGTGTAATGTTATCGTCGTTGGAAATCGGCATGGTGAACCGAGTTCAAACCTAGATGTGGTATTTGTATTTGTATTGTATTTCCATAGTGCCCTTGGGAAACGTATGAACCCAAATATTCTCCCTTATTCATGACTTAAATAGTAGTGCCGACTCGGCTCTTTAATCTTGATATGCCAACCAGTCTATGAGAAGGACATCTCTGAATTCAAACCGATTAAACTCCGCTAAATTAACTTTGTTTCTTATTATTATAAGAAAAAACAACTCTCAAATGAATCATGAAAAATGCTCATTGTCTCACAAAATGAGTTATGGGAAAGTATAGAACAGTTCGCGGCCCGACTAAGACCCATGAAACTGTAATCAATGTTCATCTGATATGGTAGGAGGTCAGCAAATATCTACTCACCTGGTTTTTGGGAACCTTGTGTCCAGTGGCTTCGGACTAGATCGTTAAGATATATAATATACAGAATGAATCCCAGAGGGCAATCCCCTCAGGCAACTCCTGCTTCCACGACTAAAAAGGACAGGATTGGGTTTATTGCCCGATGCACAGAGCGTCTCAAAGGAGGAATGCCGAAGGGATTAATGCAATTTTTACACTGGCCACTGCATGAGCTTCAGTTTATACGTGACTCCCCACCTTAATCGAAATTTATGTTCATCGGACATGATCGGATCTCAGAAAATATCCACTATTCCAAGTTTTCATTTTACTAATATTTTATAAACATTTTCATCTCCCGTCATCTATAAAACATCCATCAATTTCTTCACCCCAAAATACATCCTGATGAAGGTTTAAAGAAACCGAAATGTTTAAACATCGATAAATAAATTCATCCTATTTTCGGAACACTTGTTTTTTCAAATATATATATATATATATTATATATATATATATATATATATATATATATATATATATATATATATATATATATAAAAGGGCAGCTGTGTGTATGTATGTCTGGAGGAAACTTCAAAATAAAATAATTAACGACAAAGTAGATATATATACACATTAACTATCACCAAATATTGGTTTATACACTGGACACTGAATTATTGACGTTTCTTTAATCATTTGAACAGATGAAGTAACATTCTCTTAAAGTTAATTTTCTTTCTTTTATAGGCCAATGTATTTTCAACAAAACACTTTCATTATGTCGTAAATATTCGTAAGTTATGATTAGGTATTATAAATATCGATATCTGCAATGCTGAAATTTATACTTTCCTTTCGAAATATGAGCTGCTTGATATATGAACTGAGTCTATGACTCTTTGGTAGTTAATTGTTCTGAACTGGCATAACTGGAAATTTATGTCGGTTTATTTTATCTATTTAATGGCATATCAATCTTCATTGTTATTTAATGCTAAAACCATCATTATAGAATAACAGAAGTGGTACTATTTAACCCATACCTCGGAGATGGGATTCATACATCTCCAAGGGTATTAGTTTGAAAGTAAATGTAATTGCACTACTGGGATTCGAACTCGTTTACTATGATCCTGTAGTCCAGTCTCTTAGCCACTACGCCACGGAGACTCCCCTAACTGGAAATTTCTGACTACGAATAGTCAAAATTAAGAGTATTAGTTTAGTTAGAACATATGCATAGGTGTCATAATGTTCGGGTTCGATACCGGCCCTCGCCAACTCAGAGATCAATTGCATAGCTTGGATCTGTGTGGTAAGATGGGAGCTGATGGTTGGTGTGGTGGTCCACTTCAGACGCAAAAATTCTCTAAATTCTAGCGCTAGTGAAAAGAAGATACACTCCCTCACTGTATGTCTGATCCGACAATAGGCCACCCAGCGAACTTTAATTTTAGTTATTAGGAAGTAATACACGATTATCAGTACCTTTTTTTGGGGTGTGGACTAGTAACAGTGGCGTGTTTTTTTTTATGGTGAGGAGCGCTTAAAACAACATATTTATTCTACCCTCCCACTTGCCTTAACAGTCATAGGATATTCACTGTTACGGTATATGATGAACTGTAACCATATGGCGAAACTAAAAGTAGTCAAAAATGTAAAATGAAAATGCTTTATATTCAGAAATGGAAGGTGGGAAAGTTATGATCAGAGAGACAAAAATCAACTGGAGGAAAAATAACTAAAAAAAATCAAATAAAGGGAAAACAAAAAAGAAAACTTTGATTTGTGTCTTTGTTAAGGTGGCGTAATAAAACATTGAATGTCAGGTCTGATGTGAGATAAGGCTTCATTTCTTATTCTGAGTTTTTTTAATAGATTCGTTTTATTCTCTCTCTCTCTCTCTCTCTCTCTCTCTCTCTCTCTCTCTCTCAATCTCTCAATCTCTCAATCTCTCTCTTACTAATTTTCTCCCTTTCCTTTCCTTCTTTCCCTTTTTCTCTCTCTTTCTCCCCTTTTCTCTTTCTGTCGCTGTTTTTCACTATCTCTCTGTCTCTCTCTCTGTCTCTCTCTCTCTCTCTCTCTCATCTCTCAATCTCTCTCTCTCTTTTCTCTACTAATTTTCTCCCTTTCCTCTCCTTCTTTCCCTTTTTCTCTCTCTTTCTCCCCTTTTCTCTTTCTGTCGCTGTTTTTTCACTATCTCTCTTCTCTCTCTCTGTCTCTCTCTCTCTTTTCTCTCTCTCCATCTCTCAATCTCTCTCTCTCTCTTTCTCTTACTAATTTTCTCCCTTTCCTCTCCTTCTTTCCCTTTTTCTCTCTCTTTCTCCCCTTTTCTTTCTGTCGCTGTTTTTCACTATCTCTCTCTCTCTCTGTCTCTTTCTCTCTCTTTCCTCTCTCTCTCTTTCTCTTATTAATTTTCTCCCTTTCCTCTCCTTCTTTCCCTTTTTCTCTCTCTTTCTCTTTCTTTCTTTATCTTTTCTCTCTCGTTCCTCTGACTGAAAATTCTGACTTTTTTTTAATAGATTCCTTTCATTCTCTCTCTCTCTCTCTCTCTCTCTCTCTCTCTCTCTGTGTCTCTCTTTCTCTTACTAATTTCCCCCTTTTCCTCTCCTTCTTTCACTTTCTTTCTCTCTTTCTCGCTCTCTTTTTTTCTCGTCGTTTCTCTCTCTCTCTCTCTCTTTCTCTTTCTTACTTTCTTACTATCTTTATCTCTCTTTTCTCTGACTATTTACCCCCACTTTCTTCCTCCCCCCACTCTCTTCTCTCTCTCTCTCTCTCTCTTTGTATTTCCCTCTCTCTCTCACTCTTTTTTATCCACCTTTCTCCCCATCTATCTCTTTCTCACATTCTGTCCCTTTCTCCCTCTCTCTCTCCCTCTCTCTCTCCCTCTCTCTCTCTCTCTCTCTGAATATTCTTCTCCCTCATTGTTTTCTCTGTCTCCTTCTCTCTCTCTCTCTCTCTCTCTCGCGCGCACATTCCCTTTCTCACTCTTTCTGTCTGTCAGTCCTTCTCTTTCTTTCGCTATATATGTTTTTTTCTCGCCTATATAAAAATGGGGTTTATCACATCGGGGAAACCATTTGAAAGTCATGTGCTGATGTCCCTCTCGATAATAGCGCGTAGATCGTAGTCAGAAGAAAAACGAATTGGAAAAGGCAGAAACGGGAAAAATAAGTCTGATAAGAGGCTGACATCTATGGGAATTCAAGAGATTATCATAGGATTCGTCTTTTGACGAATTTGGATAAATGCGATGCAGTGCCAAAAAATAAAAAAACAAAAAACAAAAAACGAACCACGCTTTATTTTGTTTTATTTTTGTATTTTACTTATAAAATATGAAGAATGTCTAGAATGAGGGTTTTCATTCAACCATCATCAGTACAATGCACATCAATGTAATGAGAACTAAACGCACACATACCCGCACACATTCACTTGCATACGCGCGTACATCTACACAAATACATACACAGGCCAACTAGTTCCTTAGCGGCCCTCGCCAACTCATCGTATGAGTAGCAAAGGGATCTGTACGTTAAAGTAAGTATAACCATGACATGTCAAAATGTTTGAGGTTATTGCCTAAAAAAATGTAATGTATCAAGGGTTATTTTATGCTTAGGCTTAGGGAATAATGCCCGTTGTACGTTCATATTTAAACATTTGTGCATTTATTTCTTAAGATTGTTTTTCTCTATCAAGTCATATCGAATAGGAATTATTTTCAAACAGATCTATCAGGTCCTTCCATTCAGAGAGAGAGAGAGAGAGAGAGAGAGAGAGAGAGAGACGAGAGGGGGCAGAGAGAGGGGGGTTGACTTGGATTAATGGCAACGCACGGGTATTCCGAACAACATAGAGCATCTAACAAGCCTCATCATCAGATGCAGTTTCGTGTCATTTCTAGAACACACATCTTCTTGTGGGTTATTGTCCCCCCCCCCTACTGCAAGGGATAAAGACAGAGTATTCTAAGTCCGCCATAAGTGTGTATAAAGTGTGATCTCTCGATTGTTGTTTTGTTTTTTTTCTGAAGCACTCTGTATGATACAAAATGATATTAGTTTAAACGCTAAAACTGGTATGTCTAGGTTTCAACATCTAAACTATCGATAACAGCCTGCTGATTACATATCAATTACAGCTCAGTCTGTCCATATTTATCTACCTAAGATTCATCAGGTGTTGGATTATTTGTGATATAAGGCATGAGGCAAATGGTCACTTCTACTTATAGACTCGCCTATAAACACGTGACTCGAGAAGGATTCCTATTGTCCAATCAATGGCACTGCTGCTGCTGCTTCTGCTGTATTAATAGAGGCCTGATTCTAACTTATGCCATTGACACTTGGATTCTCTTGGACGTCGGACTTACAAAGAATACTACCTTCTTATTGCTTACTTATTCACTACATCTGGAACTAAGGATGGCTGCCAGATACTTAACATCAGGTAATATATATATATATATATATATAATATATATATATATATGTGTGTGTGTGTGTGTGTGTGTGTGTGTGTGTGTGTGTGTGTGCGTGTGTGTGTCCATCTTATTTT
>CM042146.1:86078267-86093267 GCA_023376005.1 Doryteuthis pealeii | reverse complement strand
GAAAAAAAAAACTACTTAAAAGAAGACCATTCTCCTCTTTGTTAATCCTTGGGCATTTCAACAATCTAAGCGTAACACTGTCCATAGTTTTGAGCAGTGTAATTAAAATTCAAAGAATTATTCAAACACTTGAGCTACTTGTCTTTTCTGTTGACACGCGGAATACTATCTGACCCTATTTATGTGGAGGAAATTGTCGTTAGTTCAAAATCACAATTTCTAAGCATCCAGCCAAGATTGGACTTACTGAGTCTTTGAACAAACAACAAATTTCTGCATCATCGATGAGGAGCATTGGTGTAATACAGACACACACACACACACCACACCACACACACACACACACACGAGAGCGCGCGCGCGCGCGCACACACACACACACACACACACATATATATATATATATATATATATATATATATAGTTGTATGTGTGTGACGTAAGTATGAATATATATTCATATATGCATATATATGTATACATATATATGTATATGCATATATATATATATATATGAAAAATATATGGAAATTAATCCGACAGTATGAAATATAACATTTTGAAAAAACATATGATGTTTTTTATGTGATTGCTGACAAGCTTGTTTCGACCAAAACGATAAGTTGGTCTTCATCAAAGAGCGACATAGACGAGAAGAAAATATCCGTTAAAAAGACTGTTTACAAAACGAACGCTGGTATCAACCGCTGAAAATTTTTTTGAAAATGCATGTTCTGTTTTAAAAATAAAAATAAATACATTTTTATTTATTTTTTTTTAAATTAAAAATCAGAAGCATTATAGTTCAAGGTAAAACTCAAAAGAGTTTATTGTAAAAATTGTAAAAATATATAAAAAATGTAAAGTGGGTATCAAAATAGTATAGTATATATATTTCAGCTGTTAACAATATACAAGTCCACATAGTAATTTGAAGAAAGATGTTAGGTTCCAAAATTTACTCGTGGTGTTGAAGTCCGTAGATTTATATATGAAAGTCTTCAAGGTGTAAAATTCCAGATATAATGTTTTCATTTGACAAATATGAAAAATATATGGAAATTAATCCGACAGTATGAAATATAACATTTTGAAAAAACATATGATGTTTGTTATGTGATTGCTGACAAGCTTGTTTCGACCAAAACGATAAGTTGGTCTTCATCAAAGAGCGACATAGACGAGAAGAAAATATCCGTTAAAAAGACTGTTTACAAAACGAACGCTGATATCAACCGCTGAAAATTTTTTTGAAAATGCATGTTCTGTTTTAAAAATAAAAATAAAATAAATTTTATTTATTCTTTTTTTTTTAATTAAAAATCAGAAGCATTATAGTTCAAGGTAAAACTCAAAAGAGTTTATTGTAAAAATTGTAAAAATATATAAAAAAATGTAAAGTGGGTATCAAAATAGTATAGTATATATATTTCAGCTGTTAACAATATACAAGTCCACATAGTAATTTGAAGAAAGATGTTAGGTTTCCAAATTTACTCGTGGTGTTGAAGTCCGTAGATTTATATATGAAAGTCTTCAAGGTGTAAAATTCCAGATATAATGTTTTTTCATTTGACAAATATGAAAAATATATGGAAATTAATCCGACAGTATGAAATATAACATTTTGAAAAAACATATGATGTTTTTTATGTGATTGCTGACAAGCTTGTTTCGACCAAAACGATAAGTTGGTCTTCATCAAAGAGCGACATAGACGAGAAGAAAATATCCGTTAAAAAGACTGTTTACAAAACGAACGCTGATATCAACCGCTGAAAATTTTTTTGAAAATGCATGTTCTGTTTTAAAAATAAAAATAAAATAATTTTTTTTTTTTTTTTTTAATTAAAAATCAGAAGCATTATAGTTCAAGGTAAAACTCAAGAGAGTTATTGTAAAAATTGTAAAAAATATATAAAAAATGTAAAGTGGGTATCAAAATATTTTATTTTATTTTTAAAACAGAACATGCATTTTATTTTTATTTTTAAAACAGAACATGCATTTTATTTTATTTTTTAAAACAGAACATGCATTTTCAAAAAATTTTTCAGCGTTGATATCAGCGTTCGTTTTGTAAACAGTCTTTTTAACGGATATTTTCTTCTCGTCTATGTCGCTCTTGATGAAGACCAACTTATCGTTTTGGTCGAAACAAGCTTGTCAGCAATCACATAACAAACATCATATGTTTTTCAAATGTTATATTTCATATATATATATATATATATATATTATATATATATATATATAATATATATATATATATATATATATATGTTTATCTGTGTTTATTGTCGACTTCTGTTTATTGAAGCAATATTTTACTTTTTTCCACATCTGAATGTACTAAGGGATACCATCAGTTCATTTAAAAGAGAAACATTATTATTAAGACTTAGTAATTGAATCTACATTTTACTTCGGTAGTTATTTGTGATTATGCTGCATTCCGCAGTTAGTTTTTTTTAAATATTTCATCTATTGAAAACTTAATGTGTTACTTGTGATGTATGAGGGCGAGTACAATATTATCTGCACTTTTGCCATAACATATCTTTTATTATTGTCAAACTTATTTCTGTGAATAAGTGCTTATATGTTAGTTGGGTCTTTTGCGGTTACGTGATCGACGTTTGATCCTGATCTGGCATAAAATCCTGCTGTCTTTACAGTGTGTATATGGCCACTAGCAGTATTCACAAAGGAAGCGTCTCTATTTCTCTGGTTGAGTTTCAGGGGCTGAAATTTATCATAGGCGTTTAGCACAATATGAGGACAGTGCACAACGGCGTAGAAGAATGTCTAAATGGATAGAGTAGTTTAAAAGTGTCTGGTCAAGCGTGACGCACAAAGAGGGAGCAGGGCGCTTCTCAACCTCCACCATTAATGAGAAGATTCAGCAAGCTGGTGAGATGATATTGGCGAACCGGCTCTGCCTATCAAATCATCCCCGATGTACTCGGCTTCAAAAAAACAAGACTGCGGATTACTTTTTAATCTCCTTCGTACTCATATTATTTTTATCATCTTAATTTTACTAAATCCGTGGAAATCATTCGTTATAATTCATATATATATATATATATATATATATATATATATACCGCTAACCAGGAAACCCTGTCGGCCGGGGCTGGGGTTGGGGCTAGGGCTACGGCTAGGGCTGGGCTGTAGATTACACCAACTGCACCTCAGCAGAAGGTTAATACACCCCCATAATATGATACCCTGTGGGATGTGGGTGGCGACCCGTGATGCTTAAAGACATAATATTGATGGCTGCATTCCTCGACGTGGAACACTCTATTTGGCCCTAACTAAATTAGACGGGTGATTAGTGAGTCCCCATCCGATCAATCGGCTGGTCATGTCAAGCTGTAGGACCTATTGCCCTTATGGAAAGTCCACAACCCCACTATGGCCCTTAGTAAGGCTAGACGGCTGATCGTACAGGACCCATCCGACCAATTTGCTGGTTACGTATAAGTTCGGGCCCTTTTAATCGCATGACAAATCCAAACACTTTTATCCTATGTGTGTTAGTCTGAGTGTATTAGTGTCTTAGTCCTGACGTTTCACTGCATCTAGTAGTAAAGCTCAAATTCTGGAGTTTTAGTATGTTTGGAGTTGTAATGTGGCGGTATATTCACGATACCAAAACGGATATATGTAATGTTCTAATAGCGATATATGTTGTATAGCGAGTCTTGTCAACGTGCCTTCAAATTCACGGCACTAAAAAGGTGTTCGGCACGTGGTGGTCATCTTGTCGATAAAAAAGTACAACGCGAGAAATATATCGAAAAGAGAAAGAGAGAAAGGACACTGTTAAATTACTGATATCCCACTACAGGGACCAGAGGTCCGGTCCGTACCCTACGCGTCCGAAAGCAAAAAGAGACCGTATTTTATTCGTCGTTTCACGTCACCACGTGACTTCCAGTTCTGGTCAACACCTGAAACTTCCGGTTGACATTCAATTTTCCATTCGAGGGTCACGCCCAGGTCAAACTCACGACAACCGTTTTTGTGCTCATCACTTTAAAAAAAATTATTTACTATTACTTATTTCTTCTTCCTCTCTTTTCTACTAATAGTTCTCGCAAAACTCAGGATAATCCCCATCTTCCTACAAGTATCCCTTCATTACCATTACTTCCAGGTCTAATCTAACCTGGAGTGGTAGTAGCTATTAAGGTCCCGTCTATGAGTTAGATTAACAAATGGATTTTTTTAAAAGTTTTAAACAATTTGAATAACCAACAATAATGAACAAAACTAATGTATTCGGTATTAACTAACCCAAGGGTTGATATGCCAAAAAATCCATCTTACCAGCTTATCTAGTTTTCTCTGCTCCATAATCGTCATTATATTTAATGTACGGAGTATATATATAAACACAGAGGCAATACGTTTGCCTTACGGTTCTTCAACCAAAATACCATATTTATTTTAAGCATTTGTTTTGGATCGGTGCCTCATATGAGGCAATAATCAGTTCGGCTCAGTTTGTTGATGTTTGAGAAAATTTACTGACATCAGTTTTGCAAAAGACAAAGTAGGAATGAGTTCTTCCTATATACATGTTTTATTTAGAAAGAGATGGTGTATCTGCTTTTCGTTTTTAATATTTAAAATATATTTAATATAAAATCGGAATTTACTTGACTGGAACAACGTCTACACTTTGCCGTAGAAAAAAAGAAATATCTCAGCCCTTAAGTCGACCAATATTTTCATTCTGTTCACTTTTATACTGAACATTGTTTTCTTCAGGAAAGCTCTACTAGCAATGCTTGACTGAACAACAAGTCATTTCGAAACCATTTCTCTGAGGTTTCGTAATTAAAAGTTTGTTTACCACTTTTGCCTAAAAGAAGAAGTAAACATAATTTATGGTGTTTTCGACTCCTTTTTTTTCTGATTTTATTGTCGAATGTATATGAAGATTAGGTGTGCCCAAAAATTGAACAACATTTCTAATTAAAATAGTTTTATTCCTATTTTCTTTTCTTTTCTTTTTTTTCGTCAAACCTGGATATTTTTACATTAACCCAGAAGGATCTACTAGATCCATTATAAATATGCATTGCATTCAAGAAAGGTTTTGAATACACCAAAGTTGTTAAGTTTGAGGCGTGTGATGTAAGGGTTACCGTCGGTGAAAATGGATACGGCGAAACGAGTTCAAAAGCTGTGTGTATTTCACATAGCGCTAATGACCATGGGAAAGGTGTGAATCCAACTATTTTCACTACAGAAATGGGTAAATAGTGGGACAGACTGGGCTCTTTAACCAGTCTAGGAGAAGAAAAGATCTAAATTCAAACATTGTAATTTCAGATTTAAAAAATTGTGCCACATCCTACCCAAGCGGTGTGGGTGGTGAATATATATATTGTTGTGATGTTAGTCCCAACAGTAAAAAGAAGTCAAGTCGAGATGGGGTAAAATAAGACAAGTGTATTTACAATTAATGGTACATGTACGACTAGCTTGTCGTTAACGGGAACAGTCCTCCTTTCCACTCGGTGTCTCACTATTTATAGTGAGAACCGGTGCATGTTCTCCACTGTAGGAACGGCCGGTACAACACCCCCCTTTGAAAATATCCCGTCTGGGGATTAATAACGTTTTTGTTTGGGGTTCACCATAATCAACTCAGTGGATTTCCGTTTTCTTTTTGATCTCCTATTCTCAGGAGTAGTCTCTGGTATGGGTACCTGAAAAGTATCAAACACTGTGTCCATGATGTCCTCTTCGGGTGATATGGTCACCTCACTGTTTGAGTATCTTTTCCGGATTTGGTTAGTGTGACGTTTGTGGACGAAATCTGGTCCCTTAATCATATAGACCATGTTGCCTATTTGTTTATCCACAGTGCCGGACTCCCAGAAAGTCCTATTGTTTTTGTGAATCTTAAAAAAGATTTTTTCACCAACTTTATACCGTTTTTTTGTTATCGGTTTATTTCGCTTGGGATTATAATGTGCCAGAAACAAGTCTGACGTTAAGATATTTTTAATTTTCTTTTTCTTAACATAAACTGTAAGTGAACTCCACTCAATTTTTGAAATGACACCCATGTTTTCGAGTCATTCTAGTTCACCGTTTATTTGCTCTATAGCAGCGTATGGAACATTTCTTTTCTTTCTGAACACTGGCTGTTCATTCAATTTGACTTCAAATCTTGCAACCGCTTTCGTACACCTTCCAAGACCCCCTGAAAATACGTCTGGAAAATTTTCTTTTAATTCCCTCTTGAGTTTTTCTGCCTCCGCATTTGAATCCTCAACCTTTTGGCAAAAAGAACTTAAAGGCAGATCCCATAGTCTAAACTTTTCGATCAGATCAGTTCCAAAGAGGTTATTTGATTTTCGCATGACGAAGATTTTGGCTTTTTCGGTCTTATTCTGGAAAGAAATATTCGTCAATAATTCCCCTCGAAGGTTATTTTCTCACCACTGACACTTCTCGCCGTTTTTTGTGATTTGATCATAGTGGGTCGCCCAAGCTTCTTCCATGTCTGTACATTAATGATGGAAATGTCAGACCCACTATCAAGCTGAAGTCTTACTTTCTTTTTTAAACATTTTGACCTGTACATATTTCCGGATATTTTGTTCCTCAGGTTCAATTTTTGTCAGTTTAATGGATGTCTTTCTACCAGATTTTCTTTTACAACATGATGCCTTATGACCCTTCTGGTGGCAGTGGTCACATTGTTTAAATTTGTAGGGACACTCATTATACCAATGTTTGTCTCCCACACCTCCAACACGGTCCGGTGGATTTTACCATGTTTTTTTCTCTGGTTATTTGTTGAAGTCAATTTTTTCTTCTGATGGATCTTTTTAATGTGCGACACTCCGCTTTCCTCTATGTCACGACTGTCCTGTTTTAACGCAACAAAACGTTCACAGTCTTCCGCTAGGTTTTGAAGTGTTAGATTCGGTACACTTTCGAGTTTATTTAACACACGACGTCTGATTTCAGAGTCTTTATTTAAGACCAGACCTTGCACGAATATTAAACATTTAAAATTATCTGATGATAATTCCTCAAGTTTGAAATCGTCGCAATGCTTATTCACTATACTTGCATACGTAGTGTAGTCGTCTTCCTCTCTTCTAGTGACATTCATACACTTATATCTCCTGTGAAAAAGAGAGGTTTTTTGTCGAAAACAGTTCTGTTAGTAAAGTAACTGTTTCTTGGAAGTTCAACTCACTGGTCTTTTTTGGAAGGATAAAATTCACGAACTTTGTATGCTCGACAGCCCCTAATTTTCTTAGCAAAAAATCTAACTTTTTTAGAGTCTGTCCATGTACTGCAGTCCGATACAAAAATATCCTCATATCTTCAATAGAAGTGCTCAAAAGTGACATCGTCTTCTGGATTATATTTGAAATTTTCAATAGCGTTCCACACAGCCGTCTGGGAGAATGCATTATGATTCTCGCTTGCTTTCGATAACTGTGTTGCCTCTAAAATTTCCTCTGTTCCTCCTGTGTTTTTACCAAAAGTTCTTCGAAGTGTCTCTGCTGTTGTAGCAGTCTTTCTTGGAATTTTTCTTCCAGTGTGGTCGCAAGCTCTTTTTGTTCAGCATTTATTTTTCTTTGGGCTTTTTGCTGGTCCAAAAGCTCTCTTTTAAATTTCTCCTCACTTTCAATTCGTTTTCTTTCTAGTTCTAATTGTTGTTCAGTTTGGAATTTAACTAATTGAAGAAGAGAATCTTTGAATTCAGTATCCATCCTTACTTTTACACTTGTACAATTCAGTTTTCCGTTCAACGTGCTTAATTAGTTGTTCAACTAATACAGTTTTAGTTCCAGTTCTTTTGTTTGAAAATAGAAATTAAATAAAAAGTCTTTTTTTTTCTTCTTCTTTTCTGCACGTAAAAACAAAGTCCGACCAATAGCTTCTGTTCAACACAAAAGAAAAAAAAAAGCACAGCTTTTATTTCTTTATTTCAATTTGTGTTCTTACACACAGCAAAATAAAGTTCGTCGCTATAAGCATAATAAGACTAGTTTTATCGGAATCTTTTTTTTTTTTTTTTTTTTTTAACCCCCACTTTTTTTAAAATTCTGACTTGCTTATTTAACGTCTTTTGTTTAGAAACACAAATGACTTACGCGAATATTTTTTTCTTGTCTGCCTTTTCTTTCCCTTGGCCAATTTGGTAGACCGTTTTAATAAATAGTCAAGCGAATTTTGCTCTAATAAATAGTCAAGCGAATTTTGCTCAAACAATTATCTTAACGAGTCAGTGAACTTAAAAAATTTAAAGTCTTACCGTGAACAGATTTCTCGAATCTGGGGAAGGCAGTCAACTTTTTTTTCTTTTGAACACTTAAGGTGTCAGTATATTCAATTAACTTAATAATTGAGAATATTTTTTCGCGTTCTTTTTGAATTTTGCAGTAATTACTTGCTGTTAACTCTGAATCCAAAAATCTGTTTGCAATGACGAATATGTTTTCCGTGAAGATCTTGTATATCAATCACTTTAGGTGATTTTTCTTTCAGTGAACTCGTTCCGACTACTCGTCGCCAAACTGTTGTGATGTTAGTCCCAACAGTAAAAAGAAGTCAAGTCGAGATGGGGTAAAATAAGACAAGTGTATTTACAATTAATGGTACATGTACGACTAGCTTGTCGTTAACGGGAACAGTCCTCCTTTCCACTCGGTGTCTCACTATTTATAGTGAGAACCGGTGCATGTTCTCCACTGTAGCAACGGCCGGTACAACATATATATATATATATATATATATATATATATATATATATAGAGAGAGAGAGAGAGAGAGAGAGAGAGAGATTGATAGATAGATAGATAGATTGGTAATTTTTCCGAGATGAAATAAAGGAAAATAAAGTGCTCAATTACATATGTAAGAGCTTTATTTGAAAATAACGTGGACAATAACGTAAAGTGAGGAAATATGTATATACGAGTGAAATGTACACGGACATTTTTTTATATATGTGTTTTTTTGTTTATATTATTTTCCGAAAAAAATCGAGTTTTTTGGTGAACAATCAAGGGGAGAGAACTTTGTGAGCCTTAATTTTGAATTTGTTAGCGTCTATAATTTTAACCGTAACGTGTTTGTTTACAAACGCACAACCATAACGTGTTTGCTTACAAACACATCAGAGGGATGAAATAGTATCCTGAAGAAGGCAAAAGCCAGAAACCTTAGGTAGATGCTCACTAAAACCTCTGTATAAACTGTTATATTTGATATTATATATATATGCGTTTGTGTATTTATCTGCGTGTGATTGCCCACGCGCGTGCGCGTGTGTGTCTGTGCGTGCACGTGTGTACGTGTCTCTGTGTCTGTGTGTTTCTGTGTGTGTGTTCATCTATAAATTGTCAAGGTGCTTTTGCTCATTTCCGGAAATATACGACTCCGCATTTCGTTGTCCCAGGACGAACAATCATTTTACCAACCTATTCAATTCTCACAAGACTATCTCTCGCCCCAACACGAGGGTTAATCCGACTGATCTTCTATGTCAATCATGCCCACCATAACCAGGTATTGGGGTCGTTATTGCGGAAAAGGCCACCACATTACATGACGCTGGGCCCCAAATCAACATCCATGCAAAATATAAAGTGTCTAAGACATTCTATTTAACAGAGTTTCTCCAAACAGACACACATACGGACATAGATTAGCAAACTCACATAGGTAAGCTGTTTTAAAATCAGTATCACAGTCTCTTCATATCTAAGTATCAATCTATTTTAGTTTTACCTAGTGAAGTTATTTGATATACATTATCTGTTTACTTTGATTATCTATCTTTGCCACGGTCTCGTTAGATTTCTGGAGTCGAACTGGAAATGTGTGATATTTCCCGTGGCACAGGATGTGTCTGGAAATATAAATAAGTTGTCTACAAATATAATGCAGATTATATTTTAATCTTTTGACAACTGAAAACCAACTATTTTGAAACACAAATGGTAGTCAGAAAGGTTGTTTTTTTGTTTAATGGTATATCAAGCTTCCTGTGTTATTTAAAGCCAAATCCATCATTGTAGAAGAAGAGTAGTGCTAAAAGTTAACCTATACCTGGAAGGATGAGGAATTCATACATTTACCAAGGGTATTAGTCCGAAAGTGAATGTAATACAAAGACTGGAGTTCGCACTAGCTTACTACGATATTGCTCTCATGTACCTTAACCACTGCGCCATGGAGCCTCCTCTATAAAATCATAAAACTTGTTTAGTTAATTCATATGAGAGAAAGATGGAGACATAGAGAAATGGGGGGTGGAGAAAGAGACATTATATTCCCGTGTATGTATAAATATGTGTGTGTGTGTGTGTGTGTGTGTGTGTTCGCGCAGACTTTATATCGTCTTCTTCGGAAAGGTATTGGTTTGAGTTTGAGTTTTGTTTAACGGCATATCAACCTCTGTGGGTCATTTAATGCCAAAAAGGTTATTTTGGATTTCAGACTTTAAAGTAGTGGTTCTATGGAGATAATTGGTTATGTTCTGTTATATTTTGTTGAAAAGGTTGCTTTTTTTTATAAAATTTAAAATGTTTTCAGGGTTTGTATTCTTAAAGATGTCTTTCAGGTTTCTTGTTTGATAGTAATTTGCGCGGATATGTTTAAGTCTGTTACAATTTAGAAGGATATGCTTGGTTGTAAGTTGTACTTTGCATGTTGGGCACACCGGGGCATCCTCCCCTTTTAACAGGTACGAATGTGTAATGTGGGTGTTCCCAATACGCAATCTGGCGAGTATGAAAGGTATGGATCTGTTTAATCGCCCCAAGTATGGTTTAATAGTATAGTGGTTTGCCCTCTTTAGACCTGGTGCGACAACGGGCATGGGAGAAAGAAAACTATGAATTCAAAACCAGCTGCACGCCGTTTATACAAGGAAAACAGCTCAAATAAGGGAGATAACATTATGTTGTACATTTCTTTAATTTATGGAAGCAATCGTGCGTAACCGGTATCGTTGTTTGAAAGGGTTTCTGCCGGACCGAGTTCAAACGATCCTGTTCTCATTCCGCTAACCATAGCTGGGGTAGTAGTTGTGTTAATTATTTTTCTATGTTACTGCCGCTACTCAGAATTGTACAAATAACAATTAAGATGAGGACAATAGTCCGAATAACGCAGATAATACTAATCATCAAGACTCATCTCAAACATTCAGAGAAATATGAATTCAAAATTGCCTAAAGATTCATCCTGTATGTGACAAAGGAATTTAGTAAATATGTACATCATTGACTTTATCTTGGTAAACGCCGTGTGATGGCTTATCACCCATTCCCTAGGACCCTACTGTCTAAATGTATGCAATTCTTTACCCAGTGGAATATGAATTTTAATTAGCCAGCTCCCTAGTTGACACCAGATGCGACAGCTACAACGCTTTATCTTGTAATATATATATATATATATATATATATATATATATATATATATATATATATATATATATATATATATATATATATTTATTTATTTATTTATATATAATAATTTAACATGATTAGGCCATGGCACCACTTGTGATATAATCAATAGTTTTGTCTGTAAATGCTTCAAGGATTGGCCGGTCATATTCTGTCACAACTTTACAAGGAATTGAAGGGAAAGCCACACAATACTCCATTCTATAGTTTGAGAGGTGTTGTTATTCTTTTTTTTCGAATTGGATAGAGAAAGATAAACCATGCAACAGATACCATATAGATATTATTTATGAACTGAATTATTCGCCACATCAACTTCATCAACGGTATTCTTTTGTTGTGTCGTCTCTTTTTTCTCAATTGGTTGTAAATGTTTGTTGATAGTGTTCAATATTCATTAGAATTCAAATAGAATGTTTTGAAAACTACTACTAATTTGCATTATTACCTCTAGAGTAGCATGAACGTATGAGTAAATAGAAGGATCCACTAGAATTTATAGCTTTACTAGCAGGACCTGTGAATATACCGCATTATGATAATTTAAGTATTACAACGTTTGATATGTTTACTTAAGAGCTATTGCCAAATAGTCCATTATGTAAATAAATTTCTTTTAACTCTCTCTTTTCTTTATTTTCTTCTTTTCGGCCTTTCATTATGTTTGATTGAAAGATTAGCGTTATTGTTTCCGCGCGCTTACTCCATCTCTAAATCTTTTCCCTGCTCTCTTTCGATCTTTATAATATATTTTTATGTTTAGCATATCCTTTTTCATCCCTTTCTTTATAATAAAAACGGAATGGTCCATAATTTAACTGAGGTGATGAAACTTGTAAAAAAATAAGAATTCGGCGGATAATCAACAACAGTTAATCAGGATTTACATTTTTGCGTTCCATCTTGGATGATTTGGACGTTCTCATCTTTAACCAGACGGTGTTGCAAGTTGATAACGCTCGTATAATTAAGGAACACAAGTATTTATATATAGATGGAAAAGAAACTTGTCTAAGAGAAAACCCTCAATTTAAAACTAAAAAGCATGACCTAGCAAATCAAATCTAGAATCTTACTTTTAAAGGAAGAACTCTTAATATTAAGCAGTGTATTGAAATGAATATCAAAATGCTTCGATCCATCTATACATATATAAAGGGCAGTTGTGTGCATATGTATGTCCGGAGGAAACTTCGAAAATAAAACAATTAACGACAAAGTAAATATATATACACATTAAATATCACCAGGGCTCGGTTTTTGAGCAAAATAATAGAGATTTAATTCATATTCGTGAAGATAATTAAAAACTAAAATTTAAATGATAACAACATGTTTTTTTTTGTTGCTTTTTTTTCATTTAATATTTTAGATAGTAGACATTAACATTTCTTTTCAGAGTAACTGTATCAATGCAAGGTCTTCTTTTTTTACATAGGGTTTTAAATGGGGCATCCCACGAGGATTCAACTCACGATTCAGTAATAATGGATCTGAGAGACTAACTTTAAAAAATCCCCCTTTACCCAGGCGACACCGGGTAGCCGCTGCTAGTAAAAGAATAAAGGGTATAAGTATGTAGAGTGCCAAGGGGAACTATTTATAATAAACGATGATTCTATCATTTGTTTGTTTCTCTCTTAAAAATAAATAATTGGATAAAACTAAAATTTTTAAAAAGAGGGGAAGGGAAAAAGAAAACAATCTTACCACGGCCATCTTTTCCTGGTAGTGATACCAAACTCGAGTAAGACATTCAAGGACTCATATATAAGTAGTGAACAGAACTCGATTGGTTGGGGATCACCTAACTAGTAGTATAACACTTTGGTCAACCGTACTCAGTGTGGAGATGGGGTTAGTGAAAGCCTGTTGCTGAGCGGGGAGTGTTAGGTTTGATTAGTCCCGATTGAGTCTCCTGGGGGAGGGAATACGATGTTGAAAGACCAGAAATTTCCATTGATCACAGGAATACAACATCGTTAACAATTCCCCCTCAATCATCTAATAGATGCATTTTGCGAAATATAGAATATTGTAGAATATTGATTCGAACTTTTTTGTGAAATCGTATTTAATTAAGCTTCAGTAAATTTCTGTCCTAGTGTATACACTTCATATATAGACACTCTTATTGTAATGGTTATCGTCGTTGTATTGGTTAAACATACACCGTCATCCGATTTCAAATCCAGGAATGAGGCTATTGACATCTCAAATACGACTACTATATTTGGGAAGGTATGAATTCAACGTTTATCGCTCCAATTAATTAATATTAATTGAATAATAATAATAATAATAATAATAATAATAATAATAATAATAATAATAATAATAATAATAAATCTCTGGAACATTGAGATAGACAGATCATCTTATCCCAACCAGAGACCGGATGTAGTATTAACTACCAAGAAGAAAAGAAATGTGTAAACTTGTGATCTTGCAGACCCGGCCGACAATAGAATGAAAATGAAAAAGAAAACGAAATGATGAATAAATGCTAGGTTCTGGAAACTGAAAAAAAAACAACAAAAAAAAACACGGAATATGAGGGAAAATGTCGTATCAATTGTAGTTTGGAAAAGAGTCCGGAAAAACTGGAAATCAGAGGAAGAATCGGAACCATCCAAATTACGACACTGTTAATATCGGCGAGAAATATCAGAAGAGTCCTGGAGACCTGCGCTGACTTGATATCACGAAGAAGAAGAAGAAGAAGAAGAAGAAGAAGAACAACAACAACAACAACAACAACAACAACAACAACAACAACGACAAGAACAACAACAACAACAACAACTGTAAATCCGAATGATCGATGGACTAATAAGAACGCTTTTTAAAACAACTGATCAATTAAATTTTTGTATGAGAATGTTAATCAGAACACCAGTAGGGAACTAAAATTTGATTTTTTAATCGAAAATTGGCGTCATTCTTATCACAGTATTGTTATTCTCATCATGTAACTCACGTTCCGTTTTTATCAACATGAATATTTTAATTGTATTGATTAACTTATTGATCATTTAAGGATGAAATGATTGATTAAGATTTTTGATCCACACAATGTGGCATTTCTGATGGGAATTGAAACAGAAAGAAAAAAATGAAAGAAATGATTAAGTACGATAAATTCAAAACTTATAAACGTACGAGAGACAGTCAAACATTATCTGCACTCTTGCTTTATGGAAGCCAAGCTTATCGTGGATGATTTGATGTCATTGTATCAGTGCTACTGTATGGTTGCACTATTTTGACTTTAATGAAATGCTTGGAGATAAAGCTATATGTGAACTATAAAAGGATACTGCATGCTGTTTTGAACAAAACCTGGAGACAGCATACACCAAAACAACAATATGGCCACTTACTTCCCATCTCCCAAACCACACAATTAAGTCAAACAAAACATTCTGGGCACTGCTGGAAATGCAAGGACAACCTCATAAGCAAATTTATCCTGTGGACTACTACACATGGGCACACTAGTGTTGGCCGACCAGAAAAAAAC
>CM042146.1:86058267-86070767 GCA_023376005.1 Doryteuthis pealeii | reverse complement strand
AGGTTATCATTTATCGAAGCTTTATCCTTGTTATCATTATATATATATATATATATATATATATATATATATATGTATGTGTGTGTGTGTGTGTGTGTGTGTGTGTGTGTGTGTGTGTGTGTTGCGTGTGTTTTGTATACAAAACTAAAATGTTTTATCACTCCTCATTACAATCTAAAGAACACAAGTTTGATTTATGATTAATTCAATTGACCGGGTTATTTGTGGCTGTATATATATATATATATATATATATATATATATTATTTGTGGCTATTTACTACACTTGATAGATAGATAGATAGATAGATAGATAATATAATAAGAGAAATTCCTGCTTTTCCGATATACCCTTTTTCTTCAGCTGATTGTCTGCCAGAAGCAGTCACCGGGATATCTCCAGATTTGTGGATTTACTTCTGAATATACTCATATGACCGCTTCTTTCCATAAAATAACTTGATCATATCAGATTATACAGGCAAAAATGCATACGGATCTCTGTTACACGCAAAAGAGATATTAATCAACGGTCAATGTATGATAAAACAAAATAAAAAAAAATAAATAAATAAAAAAAGGAAAAAAAAACAGCAACAACGGACAAACAAGATAAAAACAATAACCAGCTATCGAGATTCAGGCAAAAGTACACACCATCAATCCCATTTACCTGCACGGTGATATTTTTTTCTTTCTTTTATTGAGGCTGAGAGGTGGTTTGTATTACGTTGAATAATAGTCTCCGAGTGACACTTTTTGAAAATTTATTGAGGCTTTTGGAAGCTTTCCAGAAATTTGAGAAATTCTGAGACACTTGTCTTGAACTATAAGTTGATGGACATGTGAAATGGCATGGACCTTAAAAACTCCTATATCATTTCGTTTCAGTTCTGTTCGACAACTTTTTAGCAAGTTATTTTCTTTTTCTTTTATAGGAAGAGAGAGAGGCGGAGCTTTCATAGTAGTTTTAACAAACGAGAAGAGAATCTATTTCTCTGAATGTTTGAGGTGAGGCTTGATTAGTATTATCTGCGTTATTTGGACTATTGTCCTCATCTTCATTTTTATCTGTACAAGGTTTCGGCCGATTGTCCTTTGGTCTTCTTCAGGTATTTCTTGTCGGACTCGGGAACCTTCTTGTCGTAATCGGGAAATGTTCTTGTCGTAATCGCGAAAGGTTCTTGTAATCGGGAGCCATCACGGAACTTTGAACCCAACCCTTTATTCAGTCCACGGGGGTATCCTGTTATCATTCCGCTAAGAGAATCTCTTTGGTTTGAATTCAGAATATTCCTTTTCCTAAACCGGTCACTATATTAAACTTAAAGTACCCAGCCTGTCTTACGATTTAACGAATTGTCTCTCTGTGTGTGTATGTGTGTGTGTGTGTGTGTGTGTGTGTGTAATTCGTAACCACCTTCTTGATTACTTAAAAGGTCTGAGATCTGATATTGAAAATGTAAAACGCATTTATTTTTTTAAATGTAAATTTTTCAACCCACACCTTTATAGATCACATATATTGGACGTTGCACTAACAAACAAAAAAAATCAGTATTTAGTAAATGACTGTGTCACGCTACGGACTTATTGACCTATCTATCAGTCGATATCTCCCCCCCTCTCTCTCTCTCTCTCTCTCTTTCTCTCTCTCTCTCTCATTCTCTATTTATCTATCTATCTTTCTGGGTGTCTTATAGGGAAAATAGTTGGATTAGCAATGTAAAATGCAAACAGTCACGTCCAAGATTTGAACTCATCTCGCCATGTCCATTACCTACTATCATCACACCACCAAATCCACGGTCCATTTTTACGACAATAACCATTACAAAGCCACCGTAGCCAACTCGTAACTACATCAGCCAGCATACACGTCAAAATTAGTCTATAAAGAAAAAATCAAACAGGCACGTCCAAGATTTGAACTCATCTCGCCATGTACATTTCCTACAATGGCAAGTGTCACACCACACACCTCCACGGTCCATTTCTTACGTTGTAACCATTACAAAGCTACCGTGTATCCAAGGCCAACTACGTCAGCCAGCATACACGCCAAATTTAGTTTATAAATAAACAATCAATAGAAACAGAAAGATAAAAAATAAAAAAAGCACTTATCTCACTTTCACAGGTTATTGTTAATCATTTAGGGTTGATTTTGTCAGCAGCCGACTTAGTTTAACTTGATGATTCTACAAATTATAGTTATAGTCCAAAGCCAAATAAACATCAGGTCGTCGGCGAAAGTGTTATTGAACCGATAATATCAACAGTTCACACGTCGTGCTTTTCTTATTAGGCAAAGGTAATAACTTTTTTTCGACTGGTTTAACGCTTCACTTCAACGATGATAACAATTCAATTTTCAAGTTCGAATTCGGAATAAACAAATATGAAGCAGTTTTGATGGGTCGAGCATTCTTGTAAAATCCATCCTTGCAAAAGAACAAGTGGGGGCGAATCTGGATCTATACATTTCTCAAACATATTAGTCTTAAGTAAAGTCGTCGGGTGGCCTAAAATTGGTATCAGCCACTCAGCGAGGGAGTCTATCCCCTTTTCAATAGCGCTGGACCAAGGAGATTGTTTCAGCGTCTGAAGCGGAGCGCCACACCTACCATCAGCTCCTCACTACCACACAGATCCCTGTGCTACTCATACACTGAGTTGGAGAGGGCCGGTATCGAACCAGGAACCGTGTGTTTCCTAATCGGACGCTTTACCGACTGAGCTAAACCGAAGTGAACGTAATAACAAGACTAGAGTTCGAACTTGTAGAATAAATATCATACTCACCTCCCCGCGAAGGGTGTTACTAGCGTCCAGTAAGCAGACAAAAAGAAAAGGGAACGTAACCGATTACACTCTGCACTAAATGCTTGAACACAGTCAAATGGTCAATTCATATAGATGAAAGTGTTCACTTTAAAGCCAACAGCCAATCAGGATCCAGGAAATGAGCATAACTAAAATACACAAATGGAATAGTCCAATCTAAGGACCTATTTAAACAACCTACCAACTCTGGATCCTAACAACATACTCAGCTTGCAACACAGCTCGATCACCCCACGAATCTCTAGAGAGCTCGTTTGCTATGAGGCCGCAGTCGAGTACATTATCCACTTCGCGACAGGAACTCTCACTTTTTAAATTATAGTAAGAGTGATTAATTTATTTCAATGGCATTTAAAACCATCAAATAATATTTTTTATGCCGAGAAGTTAGAGAATCACGTTCATTGTATGTTCATATCTACCTTTTTTGTGTTGCTTCTTAAGAGTCCAATTGATTACAAGTAATTTTTAGGCATATATATTTAACTCATAGATTTGGGGTTTTTAATGACATATCAACCTTCGTGGGTTATGTAATGCCAAAACCATCCATGTAGAAAAATATCAGTGGTATCATGTAACACATATGAGGGTATGAGTAAGCCATTCATTTACCAAGAGTTTTAATTCGAAAGTGGGTATAATAGTTCGAAATATCTTACTTGCTATGTCGGCCCTCTTCAAACGTCTGTATGGACCAAGTAAGAGCATAAACAAATATGAACCGATATTTCAGTCACAAGGAATTTATCTTCAGGCATTACGGGTCTCCATCCACGGCACGAAGGTGGCCCCATATTACCCTCTCCGCAGAGGTTCAGTCCGCGTATTTTACAACCCCAGCTGACTGAATGGCCACACTTTTATGATCTCTGATTTAGTTTGTTTTGGCACAACGATAGGAGTATGAACACCTAGTGAACCGCGAATACTAGAAGAGATGATCTGCCGGTGTAACTTACTGACCCTTACACCACGCAATTCACCACACTTATAGTTGTTTTGGAGATGGCCAGAATTCCTAGGCATCCAGCTAGAATCGAACTCACTGCCCAGTAGTAACTGATCTGCAAGACTAGATTGCAAAGTATTACTCTATGATTACCAATCACCTGAACGCTAGCCTCAGTAAATCATCTCTTACAGTAATCGAATACGTTTTAAAAAACACAGACACTGCATCGTTTATCTGTTTAAATCAAATCAAAGTAAATCAAATTAAAAATCAAATTAGATTAAAATAAATTAAATTTAACTGAATATTTGTATTGCCTTAAAAGACCATTATAATAAATACTGTTATTTACCTATCCTCTCGCAGTCATGGGTATTATTTCGAATCTACTATTTCGAATCAACTATTTACGAAACACATACCTGATTGTTAGTAAGAAGGTGGGCGTAGCGTAACGGTTATCGTCGTATGAAATAGAATCGGAGATCTGAGTTCAAATCATCGAAAAAAAAACAGGTTTTATTTCTGTGCGTTCTAGTACACTTGGAGAAGGCATACATTAATTTCTCTCCCCCAGCTATGGGTAAAATAGTAGAAGAGTCTGTTATTTAACCTTTGTTAACCTAGAAAAAGGAAAATTCTGAATTCAAACCAGTCTGACTCCGCTTAAGAAAATGCTCTTCTGCCACATCCTACAAGTGGCAGAGGAGTTGAATATATAAGGTGTGTAAAAAAGTACGGATATTTTTAGTACTTTTTGACACACCTAGTATTATGAAAAAATAACGGTCCATTCATTAATTTTTTTCAGAATAGAAGCTGTGTCAAAAAAGTACCAAGTTTAAAGTTGTATTTACCAAGATAGAAATGAAGAATGAATGGAACGTTATTTTTTCAGAATACAAGGTGTGTCAAAATCTACAAAGTGTGTGTGTGTGTGTGTGTGTGTGTGTGTGATCATGAGTGGGATTTTGAAATTTCACCTAACTTAAAAGAAGCTAAAATTTCCATCGTTTATTAATTTTCATCAATCCTTGAAAAAAGATAAATAAAAATAATTAAAATAGATACGTCTTTCCCATCTTGTTTGGACTGAGAACCATTTAATTTAGATTAATCAGATTGATTCATTTTAATGGCATGTCAACCCCTCTAGGGTTATTTAACGCACATATGTTTCGGAATTGCATTTATTATACGTTTTTATCTTGAATAGATGTGTTATGTATTTCAGGGCATAGTTGGGAATCGCATTTATTGAATGTTTATATTATAAATATAAATCTTATTGTATTTTTTCATGATATATTGTTTTGTATAAGATCCTATTAAACACGAAAAATTCTAAAACAGATATAACTGACCCATACATGGAACCCTAAAAACGTATAACATGCCTGTACAGTGTAGACGTGTGAGTATGGCAATGAATTGTATACACATATCTCCGGAATTGGAGATATAACAGATGCAGAGTTTTGTGTCATATTTACGACAGCCCCTTGTAGCGAGTGATTCGGGATATTGAACTCGCAGCCTCCTCGTCGCGAGGATTGGCTGGTGGGCAGACTGCTGTCACCCCTGTTGAATATGCGAATTCCGTACGAGTTGGACAGCGTGTGATTGGCCCGGATGTAAGATTGTGGGGAGGGCATTTACTTGTTATCTGGGTCCTACCTTTACACACAACGACGGTCGTGTTTTGAGACGTACCCTTGAGCGAGTGACCTTTTGATGGATTGAGGAAGGACTTCTGTAAGTGTTGCCGTCAAAATGACGCGAGAGGGGACGTTGGAAATTGATTATAGCGATTGCGTTCGTCACATGAAACAAACAATTAAATCCCTTTTGGGGAGTGGGGAATTGTCCCTATGTAAATTATACCGTCAGTTAGCGTATTTTAATATTCAGTGTTAGAGAACACATTTAGCAGACCGTCTTGATTTACGTGAACAATTGTATGAAAGACAAATATGATCAAGTTACTGACAGCCAATCAAAATTAATTAGTTCAGAAGTCGCACAGGCTTAGGCTATTATTTGATTATTTACTAAGAGAGGAAGATATTTAGGACTACCAAAAGATACAGAGTTGGCCATAAATTCAGATGTCGGTTTGTTTCTTTTCCCTATGGAATATTTAGATTTAAGCATCCGTTTTGCTTGGGCTGGTTTGATTTTTTTGTTTTACGGCATATCAACCTCAGTGGGTCATTTAATGCCGACAACGTTTTGAAATAAATGCATTCTTAATGGATACTCTGTTGTTTATAAACTCATGTTTTGCTATTTAATCCATATATGGGACCCTAACAGGTTCTACCATTTCGCATCCGTTTTGAGTTGAAGCAAACAAGATTATCCAGTCACTAATTACGAACAAATCCCGAAAATATTTGTTTTTTCATGTTCTGAAAAGAGGTTCATTTTACCTAAATGAAAGTAAATGGAAACCTTATGGATATTCAATAATAATAAAATGAAAGCTCAGATATTATTTATTAGAAAAGTAATTAATAAGGCGTAATTCATTATTTTGATTTTCGGGCATTTGGGGGCTTGAAAAAATAATGGCATCATTATTTGAATGAGTTCTTCGTAAGTTCTTCAACACCTTTTTTCCTCAACTGAGAAAAACCTTCAAAATGCTTTCCCAGGTTGAATAATTGCTATGGTCGGACGGACAAGGTACACCTGAAGAAGGCCGGCGTCTGCAACGACCGAAGCCTTGTGTTTTTATATATCACGATAAAGATAGAGATATCAGTCCGAAAAATCAAAATGATACATATCTAACCTCATCTAAAAAATTTAGACAAATAAGACGTCATTGATTTTAACAAAATGTGTTACTTAAAATAAATGAGTTATTTTTTTATTACGCTACTGACTAATAAATGTACCATGTACAAAAAACAATTCATACAATATACAGCCGAAGAAAAATTAAAAGAAATTGCTATATGCTAAACGCAAGAAATATACCTAATGAACAGTAGGAACACTTTACAGAATAGCAATACTGAACTTTCCTGAAATCTAATAAAGACGCTCATAGGTCTTCTGAAGCCGAGGCTAGACACGTGACTTTCACAGTTACATCAGAAAAGCAGAGGTCAAAGTTTAGTGGCGACTCAATCTCTTGTCACTGACAGTGATTTTATTCGCTGTGGAAATGTCAATGTGAAGTTTTATGGTGTGCCGAATAAGGCACTTGCGCAGTTGCACAATTTACAATGGCCGCGTAATTATTCTCGAAGTTGCACCACTTTATCTCGTCTTTCCCATTACACCTCCACATTTCTCGTCAGTTCATTATGCAACAATGAAGTACTCAGTAATTGTACTCCATTGCGCTTTGAAAGACAAGTTCGAAATGGACGATTCTAAGTGAGAGTTTCCACTGCTGTAGAGAGAACCAAGTTCGGTATCAAAGGAAAATGAAAGAAAGTCTGTGCCATTACTCACCAATAAAACGAATAGAGAAAAAGAAAAAGAAAAGAAAAGTGAAGACGAAGACAATTACAACGATGATAATGATGATTTTGATAATGATGACTTTTTGCAGAGGAAATAAATTAGCAGAATAGAGAATGGGATTGGCACGTGAAGGGGAGATATATTAGTTAGAGGAATAGAATAAAAAGAAAGGAGAGAGTAGAAAAGTACGTAAGGGGGAGAAATATAAAAGATGTTAAAGCAGAAAAAGAAAGAAGGAAAAACGATGAAGCAAGACATCATCATAGTGAAATAGGTAAATGCATTCGTATTTACTAAATTGATTGGTTGGATTTTACGGCATGTCAACTCTTCAGTTATTCAATGCCGAAGACGTTTTGTTTTATTCATTCTTGATGGACATTTTTTAACTAAATTTTATACACATTTTAAAAATTCATTTTCCCCATTTAACCTATAGATGAGACCCTAACAGGTACTACAACTTCGGTTCAGAGTGCACCTGGGAGTAATGGCGATGAAGGGGTACTCCACACTCCTAAGGGCTCCAAAGTTGGAACTTTACCATTAGATGCAATTTAACCTCTTACCCAGGCGTCCCATCGGGGTGTGATCATTTGCAAGCTAATATGGCATTACAACTGAATGCCCCATACTGGTGACCTTGTGTCACAGCCTACCTCTGGCGAACAGTTTGTGTAAAACCTTAATTGGTATTTACTAATCTTTGCTTACTTATTGCAGAAGGCCGGATGTATGGGGCATCAAAAGATTAATTGATTTACTATTACTTGGATTATTCGGACTTTTGTCCTCATCTTCATTGTTATCTGTACTATGTTGCGGCCGATGTGACCGCCTGCCTTCTTCAGGTATTTATTGATTCCTTGATTTTAATTAATTTCTTGAATTTAAGGACATGTCAACCGGCTTGGGTTGTAAGGTACACGGACTGCACCACTGTAGAGTTGTAGGACAACCCCAATGGATCCACCTGGTGACTGAGGGTGATGATTCGTGGGGTTTAAAGACCAAACCCTGTTACCAAAGAAGTCTTTGACATGCAACTCTCCACTTTGGCCTTAACTTAGGCTAGACCGGCAGTTGGAGAGGACCCTCAAATCAATCGATTGGTCACGTCAAGTCCTAGCACCTATATGATTGTCCCGCCCCTATTACCTGTATGGTAACCCCCAACTCTTTTTATCATGTATCTACTAGAAGACGGTGGCTGAGAATCTGTGTGTTCTAAACTGCGTCTAGTGGTAAAGTTCCAATTCTAGAGCTCTGGAGATTGTGGAATACACATTCATCGCCATTACACCCAGTAAATATTTGGGTACCATCTATGCGTTAAATAAAAAAAATGAGTTTAAAAAATTATACTAGAACAGAAATTGTGTTTAAATAAGAAATTAAAATTGAATACCCGTCAAGAATGAATAAAACAAAACATCTGCAGCATAAAATAAAAGGGCTGACATGCCGTAAAATCCAACCATACAACCAACCAACGGCATGAAAAATCGTATGGCTTTATTTTTTTTTTGGCTGGTTAATTGTGTATATTGTACATTTTTATTTACGTTTCTCAGTAGTTTGTAAGATTTTTTTTTTAATGTACGGTTATATGATATCAAACATTCCTATCTAATACAGATAATTTGAACGTTGTTGTATAGTTTCAAGTAGTTCCATCTAATACTAATAATTATGTAACTTTAATTAATTATTTCTATTTAATAATAATCAACACGAAAAGATGTCTTGAGCACTGAGGGGAAATGCTGACCCTTTATATCTTCGATCAATTTACAAGATTTCAAATATACAAGAAGACGTATGAGGCAATCATTATTTGTGAAGTCTAATGTTTTTTTTTTTTTTTTTTTTATTTTTAATAAAGATTTTGATAGTTGTATTACATGTTATTCCTTTAACAAAGACAGGAGTACACCCTCTTTTGCAACCTGTTGAATTCTCCTAAAATAATCCAACTGCATCCTCTGCAATGGTGTAAAATCCCTGAAGAAAAAGTAATCTCCTGAGTATGACACATAACTAAATAAGCTGCTGAGGCTATTACGAAATGAATATAACTAATTTTATTTCAAATTTCAATATATTCCTGATATGTTTTCCAGGGAAAATTTAAATTCCTTAAGAATGTTTAATATTTTTTCTCAGATAAGATGCCTTGAAAGAAAGTTCATGCCTCTCCCTGAGATCTGATAGAATTCATATATCGTTAATGTGTTTGTCATTGTCAGAACGTTGATACATGAGAAACTATTGTGAGAACTTTCTGATCGAAGGAATATATTCCTTGTTGAACATCTCCATTGAGAAAATCTTACTAATTCAAATAAATTTACGGACGTTAGAATTCATTTTTGTCTTCAGTTTTTCATAGGCTCGTTTGACCGCTATAATCTCGGGGTTACTTGAGATGTAATAGCCGCCACTATATATATATAAAAAAAGAAGGGATTCTTGAAGCGCAACGCAAAACCGGCATCAAATTATTTTTAAAAGATATATGGAGTCTTTTCTCGTGTTCATATATATATATATATATATATATATATTATATATATATATATATATATATATATTGTTGTGATGTTAATCCAACAGTAAAAAGAAGTCAAGTCGAGGTAGGGTAAAATAAGACAAGAGTATTTACAATAATAGTACAGGAACGGCTAGCTTGCCGTTAACGGTAACAGTACAAACTTTTCACTCGGTGTCTCACTATTTATAGTGAGAACCGATGTATATTCTCCACTGTAGGAACGGCCGGTACAACATATATATTTATTTATTTAATTAATTAATTATTTATTTATTGTTGTTATTTAAGTCATGAAGCGCTCAAATTAAGAAATGATCAAATGAAAATATAATCGTAAAATTGGTAAGAAGATTTGTTGCCAGTTGTGCAATCACTTGTAGCTCATTGGAGTACAGCTGGATTGTAATTGTAATATGTATGGTTTTAAACAACTTCTACCTTAAAAATTACAGACACACACCGATATATATATATATATATATATATATATATATATATATATATATATATGTGTGTGTGTGTGTGTGTGTGTGTGTGTGTGTGTGTGTTTATGTGTGTGTGTGTGTGTGTGTGTGTGTGTGTGTGTGTGTGTGTGTGTAGCGGAGGCTGCGGCAAATTGACTTCTGTGGGAGTCTGGCTTGTCCATATTTATGAATATATGCTGTTTCCTAAATGCTTCCTTCTTTCGAACGGTATTTCCTCTCTTTTATTTTGATGCCATCCCAACAGATGCAAGACTGGTATTTTTCTCACCAGATAAGATCCGCCATAGCAAACTTATGTTTGAATTTTGAAGCTCTTCGAGTCTGAGGCGACTCCCTTCACCATTATACATATTTATAATGAGGTCAGCCTTTGGAAAGTCCAACAAGGAACAAGTCATTATATCCGATCACGCATTGGTTACAGAAGACTAACGCACTCCTTTATGAAAAAAAAAACAGGAACAACAACAGTGTAAAACATGTCAAACACCCTGAACTGTTAAAGATTTCCTCGTAGAATGTGGCGATTTCGCTCTCATCAGAAACCCTTTTTTTAATGCAAATAATATGAAATATCTATTTGAAAATGTTATCATGCATTACATTCTGTCCTTTTTGTTAGAAATAAAATTATAATAAAATATATAAACATAAATCTAATCAATACCATACAAAAAGTAATCCCCATCGATGTTAAGATATCGATAAAGCTGTTAACTGTGTAAATGTAGTAGTAGTAAGGTCGTCAGGGCGGCCTAAAGTCGGTATCAGCCAGTCAGCGAGGGAGTCTATCCCCTTTTCAATTTGCGCTAGACCAAGAAGATTGTTTTTAGCGTCTGAGGTGGAGCGCCACACCTACCATCAGCTCCTTACTTTACCGCACAGATCCCTGTGCTACTCATACGCTGAGTTGGCGGGGACCGGTATCGAACTAGGGACCTTGTGGTTTCTAGCCGAACGCTCTACCGACTGAGCTAACCCGGCTCCTATATATGATTTCCAAACGTCGAGGTAGAGCATAAACCCAGACCGGTTGATATGCCGTTAAAATCCATCAATCAACCAACCAAACAGACAATATATCTCTAAGGCATATTATTAATGTTTGTATTTTCTAAACCAGGTGATCACCGAAGAAGGATTTTGTCTAAAGTATTATTTAAATGATATTGACGCTTCTCAAAGCTGCATGTGCAATCTCCAAATCTTTCCCATTCGACTTTTTTAACTCGAGGGCTTGAATGATATTGATTATTTTCATGATACTTTTATAGTTTAGAAATATATATATATGTGTGGTGTGTGTGTGTGAAAATAATATATATATTTATATATATTTATGTTGTGTTAAACTCTACTGACGATTCTTGTTGGACGAGTTTTTGTTCGATCCTTTCTAACTGTCTGGCCATCTTTTTACTGTCAGGGTGGAACTGGTGTAGCAATCCACCAAATGTTTCTTCACGGGCGCTTTTGGCATATCTATCTGCCATTTTCAGTTGTCTCGCTTTTAAAACGAGCAGTAGCGTAGAATTGGTAGTGGGAGCTAGTAGGAATTGGTAATGGGAGGTAGTAGGAATTGGTTGTGGGTTCACAAGTTCGGTTAAACGAACAGTAGTAGTAGATATTTTTGTAGGAGGGGGGGGGGTTCACAAGTTTGTGTGAATGTAAGGGGAATGATGGAAGGATTATAGGCGAGAAATTATAGGCATTTGAGGACATGTTGACTTGTTTCGAAGTTTATTTTGTTTAAGGTGGGTTTGTTTTGTTTGATATATAGAGCTTTGATTATTTGATGTTTTTGTTTGTTTAACACATGTTTAAAAGAAAAAATGCTGCCAGAATACACTTATATATATATATATATATATATATATATATATATATATATATATATATATATATATATATGGGAGAGATTATGTGCTTAATTAAAGTCATACCTAATTTTGTTGATTAATTAATTATAACTAAATGAATCAGGCGTGCATATCGGTTTAAATGTAAAGCGTAAACAAATCGAGAAAAAGTCATCTCTGTAGGTACAGTTCAGCCCAATGTACATACAGAGATGAATTTTTCTCGATTTGTTTACGCTTTACATTTAAACCGAGATGCACGCCTGATTCATTTAGTTATAATTAATTAATTAACAAAATTAGGTATGACTTTAATTAAG
>CM042146.1:86028267-86053267 GCA_023376005.1 Doryteuthis pealeii | reverse complement strand
TCTTGATGCAAAGGAAATAACCTCATCAAAGATACACTATAACACACCTTCGTTCGGGAAAATATGAGAATCTAGATGAGGTTATTTGCGAAGAGTTTCTTAGTTGTGGCACAAGGATGCATCTTCCGATCCCCTATAGAAACTCGGATTCACTAGTCAGGGTTTTTTTCTACTATTTTATATTTCCGTATTTTAAAATATTATGTTATATTTTTTGTCTTGATGCAAAGGAAATAACCTCATCAAAGATACACTATAACACACCTTCGTTCAGGAAAATATGAGAATCTAGATGAGGTTATTTGCGAAGAGTTTCTTAGTTGTGGCACAAGGATGCATCTTCCGATCCCCTATAGAAACTCGGATTCACTAGTCAGGGTTTTTTCTACTATTTTATATTTCCGTATTTTAAAATTATATGTTATATTTTTTGTCTTGATGCAAAGGAAATAACCTCATCAAAGATACACTATAACACACCTTCGTTCGGGAAAATATGAGAATCTAGATGAGGGTTATTTGCGAAGAGTTTCTTAGTTTGTGGCACAAGGATGCATCTTCCGATCCCCTATAGAAACTCGGATTCACTAGTCAGGGTTTTTTCTACTATTTTATACTTCCGTATTTTAAAATTATATGTTTTTTTTTCTTGATGCAAAGGAAATAACCTCATCAAAGATACACTATAACACACCTTCGTTCGGGGAAAATATGAGAATCTAGATGAGGTTATTTGCAAAGAGCTTCTTAGTTGTGGCACAAGGATGCATCTTCCGATCCCCTATAGAAACTCGGATTCACTAGTCAGGGTTTTTTCTACTATTTTATACTTCCGTATTTTAAAATTATGTATTTTTTTTTCTTGATGCAAAGGAAATAACCTCATCAAAGATACACTATAACACACCTTCGTTCGGGAAAATATGAGAATCTAGATGAGGTTATTTGCGAAGAGTTTCTTAGTTGTGGCACAAGGATGCATCTTCCGATCCCCTATAGAAACTCGGATTCACTAGTAACTGTGCGCTAGCCTACCAAGTGGGGTCAAAGTTTATGCACCGGTAGAAGAAATTAATTTAATGTAGGTGATATATCCGGGTTAAGGGATATACTATGAAGTTGTAGTAAGGTCTATTATCGCAGGTAAATAGAAGCTAGTGCGTCGAGTAGCAATACATCTTCCGAGCAGTCAGTGTGGTAGTCTTGCTAGTAGGCTATTAGACGCTTGTACCAGCACAGTGTCGAATATTTATGGAGGACACTATCCAATCAGATTCTAGTAAAGTGGTACCTAGGTATTTACATATTAATTACATCAGTAGGAATACATCGACATTTTACAATAGGAATGTAGTGGGAATATCTTATCATAGGACGATTAAGACTAGTAGAATCTGTCTGATTAGGCGGGGGTCAAAGTTTAGGTACGGGACATGTATGCCAAAAAGGTGGGCTTAGGAAAATTCTGGTATAGTAAAAGTACGTGGTACGTTTTACTTAAGAATAACATTTATTAATCTATATGTCGATATATTGAGTATTTTTCTGTTAACTTTATCTTTTAACTTAACAGTCTATCTTTATTAAATTCTGAAATCATATGAACAATTAAGTTAAAAGTTTAAGTTATAAGGAAAATTACACAATGACAGTCATTTAAAAAAAATCATTGATATTATATCGAAACAGTGGGATGAAAGTTTAAATAGATTGCAATAGCGTCATTAGAATAATTTCATTAGAAGGCTTTTATTAATATTGTTATTTTCTAAATAACTACAATGGTTAAATTACAAAAGTTTTAATAGAACCGCGTACTCACTTAGTTAACACATTTTAGAGGTAGCAAGTACTTTTTGTAATATCACAATTTTTCCTTTAGAGGAGCCGCTTTTCGGCATGGATATCCGGTACCTAAACTTTTATCCCTACCCTGAGCCTATCAGCTAAATATTACACCACGCTAGGTACACATTACCTCTTTGCTTCCTTTTCTTATATGTGTAATAAGACCGGATCTATTGGATACATAGAGAGTATCTATTACATTAGTAATGGCCACCTTGTCAGCGGGTTTTAGAATATAAAAACTGTATCCCTTATAGAGGGCTAAGACACACTGAAAAAAGGGTGCCATGGGTATGACACTAACTGCATCTGCTGGCGAGGCTTTTGGTGCTGTGGGGAGAGCGGAGTACCTCTTCATTGTTATTACTCCCAAGTCCACGCTGACTCGCGATGACAATACCTGTTATTATTTCATCTATGGGTCAATTAATCTGTTTCAAAAATGATTAATATTGATTTGAATACTTCAAAATATAACTGTGTGCAAAGAAATGATTAGACAAATAAAAAAAGGTCAGCAGAAAATTGCTGTAATTATTAGTAAATTTTATTTAGCTGTGGCAAAAAAAAAAAGAAAAAGTTCTATATGAAGAATATAACGTCTGAACTGAAAGAGAGTACAAAATGGCGAAAGTAAGAACGTTAATACAGTACAAATTCTCTAAAGACCCAAAAGTTGATGTACCAGGTAATCAAGTCTATATGGGGAGAAACATGTTTTTAGTGTCAGTAAGTAATTAAACCTTTCTTTTTCTCCTATGTGGGGATACAAAAAATATATAAATATATATTATTATAAAATGTAAATATATAATATATATATTATAAAATGTAATATATATATATATAATATATATATATATATATATATATATTATATATATATTATATTAATATATATATATATATAAATTATATATTATATATATTATAAATGTAATATATATATATATATTATAAAATGTAATATATATATATATTATATTAATATATATATATATTATAAAATGAATATATATATATATATAATATATATATATATATATATATATATATATATATATATATATTATAAAATGTAATATATATATATAAACGGGATTTAATAATGAATACATCAGGGAAGCAATCTGCACTTATATTAGCTTCTTATTTCATAAGTAATCCTAGTTCATATAAATGGTGGTGAGAGTTGCAACATATAGAGAGTTCTAAATGAAACAAGTGATTGTATCAAGCAGTCGCTGTGACTGGCTCCCTCATTCAGTTTAAGAAGCGCAGGTTTCCAATCTAGAAATCATGTTGTGATTATATACTCATTATTTGGTCCCTAGATGTCTGGAGGCTGAACACTAAGGTCGACAATGCGTCGAATATTAACGAGAAAGTCATGTCCATAGCGAAAAAAGGGGATGATATACACTCACTATTACGACGGTGAATGCATGTAATTACAAAAATGCATTCGGCTAATTAGTTGATGGAAAATCAAAGTGCACACATGCGCAAATGAATACATTCCATTGTAATTGGTGAAAAACGGCGTGCCTCGACATATACATGAAATACGCGCAGGCAAATGAAGTCGATTATAGTTATAATAATCGAAAACGATCAATCACGTGATAAATTAAAGCGGAAAGCGGACCGGGAATAAATTGGCAATTAGCTACATCATTGTGGGTCAGGGTTTTTTTCTACTATTTTATACTTCCGTATTTTAAAATTATATGTTATATATATTTTTTTGATGCAAAGAAATAACCTCATCAAGAACACCTTCGTTCGGGAAAAATATGAGAATCTAGATGAGGTTATTTGCGAAGAGTTTCTTAGTTGTGGCACAAGATGCATCTTCCGATCCCTATAGAAACTCGGATTCACTAGTCAGGGTTTTTCTACTATTTATACTTCCGTATTTTAAATTATATGTTATTTTTTTTTCTTGATGCAAAGGAAATAACTCATCAAAGATACACTATAACACACCTTCGTTCGGGAAAATATGAGAATCTAGATGAGGTTATTTGCGAAGAGTTTCTTAGTTGTGGCACAAGGATGCATCTTCCGATCCCCTATAGAAACTCGATTCACTAGTCAGGGTTTTTCTACTATTTTATACTTCCGTATTTTAAAATTATATGTTTTTTTTTTTTGATGCAAAGGAAATAACCTCATCAAAGATACACTATAACACACCTTCGTTCAGGAAAATATGAGAATCTAGATGAGGTTATTTGCGAAGAGTTTCTTAGTTGTGGCACAAGGATGCATCTTCGATCCCCTATAGAAACTCGGATTCACTAGTCAGGGTTTTTTCTACTATTTTATACTTCCGTATTTTAAAATTATATGTTTTTTTTTTCTTGATGCAAAGGAAATAACCTCATCAAAGATACACTATAACACACCTTCGTTCGGGAAAATATGAGAATCTAGATGAGGTTATTTGCGAAGAGTTTCTTAGTTGTGGCACAAGGATGCATCTTCCGATCCCCTATAGAAACTCGGATTCACTAGTCAGGGTTTTTCTACTATTTTATACTTCCGTATTTTAAATATATTTATATTTTTTGTCTGATGCAAAGGAAATAACCTCATCAAAGATACACTATAACACACCTTCGTTCAGGAAAATATGAGAATCTAGATGAGGTTATTTGCGAAGAGTTTCTTAGTTGTGGCACAAGGATGCATCTTCCGATCCCCTATAGAAACTCGGATTCACTAGTCAGGGTTTTTTCTACTATTTTATATTTCCGTATTTTTAAATTATATGTTATATTTTTTCTTGATGCAAAGGAAATAACCTCATCAAAGATACACTAAACACACCTTCGTTCGGGAAAATATGAGAATCTAGATGAGGTTATTTGCGAAGAGTTTCTTAGTTGTGGCACAAGGATGCATCTTCCGATCCCCTATAGAAACTCGGATTCACTAGTCAGGGTTTTTTCTATATTTTATATTTCCGTATTTTAAAATTATATTTTTTTTCTTGATGCAAAGAAATAACCTCATCAAAGATACACTATAACACACCTTCGTTCGGGAAAATATGAGAATCTAGATGAGGTTATTTGCAAAGAGCTTCTTAGTTGTGGCACAAGGATGCATCTTCCGATCCCCTATAGAAACTCGGATTCACTAGTCAGGGGTTTTTTCTACTATTTTATACTTCCGTATTTTAAAATATGTTATTTTTTTCTTGATGCAAAGGAAATAACCTCATCAAAGATACACTATAACACACCTTCGTTCAGGAAAATATGAGAATCTAGATGAGGTTATTTGCGAAGAGTTCTTAGTTGTGCACAAGGATGCATCTTCCGATCCCCTATAGAAACTCGATTCACTAGTAACTGTGCGCTAGCCTACCAAGTGGGGTCAAAGTTTATGCACCGGTAGAAGAAATTAATTTAATGTAGGTGATATATCCGGGTTAAGGGATATACTATGAAGTTGTAGTAAGGTCTATTATCGCAGGTAAATAGAAGCTAGTGCGTCGAGTAGCAATACATCTTCCGAGCAGTCAGTGTGGTAGTCTTGCTAGTAGGCTATTAGACGCTTGTACCAGCACAGTGTCGAATATTTATGGAGGACACTATCCAATCAGATTCTAGTAAAGTGGTACCTAGGTATTTACATATTAATTACATCAGTAGGAATACATCGACATTTTACAATAGGAATGTAGTGGGAATATCTTATCATAGGACGATTAAGACTAGTAGAATCTGTCTGATTAGGCGGGGGTCAAAGTTTAGGTACGGGACATGTATGCCAAAAAGGTGGGCTTAGGAAAAATTCTGGTATAGTAAAAGTACGTGGTACGTTTTACTTAAGAATAACATTTATTATCTATATGTCGATATATTGAGTATTTTTTCTGTTAACTTTATCTTTTAACTTAACAGTCTATCTTTATTAAATTCTGAAATCATATGAACAATTAAGTTAAAAGTTTAAGTTATAAGGAAAATTACACAATGACAGTCATTTAAAAAAAATCATTGATATTATATCGAAACAGTGGGATATGAAAGTTTAATAGATTGCAATAGCGTCATTAGAATAATAATTCATTAGAAGGCTTTTATTAATATTGTTATTTTCTAAAATAACTACAATGGTTAAATTACAAAAGTTTTAATAGAACCGCGTACTCACTTAGTTAACACATTTTAGAGGTAGCAAGTACTTTTTGTAATATCACAATTTTTCCTTTAGAGGAGCCGCTTTTCGGCATGGATATCCGGTACCTAAACTTTTATCCCTACCCTGAGCCTATCTAGCTAAATATTACACCACGCTAGGTACACATTACCTCTTTGCTATCCTTTTCTTATATGTGTAATAAGACCGGATCTATTGGATACATAGAGAGTATCTATTACATTAGTAATGGCCACCTTGTCAGCGGGTTTTAGAATATAAAAACTGTATCCCTTATAGAGGGCTAAGACCACACTGAAAAAAGGGTGCCCTGGGTATGACACTAAACTGCATCTGCTGGCGAGGCTTTGGTGCTGTGGGGAGAGCGGAGTACCTCTTCATTGTTATTACTCCCAAGTCCACGCTGACTCGCGATGACAATACCTGTTATTATTTCATCTATGGGTCAATTAATCTGTTCAAAAATGATTAATATTGATTTGAATACTTCAAAATATAACTGTGTGCAAAGAAATGATTAGACAAATAAAAAAAGGTCAGCAGAAAATTGCTGTAATTATTTAGTAAATTTTATTTAGCTGTGGCAAAAAAAAAAAAAAGAAAAAGTTCTATATGAAGAATATAACGTCTGAACTGAAAGAGGAGTACAAAATGGCGAAAGTAAGAACGTTAATACAGTACAAATTCTCTAAAGACCCAAAAGTTGATGTACCAGGTATCTAAGTCTATATGGGGAGAAACATGTTTTTAGTGTCAGTAGTAAATTAAACCTTTCTTTTTCTCCCTATGTGGGGATACAAAAATATTCCCAATTACTTTTGTAATTTTGTTATCTACTCGATCACTGCCTAATATTTTTTTCAATCGGTATTGCATTAGTTAAATATGTAATTCTAGTATGTTAATCGTTATGGTATTATTTTCGACTTGTTTTGCTTCTTTTTGTTTGGGGGGGGGGATAACCGAAATATATAGTTTGTGAATTTATTAAATTTTTAAACGAAAAAAAAACATTTAATCGGTTTCTTTTTCGTTGTAAGTTTCGTAATGATTGTAGATGAGCTTCATGTATTTTTGGCGGAGGAGAGGTTATTGCTCAATATAGGTATGTGCAAGAAGTCTAGTTTTTTTAAGCGGTTTTAAATAGTCAATTCGAAAATTTATCTCATGGCGGGAAAACATTCTAGACGTTGAATTGTAAATGGGAATAAGTAGTCAATATGTGTAATGTTACATTACGAGGGAGCAAAATGGAAAATTTAAATTTAAAAAAAGTTTTATGTTAGTTCATTAGGGATATATATTTCCTTAATTTGAACATCAAAAATATAGCAGGTTGTTAAACGGTTATGACTTTAAACGATACAACCTGTTTTTGACCTGTATAAACATTTGTAGTTTGTTTTACTCGTTTTTTCATTGAATTGTCTTAATTTTAGTATTTTAGTCGGTTTGCCGTTTCTTGATCTAAATTGATCGTTTATTTCTTAGTTTAAATGATACAAGCTCTTTTGGTTGGTATGGCATTTCCTAACTAAATCGAGTTTTAATCGTAGTAACACTTATAGTAATAAAAGTAAGTAAAGCCGACAGAGTGGCCTATTATCGATATCAGCCAGACAGCGAGGGAGTCTACCCCCTTTCACTAGCGCTAGACCAGAGCGATTGTTTTTTTTGTCTGGGTGGAGCGCCACACCTACCATCAGCTCCCTAATTTACCGCACATATCCCTGTACTACTCATACACTAAGTTGCCGAGGGCCGGTATTGAAACCAGAACCATGTGATTCCGAGCCAGCGACTGAGCTCATTCAAATTTTCTTAAATGTTATAAGCGGTGAACTATGTATAAATAACAATTAAAGGAAAGAAAAAGCGGGTTTAATCCATTTGATAAAGGAAAAAAACGTTATCGTCCCCGTAGTGCGCTCAAATAGACCATGCCGAGATTAGTTTATTGCAACTGCCAATCAAATGCCCGTTAGAGTGGTCTACACTCGTACAAAATCAATAAAAGCCAGTGTATTCTTGCGTTACAACGTTGGAAGTGTGTATTTGAGAAGATAATTTCTGATAGGGGCAGCCTGGCGAGGGGAGTATGATGTTGAAAAACCCGAAACTCTCCAAGTACCCAAGTCAATTACATCACTGACGACGCCCTCCGGAGCCCTAAAAATCGTATATTTAAAGCAACGTAGTTACTTGAAAACATATATGTAGAAACAAATGTTTTTTATTTAATAGAAGTTATTACTTGAAATCATATTAGTATTGGATAGGAATACTTGAAGTCATACAAATCTGTGCAAATTTTTTTTTTATATAGGAATCCTTCATATCATATAGCTGTGTGCAAAGGAAATAATCTAAACACTGACGCAAAAATGTAAATTTAAACGTAAATTATATGCGATTACCTTATTTCAAGGCATGAAATAACCCTAGACGGGTAGCCATACCATTAAGATTACTCAGTCAATCAACAAAGTTGTATTATTTAGGAATTTTTAGAATGTGTTTTGATCTTTATTTCTTGTTAATGACATTACTTTTACATCAATTACGTCATTTTTTGTCGTACATCAATTACATTTACTCAAAATAACAATCCCATTTGGAGTTCAGTCAAAGACATTATTACCACACCTAAAAAAAAAAAAAAAAAAAGAAGGAAAGCGACAAGCATTTCATGAATAACAGACCTGATTCTGTTTGCATAAAACTATTTATCACAGTTTTAATTTGAAATAAATGTATACATTTATATTCAATTCTATGAAAGGTAAAATGGATATGAATCCGACAATATGTGTAGAAGGTTTTTGTAGAAAAAACAACAAGATGTTTAAAGTTTTGCTGACAGAAATCTGTTTCAACCATATGCCGTCTTTATCAAAGCAACATTGTAAACGGAAAAACGAAATAGATATATCATTAATCACGAGGCACAGAACGCTCTCGATCAGTACCGGAATTTTCACATAATTTTAAAAAATGCGTATTTTATATTAAAAATAAAATAGATTTTATTTTTAAAAATTATAAGCATTTTTATCATTAAAAAAACTCAAAAGAGTTTGCAGTAAAGGTGTATATATATTAAAAAGTTTAGGAAAATGTTCCGGTTATAAAAAAAACTTTCTACACATATTGTCGGATTCATATCCATTTTACCTTTCATACTGTCCACTAAAAAAACAAAATTGGAATTATTTAAATTATATCACCGGAGGCTCAAATTTCGAATATAATACGGATCCCGACTCTACGAATGTGTCATCATTACAGATTCCTGAAATTTTCCATTTTCTTCTATTGTACGGTTGGACGTATTATATTTTTTAAACTTTCTTTTATAATCGGAACATTTTCCTAAACTTTTTGATATTTATATACACCTTTACTGCAAAATCTTTTGAGTTTTTTTTATGATAAAAATGCTTATAATTTTTGAAAATAAAATTTATTTTATACGCATTTTTTTAAATTTTGCGAAATACGCATTTTTTAGATTATGTGAAAATTCCGGTACTGATCGAGAGCGTTCTGTGCCTCGTGATTAATGATATATTTATTTCGTTTTATCCGTTTACAATGTTGCTTTGATAAAGGCCGCATATAGTTGAAACAGATTTCTGTCAGCAAAACTTTAAACATCTTCTTGTTTTTTCTACAAAACTTTCTACACATTCAATTCTATATAAATATTGCTATGACTTATTTTCTTCTTGAATCCGCGAATGCAAGGCTCTATGTAACCTTTTAGCATTGAAATATTACAATAGATGGAAGTTGAGTTCTATCAACACATCGTACTACAATGTTATGGCCTGCTTCATAGGAAAATGTATTGCACTGGCATCGCAATAGCATATATCAATGACTATTTAGACCTGCATAATAATACAGTTATATACTAGTTACTACCTAGCTACTCAAGAGCTGAGTCATAGTGAAAGAAGAAAATTATATACACACATATAGCCTCCATACGTATGTATTTGTGTGTATATATATATATATATATATATATATATATATATATTATATTATTATTATTATTATTATTATGGAGATTGTGAGTTTTTCTGCCTGTAACCGAAACTCTATCACTACTCAAGTCACAATTCCCTTAGTTATTTACATCACATTCTCCATGATTTTATATTTTATCTAAACTTCTATCATTAATAAAATTGTTATACATCATTAATACTATTGACCATATCGAGATACTAATAATAGGTAATTGTTTGGGGGCCGGGTTAGCTCAGTCGGTAGAGCGTTCGGCTAGAAGCCACGAGGTTCCTAGTTCGATACCGGTCCCCGCCAACTCAGCGTATGAGTAGCACAGGGATCTGTGCGGTAAAGTAAGGAGCTGATGGTAGGTGTGGCGCTCCGTCTCAGATGCTAAAAAACAATCTCCTTGGTCTAGCGCTATTGAAAAGGGGATAGACTCCCTCGCTGACTGGCTGATACCGACTTTAGGCCGCCCCGTCGACTTTACTTTTTACTTATTTGTATATACATAAAAATAGCGGTTTACAGTGTGAATGGGAAGGCTAATTTGCATATTGATCTTTAAAATTTGATTTTAATAAATATGTGCTTAGTATTATAGATTTCTAATTGTTTGATTTTATCTTAATGAATATGAGTAAAAATCTCAAGGATAAATCTTAAATGAAATCGATTAATAAGAAGAAATAACTGTAATATTATCCTTTACTTCCAATTTTAACTAAATAGTTAAATTAGGAAAATTTACCAATGAAAGACGGGAGTAATGGAAAATGATGGAAGAGTTAGTTTCAGAGTTGTTCTATTTTTCAATCATACCCCCTCTGTTCAAAATCTTTTTATCTGCATTCTTATTCAGTTTCATTAGCATTTCTAATTTAATATGATATTTTATTATATTAAAACTTAAGTACTTGCACCCGGAGGGTGCATATATTTACTAATATATATAATATATATTATATATATATATATATATATGTGTGTGTGTGTGTGTGTGTGTAATAAATGGAAATTAATCCGTCAGTATGATAGAAAATTTATAGAAAAAACAAATGATAATATTAGTATGCAGACAGATATCTGTTTCGACCTTTTAATAAAGCAATCATCCTAAAGAGCAACTATATCTATGAAAGGAAGAGGGAATAGTTACCGTTTGGCACGAGAACGTTGTTTGTGCCTATATATATATATATATATATATATATATATATATATATATATATATATAGAGAGAGAGAGAGAGAGAGAGAGAGAGAGAGAATGAATGAATGGACAAATAAAAGGTTTAGCTTTTATTCATTTACTTTGGTACAATATTACGACCAATGGTTTCCTGCTAAAGCATTCGTCAGGTAACGAAAATAGTTTTTTTCTAAATGACAGAAATAGTGTAAATGGTTAAATGCGTGCGTTTTTTAACTGTATTCTCGTGTTGCATGTTTAGGTGTTTACGTGATGTCGAATGCGTATATATATAATATATATATATATATATATATATGTATATATATATATATATGTGTGTGTGTGTGTGTGTGTGTGTGTGTGTGCGTGCGTGCGTCTGTGTGTGTGTGTGTGTGGTGTGTGGAAGTTAGGATACCCGTGTATCAGGACAAAAGGGCGATGCAACTTGAAACAACACTTTTCAAATCACCATAACTAAAGCCTAACTATGGATGAATTTTAACGTCCAATTCAGGTTACACAGATGCAAAGACATGGTATAAATCAAACTAGGTTTTACACATTAGTAGAAAAATACATATATATTTACTTATTGTCTATAAGCAAAAAGAAAATTCAAAATCGGATATATATAGATGGGTATGAGAAGGGAAACATAGAGATATTAGCCTGCTGATCTCCCAGACATAAAAATTATTCGTATACACGTTTAACCAGTCAATTAACATTGAACCGACACGTCAATGTGCTTAGGCATGTCAACAAAATTGTAGACATTCTTGGGAAACACGAGAAAAGCATTAAGATATTTTCATATTCAGAGTCACGAAAACCAACCTACATACAGCTGTTTATTAAAAGGGAGATTTATGCAGACGCATGGATTCTGCATTTAAGCTGGCAATAAATATGAAAATATGTTCGCTCTAGCATTCCTATCCTTTCAATTCATAGACAATGAGTTCTGGTCGAATAAAGAAAAGTTGATCTTATTTAGAAAAGGATTGACTCGTTAATGTGGGGTTATTGGATTTGGGCTATGGTTATATTTGATATGATACATGCGACAACTTTAGTTCCTCATCTCCGGCACAAACAAGGGGATACATTGAAAATTGTACCCAAACAATTACAACCACTCCCGGTCCGAATGAATCTTGGAGTGTTTGCAACGAAAGGTTGACACCACCCTTTTCCAGCCAATTGATTTATAGTGGTAAAATCTTGCAATCTTAATGGCAAACACCCCACTCTTTTTAACATATAGTTATTTACCAACCCCGCCTCACGGGAAGGACGTTACACAAGGTCAGTTCATTACGCGGAGTTTCACATGTTTGAATTCAGAGTTTTCCGTCTCCTAGTCTAGTTACCTAGCCCATATTAAGAGCCCAGTCTGCCCTGCTATTTGCCCATATCTGGAGAGAGTGTAGTTGGATGCATACTATTCCCAAGAGTATTAGCGCTATGTGAAATGCAAACAGCTTTGTGCAAAATTCAACTAATCAACCAACCAATCAACCTAAACTCAGGAGTAATTGGAACGAAGATGTGACTTCACACTATTTTGTATAGTCTTCTTATTGTTTTAATCTTCTTATCTAAAAATTTCTTCTAGCTGGTCTGAGTTCACCCGTCTTCTGAGGTCGTTTTGGGTGTTTCCTGGGTTGTTGAGTCTCTGTATCCATATTTTGCTCTTTTTAACGAACACGAAGACTCATTCTAAACTATCGACTTATATTTTCCTCAAAACAGATAATTCTATTACGTGGACAGAAATTCTGAGATAGACGCCATTCACGACTGTTTCAGTCGATCGTTTAGATTCCCTCTCGAATTTCTAAAGCTGTTTCCCTCCAATTTAGCTATCATGTGGGACTCCTAGCCAATGAGGATTCAATGCTTATAGGGTAACGAGAGATTAAAGTTTGTCAACCAAAATTGCTATTATTTTCCATAACTACTGTTAACCTTCGAATTCAAATACTTCAAAAGTAATTGGATACCCAGTCCTTATGTAACAACTTCCAACTGTTCAAGAACTAGAATATCGCCTGAAGTTTACAGAGGAGTAAAACCTCTCCAATGGGTCCAGCTGTTGGCCGTGTATGATGACCCGTGATCACTTAGGCGGAGCAAGTCCATGTCATGCAACACTCCTTTGGCTCTTATTTAATCTAAAGTATAGTCCGAGAGGCCACCAGCCAATCAATCGGCTATCAGCTATATGGTTGTTCCCTCTATTGCCCTCATGGCAAACCCAACCCTTTTTATCCTTATGATGTTGACTAGAAGGTGTGTGCTGAGGTGATTAGTGTCCTGGTATGACGTCTTAAACTGCCATTAATTGTGAAGTTCAAATTCTGGACTCTAGAATTGGGTATTCATCAAACTCCAGGTCCACCCAATTTTTTAAAACTCATCTTTATCTAGTATTATTTGCGTTATTTGGACTATTGCCCTCATCTACATTGTTATCTGTACAACGTCTCGGCCGATATACCCTCCGGCATTCTTCAGGTATTTATTGTCGGGATCGGGAATGGTCTCGGACTCGGGAACCTTCTCAGACCCGGGAACCTTCTTTTCGAACTCGGGAACCTTTTTGTCGTAATCGGGAGCCATCACGGAACTTTGAGAATGTTCCCGAGTCCAAGAACGTTCCCGAGTCCGAGAACGTTCCCGAGTCCGACAAGAAATATCTGAAGAAGGCCGGAGGGTATATCGGCCGAAACGTTGTACAGATAACAATGAAGATGAGGACAATAGACCGAATAACGTAGATAATACTAATTATCAAACCTCATCTCAAACATTCAGAGAAATAGTCATCTTTATCTATTCAACTATGGGACACTAACAGCTGTTACCACTCCACATCAGAGTGGATCTGGGAGTAATGGTTATACAGGGGTATTCCACACTCACCAGAGCTCCTGAATTGGAAACTCACCACTAGATGCAGTTTAACGTCATACCCAGGACACTAAAACGCTCCGTCACAGCCTAATAGCTCATATATGATAAAAAGGGTTGGGGTTTGCCATAAGGGCAATACCGCCGGGCCAATCATATAGGTGCTAGGAATTGACGTGACCCGTTGATTGATCGGAGGAGGTCTCACCGACTGGCTATCTCGCTAAATTAAGGGACAAAAGTAGAGTTTTGCATATAATTGACTACTCAACAACCAGGATTCGGTCTTTAAGCACCACGGGTCACCACCCACGGCCAAGAGGTGCTAATTTTGTAAAGGTTTTAGATGGAGTTGAATTATTTTACCGTGACTTAATGACGAAATAAAACATTTTTTTATTTACTTTTAAAATCTAAATGTTGTAAACATCGTCAGAAATGACTGAAAAATTTTTAAATTTTTTTGTGAGTTTTACTTTAATTGGTTTCTCAATCAGGGAGTAAGGCCCTCAACAGAAAAGATTTAATAATAATAATAATAATAATAATAATAATAATAATAATAATAATAATAACGCTGATGGGAAAAACTCAAAAGGAGTGAACAATAATATAATAATAACAACAACCCTGATATTGTCAAAATTATTGATTGATTAATTATTCCAGAAAAATACAGATTTTTACAAGGTGGCCCATTTCTTGGTGTCTTTCCTCAATGCAGAGGTGCAGTCGGCCTATTCTACAGTCCCAGCCGATAGGGTGGGAAATACTAGATGCAACCACTCCAGGCTACACTGGACCTGTAAATAATGGGGAACAAATGTATTTCCACAATCTTAACACTTTGCCTACCATGGCTGCAGAAGGATTCAAATACCAATTTCAGACTTGGTTTACACACAAAACAAAAGATGGCAGGGTGTTCACGTAGGGATTTTTCAGTGTAAGCAAGTGTCACGGGCGATAGCCGCAGCCAGCGGTTTACGGTAGGATGTCATTGCTGGGAGAGCCGATATGAGCATAATAAAGTAGGCAAATAATGAAGTGCTCAATAACTGGAACCTCACCATCGTATGCAGTTTAGTTTCATTCCCAGTATATTATTTTTCAATTTGAGATTTGAAACTAATGATTGTTTTCGGTTAGAAATAGGCAGCTCCTAGCTAAGCCTAAATACATATTTACCTACCGAACAAAACTAAGTAAATATGTATTTAGGATTGTCTTTTAGTTGCGTCTCGCACATATTTACAATATTGAACATGAGTAACGACATGACTGATTGAGCAATTAGAATCGTGACAGCGTCTTTCGGGAGTCGGTAGAAGGAATTATCAGTTTTACTAAAGCTGTGCAAGTGCCCAGAAAATGATTGGTTATTTGATATTTAACGACATATAAACCATTTTGGCTTATTTAATGCCAAATATTTTTCCATATATATATATATATATATATATATATATATAAGTGTGTGTGTGTGTGTGTGTGTGTGTGTGTGTGTGAAGAGAAATGGAAGTGTATCCGACGGTATGTAGTATAGTGAAAAATTTGAAAAAAACACAGGTTTAAATGAAATGAGTGGTAAGTTTATTAGCCAACGCTGCAGTGATTCGATCTGTTTAGTAGATCTTCTCCAGGGATTTTGTTTTAAGAAAAATAAATTTATGACAGATGATAGGGAGATTGTGAGAGTCTTTTGTTGATCAATCCACCTAAAAATACTGAGTGAAAAATTAGCGTTCCTAGATTGTTTGAGTTATGAAACACAGGGACAAACGGTTCTGAAGCTGACACAAAACATTCTCTTAAGTCGTGTGTGTGTGTGCGTGCGCGTACGCGCGCGTGTGCGTGTGTGTGTATGTGTGTGTGTGAGAGAGAGAGAGAGAGAGAGAGAGAGAGGGCGTGTATGAAAAAGTGAATAGATAATGTAAACACATTTAAGATCCCTTTTTTTTCCAGTCAATAATGACAATAAACTAACTCGTCTAATATATATATATATATATATATATATATATATATATATATATATATATACCAACCCCAACGAGTAGGATGCGACACATGGTCAATTTCTTAAGCAGAATTTACCAGGTTTGAATTCAGTTTTCCTTCTCCTAGACTGGTTACCCAGACAAGGTGAAAGAGCCCAGTCCGCCCTACTAATTACCGATAGCTGGGGGAAGAGTATTTGGATTCATCCCTTTCCCAAGGGCATTAGCGGTATGTAAAATCCAAATAGCCTCGTTCAGGATTTGAACTTGGGTCGGCGAGTTCATTTCCTACGATTCTAACCATTACACCACGCACCTCCATACTCACACAGATACATTCGTTATAGTCGAGATTATTTGCAGCATGATACCGTAACGTCTATTCTAGCGTGAATTATTGTTTCTCTTTCTCACTTTAAAAAAAAAATATTGAACACATAATTGTGTTGATATATTTCTATATTTTTCAGCAAACAGCGTATATTTGATTGTCTCAGTTTAATATGAATGGTATGACATGACATGCACCGTACTTTACTAAAAAAAAAATCGCAGAGAAAAACGAGCAATTAGAGAAATAACAATGTTTATTTTTGTTGTGGTTTTCTTATGTATTTATAGTAAGAATAAATTGTGCTCGTTAATTTTACTCAACCAGGAATGTTGCTGCGGTGAAGAAAACAAAATGAAATTGAACACACACGCGCGTGCGTGCGTATACACACATACACGCATGCACACATACACGTATATGTGTACGTATATAATATATATATATATATATATATATATATATGTGTATGTATAGCACTATATATAACATTATATATAACATTAAATATATATATATATATATATATCATGCTTCCAAAGCATTTGGCCGGCTGAAGAGGTGAGTCTGGTTCAACAGAGACATCTTCTTGAAAATTAAATGTGCAGTATACCGTGCCATAGTTCTCTCAACCCTCATGTACGGTGCGGAATCCTGGTCGATATACAAAGTGGATGCCTATAGACTACATGTCTACTACATGCGTCACTTGCGCAGTATATTAAATGTCAAGTGGTGGCAATATGTTTCAAACAGGACCATCCTGAGATGGGCTGGCCACTTAAACAGACTCGGGGATGTTAAACTGCCAAAGCAGACTCTGTACCCTCAACTAAGAGAGGGATCATGTGGAATCGTTAGACCAAAGCTCTGGTACAAAGACAATATCAAGAGAAACCTGAAAGACTTGAACATCCCGATAGGCAGTTGGCAAGACGCAACCAAAGACCGATTAAATTGGAGGAAAATGACTCGCGTGGTGTCTTCATCGGATACGATGGACAGCAATGATTGGTTCATACATTATACATATTACATATACATATATATATATAAGGGGTCGGGTTAGCTCAGTCGGTAGAGCGTTCGGCTAGAAACCACAAGGTTCCTTGTTCGATACCGGTCCTCGCCAACTCAGCGTATGAGTAGCACAGGGATCTGTGCGGTAAAGTAAGGAGCTGATGGTAGGTGTGGCGCTCCACCTCAGACGCAAAAACAATCTCCTTGGTCTAGCGCTATTGAAAAGGGGATATACTCCCTCGCTGACTGGCTGATACCGACTTTAGGCCGCCCCGACGACTTTACTTTACTTATATATATTATACATATTTCATATATATATATATATATATATAATATATATATATAGCTACAGCCTCGTAGTGTCTATTGCAATTATCCAGTTCATGCTTGATTGTTTTTACAGTGTTCAAAGAGCATTGCGCAGCGACCATAATCTCCGTATATTGATGGCCGGCGCAGATTATAATGATAGAATTTATATTCTTTCATGATTCAGGCGGTTTCCAGTCATCCATTCTCTCTGTCATCACTTATATGAATGAAGAAGGGTGCAAGCGTAGTGTGCATCAATACATCCAAACTACGGAGAAAAATAACCAGATATAAATATGTCAAATTTATCCCGAACACCCTACACACACACACACACACATACACACACACACACACACACACACACATATATATATATATATATATATATATATATATTTAAGAAATGGATATAAAGTAAGCTACTCGAGTTTCATCATCTGAATCGTCAGGGTTACATCCGCTGAATTACGCTTGTTTACAAGGTAAACAAGCGTCTATCTGTAACGACAAGATCCATTCCAACAGACATACGTGGTATCAACTGATATTAATCGAAAACTCGATTCAATCAGCGGATGTAACCCTGACGATTCAGATGATGAATCTCGAGTAGGTTACTTTATATCCATTTCTTAAATAAATTTTGCTCTACATTGTATTGAGCACTTTGTATTTGTTTTTTCACGGCCTTAACCCCTGGATTCTGTGCGCTCCCAACGATCGTACCCGTACCCATCGGTAAGCCACTACTCATATATATATATATATATATATATATATATATATATATAATGACACTAGAATACAGTTCTAGTAACTAGGGGTTGACATAACCAGCCGATTGATTCGCAAAAATCTCTCCAGCATCACGTTGATAAATGCTGGTGGATTACCCTCAGCCACCGCCTCCTAGAACCTATAGGAAAAAAACGGGTGGCTTTTTGCTATAAGAGCAATTTGAAGAATATGGTTAGGTAAATCATATAGTTACCAACCGATTGATCAGTTGATGTCTCTCCAAACGACTATCTAGCCCAAGTAAGGGTTAAATTGAATGTTGTATGCTACTGGAACACTACGTACAAGGATCACATACCACTCAGCAACCACAATCCTGTCCTCAGGACTTACGAGTCGCCACCCACAGCTAAGAGTCTCCCCGACCGAACGCTAACGTTATTTCATATTACATGTACTTGCTAGGTTGCTGTGTTATGGTGGTTCAAAACGAGCATTTCTTTAAAATGAACAGAAAAGTAATTAAATACCACGGGGATATTTGAACCCATCTGATATTTTCCAATATATTTCATTTCCACCGTGTGATTTTAAATTTTGTTCCTCCGACATAAATATTAAATGCCTAAAAGATAAAATCTAAAAAGTAAATTTCATAAAACAGTTTTATGTAGAACAAAATCACGCTTATTTAAAAGCCACACATTTTAATATGATTCAAAAAATATTCTAACTAAATTATTAGCATAAGTGATTTTTATAACGTATTTCAATGGAAAACCATATCCAGTATTTAGATAAAAATATATTTACATCCCAATTTCACAAGAATAAAGCAAGGGATTTATATTCTGTCACGTAGAAAGATTAAACAGCGATATGATGAAAATTTAAATAAATGAAGGATATAAAATTTATAACTGTTTGGTTTATTTCCAAAGATTTCTATGAACTGCCTCATAAACCTGAATGTTCGCACATGGAAACGTGTTGAATTAAAGTAATAGACAAATATAAACGGAGGAGTATGGAATGCAATAACGTTATACACACAGGTCACAAAAAATGCTCACATCCATTTCCTGATATTTAATTTTCCTTGTTCGCCAAATCTCAAAATAAAGACGTCGAATATTTTGCCCAGTAGATAGACGTATTACAGTATAGCAGAGTAGACATTTTAAAAAAAATAACGGTAAAATTTCACTGACCTTGCCTGATTGGCTCGTGGAATCGGGATGTCAACTTGGAATTTTGGGTAAGATAGTTTATATTTTCAACGTGTCTCCGTGTCGGCTATTTCTTTTGTGCGTTTATGGTAAACTTGGGCTGAGTAAAGAAGTCTGAAAATACCCAAATCTTTTTGTTACTAAAAGCAAAAATAAACACAAATGAGAGAGAGCCAAGGAAAACAGACCAAAAAAACGGAGAATCGACTCAGATCCATAAGAGAAGTGCAGATAAGTAAAGGTGATATGGTGAGAAGAAACAAGTGGCTAAATAACAGGAGCAAAGAGACACTTGCATTTATAAGGCATTTGTAGTGTTGGTTACTACCGGACGCTATGTCAGTGGCGGCTATTTGCCGCTGTGTGGAGGAGATAGAAAAAAAAACAACAACTCGAATTTTAGTGTTAGGAAATTCGTCTCCGTTAATTGTTTAATCCCAGTGGTTGTGGAAGCATTAAGAAATAGACAATAGATATTGTAATATCTTCTAATCGTCTCAAAGATGGCTACAGATTAAATCTCGATGCTCACCCAATAACAAGTGTAAAACACAATATGGCGGATATGATACGCATATTCATTGTAACATCATTATAAGATACAATAAGTGGTGTCCACTTCCAATGGTGCCTTCGTGGCAAATATCTCGTATGGATATTGCATCAATATACTACAGACAACAGGTAGGGAGTAAGCGTATTAATTTTTCTAGGGTACAGGAAACTTTTCATATCTTTTCTTTATTCCGTGTTCTTCGTTCACGGTAAACGTTTGTCTACACGCACCCAGCCACACACACACACACACACACACACACACACACACACACAAAAGAAAATCAAGAAAAACAAATTGGACGGAATTACGAAATCGTGATATATATATATATATATATATATATATATATATATATATATATATATATATATATGTGTGTGTGTGTGTGTGTGTGTGAATGTGTATGTGTGCTGCGGTTTACAAATCTCCCCACCTCCACATCATCAAGGACTAGGTGACATGTCAAGCCTACATAAATATTCAGACCTAGTAACCAGGATGGTATGACTAGCACACTGAAAGAGATCTTGAACTCGGTCAAATCGTCTTTCTTCCATAGTTAGGTTAATAAATATCAATGGTTGTATCATTTCTCTATGGCACTTTTAATGGCAATATCTCGCTTTTATTAATGTCGGTATTTTGCCAGATCCCCGCTAAGCTGTTATATATAATTAGTGGAGAATAACATGTTCTAGATCATCTAGTAACACACAACAAAAATCAGCTTCTAACTTCTGGATTGATCATGCACTTATATATCGTTACCCAACCCCTACACGCAAGTAGGATGCGACACAAAGTCAAGTTTTTAGTGGAGTTTAACGGATCCAAATTCAGAGTATTCCTTCTCCTACATGGGTTTACATACAAAATTTAAGGAGTGCAGCCTTTCCTACTATTTACCCATAGCTGGTAGGAGAATAGTTGAATTCATACACTGCCCAGGTGTGTTAGCACAATGTGAAATGCAAGCAGCCTCGTCTAGGATTTGAACTCGTATCACCGCGTCCACTTTCTCCGATGAAGGTCTTGTATATAACTACCAAAACTAAATAGCCAGTGGTAACGAGAATATGACAATACGAAGAATATTCGAAACTTAACTAGACTGTATATGTATTTAGTAAGATAGAAAAAGCAATGTTCTTAAAAATAATGCCTTTTAAATTCAAAACACTTATTCCTGTATGGTTCCACCTTAACCTTCTCCTTAAATATTCTGTAAAGCTGCACAATCTTAATTTATTAATTACAATGTTTAGCTATTGCAAAACAGTTCAATATGCAAAATGTATAATAATCTTGATTTAACTGTCTCACTATTTTTTTATTTCTTTCCTTCTTTTCATCTTTTCATTATGTTTGATTGAAACAGATTACCATTATTGTTCCCCTCTTCTCTCTATCTTTTCCCCAGTCTCTTTCTTTCTTATATTTTTTTCTGTGTAGCAGTGTCCCTTCTCTTCCCTTTCTTTCATTATAATAAAATGGAATGGTCCATTAATTTCGCTGAGGTGACGACTCTCATAAGGAATAACAATTCAGCAGATAAGTAACACCAGATAATCAGGATTTACATCTTTGTTTTCTACCTTGGACAATTTGAACAGTCTCATATAAGATTCCTTTCTTACATTTTTAGTTTAAACAAAATTGCAGGGAGTAACGTAATGTAAGTATGGAGGGTGCTGTACTACACAATCCTGTTGTTCGCAAACAAGATTTCCTTAAAATCATAAGGATTAAATTTATTCTTTTGAAAATTGGCACCTGGCACTTAAGGAATTTTAGACTTCTTTACATCAGTTAGAATATCGAGGCACAATCGTATTATCATATTGTGGAATTGCCTGTGGGCTCATGGTTATATTCGTACGAAATGTACACGCTGAAACGTGTTCAAATCCTGAAGGTAGCTGATAGGATCTCATATAGCGTTAATACACTTGGTATTTACCAACTATGGGTGAATATTAGGACTATGGGTAAATATTAAAATCGATTGGACTCTTTAACTTTCTTGTAGCAATCGGTCTAGGTGGAGAGAAATCTGTTAAACTCTGCTTAAAAATATGTTAAACTCTGCTTAAAAATTGATCATGTAACCCACGATGATTGTGTAGAGGGTTTAATAAACACATAATCACATTATCAAAAAGATGCTTAACTGTCCGTACATTTTTATTTAATTCTTAGCGTTTAAACTAACAATAATTTAAATATAGAATCTCCATACACTAGAATCATACATAGTATGAAAGGTTTACAAAATGACACGATAGAATTAACGGTAACCATAGAAAAACACAGTGAATTTGAATTGATAAGACTTGACATTAAAGACATCCAAAACAGAGCACTGATTGGTTTAGAGGGTCACATGATCGAGTGATTTTTGCTAAAGTAGATTTAGTTAGTCCGAGTTGCGACTAGAGAGCATATGTATATTTCGTATTTTTGCTTCTTCCCCTTGTGCTCGGTAAAGAATGTTGTGGAATCAGGAAACACATTGTTTGCACGGGAAAACATGTATCCTTGTTTAATGATTAACTAGAACAGTAAGCGGAAACCAGAACTAGAACCAGAGAGAGAAAGAAAATAAGTGAAGAAAGAGAGAGAGAGAGAGAGAGAGAGAGAGAGAGAGAGAGAGAGAGAGAGAGAGAGAGAGAGGGGGGGGAGAGGGAGAGAGATCCGATGAAGAAGAACACCGTAACAACCCGATAAGAAGAAAATAGAGTACGTCAGAAGAATAACAGCGAATATTAGAACTTGATAATAAGAGTATGCAACATAAATCCTTTTGATGTAGTGGCTAACATGCTGGACTGCGACAGTAAACACATCTATATATAAAAATATAAAGTTATATTTTTATTCTTCGATTGTGTGTAGACTGAGTGTCGTCGGTAGAGAATGCACATACACAGGCGCCTTTGAGAGTTCTGACAGCGAGCGATCTCGATCTCGGTCTGCCCAACCCAGATTTCTAAGTTTTTTTTTATATAATTCTTTTACTTAACAGGTCCACGCCTCTTTGATCGTAACACCTACGCAGTTTTCCTGTATACACCCCACTTGCCCATGCATCTTGTTTTTATTGGTTATGGGCTAGACCTACAGATTTTCTGTGCCTACGCATTGTCAATGCACACCTGTATTTCCTTGTATAAAAGGTCAGTTCAATACGTTCAAGGCAATCTTCTGTTTTTGTGCTATTAGGTTTACTTTCACATTGGTATCCTTGGGAAAGGTATGAAAACTACTCATCTCCAGCTTTTGTTAATAATACGACTACAGTTTTTCAAGAAGAGTTGATTTAGTATTAAATAACACAGAGAAGATGATATAGCATTAAATGAAGTAAACTAAACTTTGTTCTATTCAAAAAGGTTGTTGTGTTCTCTTAGTAATGTTCGTAAGAAAAGTTGTAATATATTGCCTGGTCTACAAGTTCGCAACCGGGAACCAGGTGCAGATCACTGGCGCGTGAGCACAGGAAATGCGTGGGTGGCAAACATGGGCCTGTAAAACAAAAACAGAATATTGCCTTGAACGTATTTAACCGACCTTTGATCTTAGAAATCTGGGTTGGGCAGATCAAGATCGATGCCGCTCGCCATCAGAACTTATAAAGACTCCTGTGTATGTGCATTCTCTACCAATAACACTCAGTCTACACACAATCGAATTATAAAAAATGTAACTTTATATTTTTATATATACATGTGTTCCGTGTTCTTTGTCTGGTCCAGTGACGGTATATAACAAAGTGAAGAACTTTAATATCGGAACGTCCCTCGTATATCATTTCGAGGACAGCAGATTAATTTTCTGAGTAAATATTTATCTGGCTAGGACTAAACTAATTTTTTTTTTTGCCTATTGTTAGCCTATTCAAATTAACTTACACTTTTCTCAAAGGTTGTTGCCGATTCGTCTAGCATATGAAAAGACACTGATTATAAAAGATGAGTCTCAGGGAACAACAAAAACCGCTTTTAGAGGCCAAATGTGAATCAATACTGAGTAATAAATCAGTAATTCTTGTACTGAGAACAGGACAAATTGGATACTGCCAGAGAAAAAGTGATAATTGGCTTTGTAAATATCCTCCTAGAGAATCAACCACTTAAATATCAATCAACAGCATATATACATCCCCCTATATATATATATATATATATATATATATATATATATATATATATCGAGAAGTAAACAAACATATGGCTATTTTCAGCCGACAATATTTGGGAGAATATGTGCTTAATTGAAGTCGAACCTAATTTTTTGAAAGTTAATTCATTAATAATTAATTAGGCGGGATTTAACTATTTAAATGTAAGGCTAAACAAATCGAGAAAAATCAATCTCTGTATGTACATTTCGGCCTATTAGGCCTCATCAGCAGAGCTATATATATATATATATATATATATATATATATATAAATCTAATGAGTCAGACGAACCTACTATTAGTTTCAGATCTTATGTCTGAAGAGCATTAAGCGAAACTAATAGTAGGTTCGTCTGACTCATTAGATTTATCTTTATTATTAGCTCTACTTAGGTATCGAGCACTTTTTACTTTTTAGCTTTCTCCTAGCGGTTATATGAATATATATATATATATATCTTTTATACATATA
>CM042146.1:86015767-86025767 GCA_023376005.1 Doryteuthis pealeii | reverse complement strand
TTTTTACGGCATATCAACCTCAGTGGGTCATTTAATGTCAACAAAATTTTGAAATATATTCATTCTTAATAGAGACTAAAGCTTTTTATAAACTCATGTTTTTTCTGTTTAACCAATAGATTGGATATGGGAGCAATGATGATGAAGGGGTGCTCCACATTTTCCAAACCTCCGGAACTGGAACCTCACCATCAGTTAGAGTTTAAAGTCATTCCCAGGATATGAATACCCACAATCACAGACTTCTAGCACCCATGCGATAAAAAAAAGTTTTCGGACTTGCCATAAGGGGCAATAGGGTCGGGGCAATTATATAGGTGCTAGGGCTTGAAGTGACCAGAAGATTGATCGGAGGGGACCCATCCGACCACCCATCTAGGCTAAGTAAGGGTCTAAGTGGAGTGTTGCATGCCATGGCCCGACACCAGGATTTCATCCTTCAGCATCACGAGCTGCCACGCATGACCAACAGGTGGCCCCATTTAGGGGGTCTTAACCATCTGCAGAGGTGCAGTCGGTGTATTCTAAAGCCCCAGCCGACAGGTTTGATCTAAAACTTGTTAGTATGCTGTTAAGAGGGTTTGTTGGTTGGTTCAATTTTACGACATGTCAACCTTCTTGGTTTATTTTATACCGAATACGTTTGTTTTATTCATGCTCGATGGTTATTAAAAACATTTCTTAAACTCATTTTTATCTACTTTCCCATAGACATATAATCATAATAGGCACTAACACTCCGGGTCACAGTGGACCTGGGAGTAATAGTGATGTTAGCGTACTCCACACTCCCCAAACTTCCAGAATTGGAACTTCACCTTTAGATGCAGTTTAACGTCATAGGCTACTAAACCCGCCATCTACCACATATATGATAAAAAGGGTAGAGGTTTACCATTAGAGCAAAAGCGTCGGGACAATCATATTGGTGATAGAGCTAGACACGATCAGCCGATTTATCGGAAGGAGCCAACTCCGAACGTGCGTCTAGCGTAAGGGTCAGAATTCCGTCCTTAAGCATCACGGGTTGCCAACCACGGTCAGTAGGTGGTCGCTTTGAGGAGGGAGAATTACCTCTCTATAGAGGTGCAGTCGCTGTATTTTACTGCCCCAGCCGACAGATGGCAAACAAACAATATGCTATCAAAGGAAAAATTAAGTTCAGTATTACCCATAAACACGTACACTTCTAATCTAAAAAAAATCAGGATTTTATTATTTCTAGTGGAGCCTTATTCCAGAATTCAGCCTATATTTCTATTTTGAATTGATATTTTTTTTAGAAGCACATTATTCAGTTTGTGTTACCTTCTATTAAAAATTAAAATTAGAATTAAAAATTAATCTTTTTTTAATAAAAATCCGCACTATGCTGGTTATAAATAAAATTGCACCACGAAAACAACCGCTTCTTCCCACTTCAGACCATTCTGTAAATAGCATGATTTTAATTGCTTTAAAATCTCGTATAAAAAGAAGAAATAAGGATATTAGAAAAAGTAAGGTTGAAAATGGATACCAATGTTTTATTATTCATGTTTAGTCCTACTTTTTATAACCAGTTTTTGTAGGGGTAACACAAGAGGTTAAGATTAGATGTTATTTATTTATTTACCAAACCGTCCGCACAATTAGGCTGTATTAATGGGTTTCAGTAATGTAGAGTTTGGTAATAGATAATACATAATAATATGCGTTTTAATAGTATTATTTTCCACTAAAAATATTAAATCGGTTTCGGAGCAAATGTAAGATAATGAAAGTGTGGAGGTCGGTGTATGACGTCAGCAGTGGTTTGGCGTATGGTGTATACGTGGCTGGAGAGTGTGGAAAGTACGGAAATGGGAAAAACCAAAATTAGACTTAAAATTGAAACATATTAGTAACTAACCTTGGATTATGATTGGCTATAGTCAAACCGGAACCGACAGTACGAATAGAGGAAGAGTGCAAAAGAAAGAGGGTTGGCTGGGTGTTTGAAGTGGACAGACGCAAGATTGCGATCTGTTCTCCTAAGCCATTTACCTTGGTTAAAAACAACATCGACTTGTGCACGTTAATAAACACAAGCAGTGAGCAAAGTCAAAGAACAAAGAACCCAAGAAGACCCAAGTAGTTCTAGACCATAAAAGAACAGCTACAGCAACAACCCAGATCCAAGATACAGAAATAGCAGAACAGAAGAGAGAACACATCCCGTTAGACATTAAACGATACAGATAGATCCATAGAAGAAGATGTCAAAATAAAAAAATACATATACGATATAAGTATGATAGTACGAATATGAATTGGGACCGTAACAAAAGTAATTCTACAATATACTCCTCAAATTGCCTTCGCCCCTATGTAACAGAAATTGCATTTTTGGTTATTTTAGGAGTATACGTATTTATGGATGAATGATAAAGTGAGGGTAAATATCACTGTCTTCGTCCCAGTCAACCTATCCACTAGGCAGCACGTGCCTCTTTGTCATAGATGGGCGACTATTGGGTTTATTGAGGCGTCCGTGTAGGAGAGTGTCGTTAGGACCAAGCATTTTTTGAAAATGAAATCCGAAGAGACCAATCATTTAAAATTATTCGTGTGTACAAAAAAACATCTTAAGAAATAACTAGGAAAACATATGTGAGGGAGATTCAAAAATTATTCGCTTTCTTATTTTATGGAAGCCGCGCTCATCCGTGATTATTTGATAGACATAATCATAACCAATCCACTGAGAACAAGCTACCTCATCGAGGATAACTCACCGGTTCGTCAATACCATCTCTCAAGCTTGCTGAATCTTCTCCTCAGTGATGGAATTTGACTGGTGTCTTACTCCCTCTTCGTGTGTCACGCTCCTTTTGGAAAATTTTAAAGTTCTTTATCCACTCATACATACTTCTACGCCGTAGTGCACAGTTCTTGTATGGTACTAAAAATTTCAGATTAATTTCAGACCCTGACACACTTTCCGAAGAGAAATCAGGTTATGTCCTTTATGCATACTACTCGTGGATCGGCTATATTTTCATTGTAAGACAGCAAGCGTGATCAGACTCAAATTTGGATTAAGTGTTCATAACAGTGCCAACTATAAGCACGCATACACAGAACGCAGTTTGCTAATGATAAAGATATGTAATATCGAAAGTACTGATATTTTTTTACTCTCCCTCGCATATATGAACGTACAATAAAAGCGATTCCCTAACATGTTGTCCTTAAATAAACCTAGACTGTTGTAAATGTCATTAAAATCGTTCAGTCAATCAAGTAAATACATAGAGTTCTACACTTATTGCCCGAAGAGAGATAAAATATACCTATTTTAGATGCGTAGAAAATATGACATTATTAATGTTAGTGAATGTTTATCAGTGTGTAAAAGTTCCCATGACAGGTGTTATTTACGTCATACATAATGAAGCGGTTGGTATTTAGTAAGTTTAGCTCAATATGTTAAAAGCTACCTATAAATGGAGCACTTTGGCAGAATCATATTCGTTACCAATTATAAATTCCTTGGCTGTGTTGATTATTTCAGCTCCGGTGTAAATATAAACAGTATAAATATTTTATCATGTCCGGTTTCTGTAAAGTCTATATTCGGAAAATTCTTCTTATTTAAATTTGGCTCAGAAGACGGTGCATCTGAATGCACATAAATATCACACTCATATCCATAAATAAGGAGAGATGAATATGTACCGTCTACACTCAAGGAAGAAGTGATCTTAGGTAAAGTTCAGATCATTATTTTTTTTAAATACTTTCATTGTAATTTAATGTTCCTTAACTTTTTTGAATAAGTGAAGCTGGATTTTCAAGCTGAATATATATATATATATATATATATATATATATATATATATATATATATATATATATGTGTGTGTAAAGAGGTTCCAATCGAGATGGGAGTAGACTTTTATTAATGTTTGATATGAATTCTGATTATCTAGTGCGGTTTATCCGCCGAATCTGTATTTCTTGACGTCACCTCAGCTAAATAATAGACCGTTTCGTTTTTATTATAAAGAAAGAGGGGGAAGAAAACGGGCATGCTACACCTGAAACTATAATAGGAATGAAAGAAAAAAAAGAAAGTAAGGGAGTAGACGAAAGATAGAGAGGGTGGTTGAGCGTGTGAAAGTAATAATGCTAATCTGATTCATATGAACATAATGAAAAATGAAAAGAAGGAAAGAAAGAAAAAAAGATTGAGAGAGAATTAAAACAAGATTATTATACTTTTTACAAATTGAACCAATTGCAATAGCTCTTAAGCAAACATATCAAAAGTTGTAATAATTGAGTTATCATAATGTGGTATATCCACAGGCCCTGCTAGTATACATTAGTGTTTAGTATACTGGGTATGACGTTACACTGCATCTAGTGGTGGTTCCAATTCTTGAGCTATTACTCTCCAAACCACTCGGATCCTGTAGTGGTAGTACCTGATAGGGTCCCATCTATGAGTTAAATAGTAGAAAATGAGTTACCAAAAATAAGTTTAAAAATTTTTCAGTAACCATCTATATAAAGGGCAGTTGTGTGAATCTGTATGTCCGTAGGAAACTTCGAAAATAAAACAATTAACGACAAAGTAAATATATATATACACATTAAATATCACCAGGGCTTGGTTTTTGAGCAAAAATAATAGAGATTTGATTTATATTCGTGAATATAATTTTAAAATAATTTTTTTAAAATGAGAACAGCATGGATGTTTTTCATTTAATATTTTAAATAGTAGACATTAATATTTCAGAGTAGCTGGATCAATGCAAGGTCTATTTTTTTACATAAGGATTGAAATGGGGCGTTCCACTAGGATTCAACTCACGATTCAGTTATAATGAATCTGCGGGACTAACTTAAAAAAAACTCTACCCAGGCGACGCCGGGTAACTGCAGCTCTTCAAGAATAAATGAAACAATAACTTGAGCATAAAATAACCCAAGAAAGATTGACATACCGTAAAATCTAACCAACCTATCAACCATCTAGGAAAGATCTATGCCTTGAAATTAGGCAATCACATTCATTAACAGTTTATGATTACATTTGTTATGTAGTAGTTTCTTAATAGTGTTTTGAATACTGTTATGTGATATCAAGAATTTTGATCTAATCTTATTATAATGGAGATTGTGGGTTTGTCTGTCTGTAACAGAAACTACACAAGTCACAATTCCCTTTGTTATTTACACACATTCTCGATGATTTTATTTTTTATTTAAACCTCAATTATTAGTAAAATTGTTTTATATCATTAAGACTATATATCATTAACAATATCTACATACTAATAACATGCAATTATATTTATATATTCAACCAAATAGCGGTTTACAGTGTGAATGGGAAGGCTAATTTGCATATTGATCTTAAAAATTTGATTTTAATAAATATATGCTTAGTATTATTGATTTCTAATTGTTTGGTTTTATCTTTATGAATATGAGCAAAAATCTCGGGAATAAATCTTAAAAGAAATCGATTAACAAGAAGAAATAACTAATATTATTCTTTACTTCCTATTTTAACTAAATAGTTAAATTAGGAAAATTTACCAATGAAAGAGGGAGTAATGGAAAATGATGGAAGAGTTACTTTCAAAGTTGTTCTATTTTTCAATCATACCCCCTCTGTTCCAAATTTTTATCTGCATTCTTATTCAGTTTCATTAGCCTTTCTAATTTAACATGATATTCTATTATATTAAAACTTAAATACTTGCACCCGGAGGGTGCATATATTTTCTAGTATAAATAATTTCCACACTGTTGTATAATTTCAAGTATTCCTATCTAATATTAATTATCATATCGTTTCAAGTTATCATTTCTATTCAATAACAGTCAATTGTTTGTACACATTTATATGACTTCAAGCAAATAATAATGATAATACTTAGTAAACAATTATAGTTTCAATTGACTATTGTCATTACAAATAATGCACATGTATAGCCGACTACTGGACTTCAATAAAACCATAGACACGCGTATATAAAAAATATGATCCGTTTTTATTTTCGTCGGTGTGTGGTGGTGAGGGGCGACGATTGTTCACAATAAAAATGTCCGGGTGAATTGGTGAAGAGCACAGAGTTCACAATGAACTTCTGAGGGTGGTTGATACGGGAGCGACGAGGTTACCTTCTCGGCTACTCGCTGGGGACTGAATTGACACCCCTCATCCGCTGGCCTTTATATACAATAAATATGCCCACGCATTTTTATCTTTTGATCTGATAACGGACATATATATTTCTTTATATTTCTCTCCACCTTCTCACCGGAAGACTCCGCTTCCGTTTTTTCTTTTTTTTTACTTCTTCATATTCGCCCTGCTTCTTGACCGGAATACCTCTCTTCCGTTCTCCCTTTTTTTAATATATTTTTATCTTTCTCGTTGTCTTTTTGTCGGAAGCTTCCTCTTCCGTTGCACGATAATGCAACACACACACTTATATGTTATGATGCATTCGAATCGAATACTAATAATTATCGGTTTGCTCTTATGAAAGCATAGATGGGACCCTAACTGGTATTACTATCGTGGGTCAGTGGACTTAGGAGTAATGACAATTAAAGAGTACTCCATACTCCTCAGATCTCTAGAACAGGAGTCTCACTATCAGATGCAGTTTAGTGTAATAGCCATGTTACTACGGAGGAGGAGGGGAACGTACCAATCTGCAAGAGATAATCAGTATTTTTCTTATCTCGTCAAAAGGGTGTTTATTCATAGATGTCTGTTTATTAGCAGATGTTTTTTGTTGTTTTTTACGTGCATTCCGTGTGTGTTCGAATTTAAGAGAGAGAGAAAGAGAATTAGAGAGACAGAGAGAGATAGAGATAGAGAGAGAGCGAGAGAGAGAGAGAGAGAGAGAGTGAGTGAGAGTTTGTGATGGTTAGCTGGTATCCTTCCGTCTGCGAAAGAAGATGTAAAAGTGTTCAAAAGTTATTTTTTAACTACATGGCCTGGGCGGTTTGATATGGGGGATATGCTATTGCCCAATCAGCAGATTCCTCCACCCAACACTACGCTGTGGTCCAAAGGAAAGGTAAGAAACCAATGCAGTTTTGAGACGGCAGTGTCACAGGAGTCGCTGTGTAACGCGGTCAGCGTTACTCCAATTTAGGGACTCCGGTTCCTGATTTGTTTTAGGGTTTTACTCCCCTAGCTTTCCTCTGGAATATACGCCTCTCAGCAGCGATGATTTTGTAACAAACTCTTCCTTGTCATAGATGGATTGGCGCCCATCTTGTGTGTGTGGTCAGAATCAAATAATTCTGGCACTTTTCAAACGCTATCTGAGTCTGACTTTCTGATATCGATATGTCTTCTTTTATTAGATGGCCTTGTGGGGTGATATCTACAGCGATCGATAACTGGACATCTGTTGACTGACCAGTTCGTGAATCGGACTCAGACTTCAGATGCTATGGTGACAGTCGCTTGTTTATCTGGGTCTTCCAATTATAGTGTCCACGTCGCTTTTCTAATCGCATTGTTCAAGCTGTTTACTCCACGTGGAAAATCAGTATAATTTTCACATTTGTATGTTTCATAGCCGTCGATTACATTAGTCCATGCTTCGTTTGACGGCTTAGAAGTGCCGGTGGATATATTTGGCACTCTGCCTTTCGGTACGACTTGTAAGTGTTAAGTGAGAAGATTCTGGGTGACTGTCTGGCTATAAAATGCAACGAAAATGAACCTGATCATTCGGTTGTTTTATCTTTTTACTTTGTTATTCCTTGAGGTGCCTTTTCCGATTCTGTTAATCGATTACAATCTTGCGTCTAGAAAGATTTACATAGGCTGCGAAGACACATTCACGAGACAGAGAGAACAGATAAAAGATACATATATATATATATTTGGGAGAATATGTGCTTAATTGAAGTCGTAACTAATTTCCAAGATTAATTAATTTATAATTAATGAATTAGGCGGCATACCTATTCCAATGTAAGGCTAAACAAATCGAGAAAAAACAATGATTTTTCTCGATTTTTCTCGATTTGTTTAGCTTTACATTTTTCTCGATGAATATCTTATGCATACATATATATGGATTTTGTGTGAAGCATGGGCTGTGAAAGGAATAAGAAACTCAGTTGGTATTTAAGTCTTAACTTTCATTTTATTTCATTCTATATTTTGGAAGCTCGACCCTCCTTTGTCAAGTTAATCTAGCCTTACCCTGTTTATGTTTGAATCCACACACACACACACAAATATATACTATAGGTATATATAAATAACATAAATGCAAATATAAAATATTTATACTGAGACCTAGGCTCAATAGATATACAAACAAAGAAACATACTTGAACTTCACAAAGACAACACACACACACACACACATATATATATATATATACACACACACACACACACATATATATATATATATATATATATATATATATATATATATATAAAAGTAAAGTAAAATCGTCGGGTCGGCCTAAAGTCGGTATCAGCCAGACATCGAGGGAGTCTATCCCTTTTTACTAGCGCTAGAGTAAGGAGATTATTTTTTAGCGTCTGAGACGGTGCGCCACACCTACCATCAGCTCCTTACTTTACCGCACAGATCCCTGTGCTACTCATACGCTGAGTTTGCGAGGACCGGTATCGAACTAGGAACCTTGTGGTTTCTAGCCGAACGCTCTACTGACTGAGCTATATATATTCATGAATTCGTAAACTTCACGTCAGCATTTATTTTTTATCTTAGAAAATTGAACACGGCTCGGAACATTAGCCGCATTTTTCATAGAATGGCATATTCAGGTGATGAAAAGAAATGAAAAGAAATTATCGCCATGTTCTACTCAGTCTGTCAGTCTGTCTGTCTTTTTGACTCACTCATTCACAAATACACACACAATCATAGACATACTGAGACACTCCTAGCGCAACGGTTATCACTTTAGAATTGGAAACAGCGACTCAAGGTCAAATCCTGGAAGAGACTGTTTGCATTTTCCATTAGAAAAGGCATGAATCAGCATCACCCCAACACATACGCTATGGGTAAATAGTAGTAAACACTGGGATCTAGTAGATCTAGTAGGGGATCTAGTTGAAGAAAACTCTGAATCCAACATATATATATATATATATATATATATATATATATATATATATATATATATATATATATATAAGTTAAAAGAAAGGAAATGAATCCGACGGCATGAGTATAGATAAAAGGATATGAAAACAACACAATATGCTGTTAAAGTGAAAACATTTTATAACATATTCATAGCTAATATTGAATAATATTTCGATTTTATAAAAATCATCTTCAGAGCTTGTTTATACTCCGTACTATCGAGAGCGGAGACGAAAGTCATATGAATTCAAAACGAAAACCTTGATGTTGCAAAAAAAGATTATATGAATTCAAAACGAAAACCTTTATGTTGCAAAAAAATTTTGCGTTAGTTTCTAATATGAGCTCTTCCTCCACACTTATCTCGGTCACCGAATCATGTATCTCTTAATGTAACAGTTTTTGAAAAAAGAAGACATATTCCAAGTTCGACACTAGACGAAATCTCTTATTCAAACAGGATGAGTATTAACCCGTTGACGTTAGGCCTGCAACGGATTTTTAGAAAATAATTTTTATTTTTGTAATTAATTTTGTATTTATTTATTTTGTAATTTTTTATTTTTCTTATATATAAAGTAAAAAAAGGATGAATGTTTGTGAGGTTATTTTTTGGGATGAAGTGAAATTTAAATTTGTTGGGAAGTATATATTGGAAAATGTCATGTGAAGGGGATTTTATGATTTCTGACTACAAGTGTAGCTAAGTAAGGAGATATATTTTTAAAAATCCTTGTCTTTGGGGTATGGTTTGATGGGTGAGAATAACGCAAGATTCTATAATTCTACGTAGTGTTCTATTGTGTATGTAGGTTAATATTTTGGCACCTTTAAAATCAAATGTATGGTTATGG
>CM042146.1:86000767-86008267 GCA_023376005.1 Doryteuthis pealeii | reverse complement strand
CTGTAGCGGTATAAAAGATAACAGTTTGTTACACAATAGTTAGTTTGGATCTTAGAAATAACTTATATTCGGTCGTATCTCCCTGAATCTGGTGATGCATGCAGCCAGATAAAAAGTTATTATTTACGTATTGTGTATAACGCACACCAGTAACTTTTATGTTTAAACTTCTGGAAAAATATATATAATGTTATAAAGGTATAAATACGGTGTATTATTTCACAATGATAATGATAAAGTCCTCTGTAATCAATTATAGTTTGAAATTACTGTACCTGGGCCCATAACCTGTAAAGTTTTTAAATGCCACCCTTGGCCAGTTGAAAAGGGCTTAAAGAAAGTGCTGTGTTATGGAATCCTTTGGTGAGCGTATAAGTCCTATCCTGTGTATTGGTAAAGGTCCAGTGATTTAATCCTATGTCCGCCATCAAAGAATGCCAATGTAATTATGACCAGTAGGGTCGGGTTAAGTATTGTATCAGCCTCAGAGTACTGCCAGTGATTGGCCAAGAGATAGATCACATGATTATGGCCTAGTCTATAAGTAGGAGCGGGCAACTAGCACACACCTTATATACAAAAAATCTATTCGCAAACCTATTGGTAGTGAGTTCGATTCTCACTGGGTGCCCCATAATTTGGCCTTGTGCTGCATCTAAGCTTAGCTTAGTAAATAACTATATAGAAAAAATCTCAACACTCTGTAATCAATTATAGTTGAAATTATTGTTAATATAGAAATCATTTTCATACAGTAATATGGTTTCAATGATTACTATCAAATATTAATCGGTCATGCTTTATTGCATGGTTCCAGTTAATTATTCCTATTAAATGATAATTATTATTTTTGCACACGTTTATACGGCTTCAAGTATTTCAAGCAATTATTTGATTTAAAATAGCAAAGAATATCAATTTTTGTCAATTATAGCTTTAAGTAAGAAAAGTCGACCGAGTGGCCTATTGTCGATTATCAGCCTGGCAGCGAAGGGGTATATCCCATTTTCGCATGCGCAAATATATATACTTGTAGTTGGCCAGATTATTTCAATGAATGAACAGATTGAAAAAAAAATCTTGCTAGTACACCTGCTGTTATAACTAGTTTATCCATTAATTCACCTGTCTTATATTTTTTACTGTCTTTTCCTTTTTTTTTAAATTTTAGTTTTTGATTTTGCATATGTGAAGAATGGTTTATAATTGAATTTAATATTTTTAAAATTGTTATCGATCACCTTGTTTGACGGCTTAATTCTTTTAAAGTGTCAATGTATATTACTGTTTTTCTTTATCTCATTTTAGCATGATATGAAACCGTTGAGTTGTGCTTGATTAATCTATATGTAGTAGATTGCAATACAACTTTTTGAGAAACTATCTACGGCGGAGTTTTCTGGTCGATCGTAAAAGATGCGTCGATTACGTTTCTTTGCAAATAAATGGGGTGAATATTTCCTTAAAATCCCATTTATTTTCAATTTCATTTTATTTCTAGATGTTCACGTCTATTTCTCTTAATTCAGAGGAACTCCACAGTCGAATTAAAAAATCAAAACAAAAGACAGTGCTTAAAGAGCAATATAGAAATGTGATCCTCGATTTCGGGATATATATATATATATATATATATATATATATATATATATATATATATATATATATATACATGCATATATATGTATATATATTATATATTATATATATATATACATGCATATAGATTTTATATATATATATATATATATATATATATATTATATATATTATAGATACATTATGTATATATTTTATATATTATGTATATATATATTATATATTATGTATGTATATATATACACACATACATATATATATTATATATGTATATATATATTATATATACATATATAACATTATATACATTATATATATACATATATATATATATACATATATATATATATATATATATATACATATATATTATATATATATATATATACATATATATATATATATATATATATATATATATATATATATATATATATATATATATATATATATAGAGAGAGAGAGAGAGAGAGAGAGAGAGAGAGAGAGAGAGACAAAGATGAACAAAAGTGATAATACAAAAATCATTATTTCTGTATAGTTATTTACTTTTATTGTTGTCAACAAGTTTCGAACGCCGTCGTCAAGAGAAAAGATTCTATAAAGAAGAGTTATTTTGAGTTTTAAAAATGATTTGTAAAAGAATTTATATGTTTAAGAGAAGCTACGGAAACTAAACAGTTGCCGAAGTATGTTCATTCAATAAATAAAGATTGTTTGCCTGTAAATGTCTTCAATTTACCTTTATATGATAGCTGCTCTTGTAGACGCCAGGCACTGAGCTCTCCATTTGAGAAGTATATTATAAACATGGTTTAAATTGGTGGTGGTTGCCTTATAGAAGTTTTTTGCATATCATCAACCGCAGCAGCATAATCAGCATCATCAGTATCATTTCGGTCTGATAGCACAGATTCTCATGATTCTCTCTCACCACCCATTCCTTCGCTCTTTGCAAGTCCTTCACACGACTCCGAGTAACCACGAATAGTTGAACAATGCACTTCATTGCTGGTCAGCCCTCTCTGGAGTGTATCGCTGTCCACAGTAGACCGTCACTTATGAGTTTGTCCTTACTTCTCCAGCAGTGTCCAGACTGTCTTACTTTGATTTTGGTGGGTAGGAGTTAAGTTGGTATACAGCTGCCTTTTGTATGATGCTACTTACTGAAAAAAACAAAACATGAAGCGATTCAATTGGACTACCGAATAGTTCATTCGTTTAGAAATTAGTTTAAAAACAATTAGTGCTTTTTTATGCTTTCTTTGCGAAAGTAATTTCCCTTTTAGTTATCTGACTTCTCTTCATTGGCATTATAGGGATTACGAGCTCTCGAGCTGAGTCTCATAAAATCAGACGCCTTGCTAGTTTTTCTTTGCTTCTTTTATTTCCTCTATTATGTGTACATAAATAACAGTCTCCCATTTTACAGTAACGTACATCTTGCCCTCCTAAATTAACGAAACATAACCAAACTCTCACAAAGAGTGACGTATTGGGTGGAAAAGGTCGGAAACCAGGCGTAATGCCTGTCTTTTATTCCTTCTACTTATTTCCCTTTTAATAGATATTCGTAAACCCGTTCGCAAGCAAACCCATGTAATAAAACGGTACGTGCGCGAGTTGTTAGTTCTCATTTATTTTACGTGATATAAGCCTTCGCCCGCTTAGCCTGGCTCTGATACCGTTCCAATGGTAATGATATATACATTAAGTAAAAGTATGACGCACACGATCGATATTTGTTTAGTTAGATAGGTACGTAGTGAGAATGAAGCGTATTATTGCATTTAATAATATTATACCAATTCATTTCGTCATATAAAGGGACAATATCTCACGTGAGTCGCTGTGTGCATTTATTGATGAATCGATTATCGATTTGGTGACATGTGCAAATAATTAAGCGACCCTTAGTTTCCCGGGTGACTCTAACCGTTTACAGAATAAATGAGACATCAATCATAACAAGTTTCCTTTACATGACCTGGGACCTGGTCTTAGGTCAGGAAAAAAGGGTGAAAGTAAAAAGAAATATGGACAATGTAAAAACAAAAATAAAAACAATTTACTGCTAGGATTATTGACTCTTCACTCTAACGTCGTTTGTCACAAGCCTAATTAAATAAAATATAAATAATCATATGTACTTACTGGTCACACACATATTCTCCGCATATATATATATATATATATATATATATATATATATATATATATATATATTATATATATATATATATATATATGAGTATAGATAAAAGGATATGAAAACAACACAATATGCTGTTAAAGTGAAAAGATTTTATATCATATTCATAGCTAATATTGAACAATATTTCGATTTATAAAAATCATCTTCAGAGCTTGTATATACTCCAGACTTATCAATAGCGGAGACGAAGATAATATGAATTCAAAACGAAAACAATGATGTTGCAAAAAAGTTATGCGGAAGTTTCAAATATAAGCACGTCCGCCAACGCTTTTCTCGGTCAGCGGCAGTTATGTATCTCTTATTGTAACATCAACTCATCCTGTTTGAGAAAGAGAATTTGTCAATCGTCGAGTTTGGAATATGTCTTCTTTTTTCAAAAACTGTTACAATTTTTATAAATCGAAATATTGTTCAATATTAGCTATGAATATGATATAAAATCTTTTCACTTTAACAGCATATTGTGTTGTTTTCATATCCTTTTATCTATACTCATACCGTCGGATTCATTTCCTTTCTTTTAACTTATATATATATATATATATATATATATATATATATATATATATACTAGAAAAGACGTGACCCGTTGGGTCACCCACTGAGCCCGGGTTAGATTGTTGAAAAAATTGCAGGATAATATCATTTCCTCAATTTAAAAGCTAAAATATTAAATGATTGTTGACGAGCAATCTGGAATTCTCTAAAAGTTACTTGCTTAAAAAGTAGTTGTTGTGCAATTCTGTGATACAAACTTTAAAACAATCTATTTAAAAACTAATTTCTTAAAATGGTATCTTGTTAGGGTTATGTTTAGTTTTAGCTTTAGGGTTACAATTTTATGTTTTAACAATTAATAGTAGAAAATGATAGTAAAATTTACCCTCATCATTTCCTTTAATTTAAAAAAGAAATTTGTTAAAATTCACATGTTTGATCACAAAGTCATTGACGGTATCTATATTTTTAGGCGCTGCTAAATGTTCACTCATTTTTATTTTAAAAACGAATTCAATTTTAATTAAATCGATTATTTAAGGTCAAATTTTTGTCCAAGTCAAAAAGTAGTAACATAATGAGTATCAGTAAAAAAAAGTAAAATAATATTACACATGTAATTTATTTTAAATACATTCTAAACTGTTTTTTCGGTCAATCTTGCTCAAATATATCGTAAACAAGGCTGTAAATGCTGTCTAAGATTACGTAAAATCCATATTTTACAAAATAAATTTACCCCCACTGACTCAAAGAAATTACCAAAATTCAGAGAATTATACGATTTTAATGACATTTTCAGTGTTGACTTATCAATGAATTAGTTTTATAATACGTTAGTTATTTTATTTCAAAATTTCCGGATTTAAGTAGGTTTTTCTGCTATGGTAAATTAACATATAAATTCATTTAAAATCTGAAGCAGCTAATTTTAAGTTTTAAATTTCATATTTTTAGATTCTGAAACAAATATTTATTTAATAACTACTTTACTTTATTATCTCATCTAATACTTTTTGTAGAAAAAAACTATTGAAAATGTAGCCCCCCCCCTTTAACAGAACAACTATCGATGTATATTTTTGTTCTTATAAAATACTTGGTAATTAAATAATAATCGAAAAGAGTAACAAAATGATCTCCACAAATTATTTTTTTAGTTTTTATGTTACATTTCATTTTCCGATTTTCTGTACTTATTTTCTACCAGGATAGCTCCCTTAATTTTTTTCTTCTATTCACACATTCGGTCTTTTGTCTTTTTATTTATTATGTAATTAGTTTCAACTTATTTTGCGCCCCCCCCCCGCCAATAAAAATAAAGGGGGTCAAAGTTAAGAGACCTGATAAAATCAGAAAGTTTTGAAATAAAATAACTCAGGCATTATAAAATTCAATAATTAATGAATCAACACTGAAAATTTCAGTAAAATCGGATAATTCCCTGGTTTTTGTTAATTATTTCTTATCAGAAAAATACGGATTTCACGGCAACTTTGGCAGTGCCTAATATTTTTCATTTAGAAGAATTTTTTGTATCTTTATCCTTCAAAAAATATAGATATAAATGAATATGAATAAACTTTTGTGTTAAATATGTGTTGTTATTTTTAACATTACTTGTATTCATAAAAAATATATTTACGGGGCTGGTAAAATAAGAATTAAAATATGTTTGTTTATTTTGCCTAAATAATCTCTTCCTAAATTTTTACCATCAATTATTTTAATTGTTTGACATTTTGATCCTAAAAAATTTAAACATTAATAACTAAAGTAATTAAAAAAATCTATTTTAAAACAAACGACCAGAGTATGAAAAAACAACAACATTAGTCTTCTCTCTGGGTGTAAAGAGAGAGAGAGAGAGAGAGAGAGAGAGAGAGAGAGAGAGAGAGAGAAGATAGGAGAGAGAGAGAGATAGGAGAGAGAGAGAAAATAGAGAGAGAGAGAGAGGGAGAGAGAGAGGAAAAAGAGAGAGAGAGATGCCTTTAATTGTATGTTATAACATCACCAGTCATTGTCTGCTCGAAAGGGAAATTTCTCTCTCTCTCTCTTCTCTCTCTCTCTCTCTCTCTCTCTCTCTCTCTCACACACACACACACACACACACATACACATGCACACATTGATGCTCATAGAGACAGTAAGACATACCGACTAGGTATTCAAAATATAGAGAGGGGGGAAGAAACAGGTAGGAATTAATGTGAGAGAATGGTGGGGTTTTGACTTAGTTGCAAATTACGACTAATTAGAACCAAATGAAATGGAATTTTTTTAAAACATAAGTTTATCCTAAATGTAAGACATATTTTGCGATGTGTTTTGTGTCATTAAACTAAATAGGAAAAAAGCCTTAGGGAACCAAAAGTTGATTCGCTCAGTTTTAGTATAATAATAGATAAAGCTGAAAAACATAAGACGAACAGGAATTTGTATTTTATGTTATTTTTAATTGTTACTCAACTAGTTTTCAAAACGGGTTTATATATATATATATATATATATATATATATATATATATATATATATAATAAGTAATCCACAGACACGTGTTTCAAGGTTTCACCTTTCATCAGTGTGGCTATACCGTAACAGCTACCCATGGCCGGGTTCGAGACCCGAATGAACTTTCGTTCGCCAAACCTTTAACCCGTACGCAGCTGTCAAATATAGGAGGATATTTAATCGCTACATTTCTAAGCGGAAATGAATTCACTAGAGTCCTCAAACATTTGTAAACAACGTGAGGGTTAGCTAGACGCCAGAACGGTGAATCTGCAATTAAATCCCTATTCAGAGAACTCAACCATTAATGGGAGTATATATATAATAAATAAGTAATCCACAGACACATGTTTCAAGGTTTCACCTTTCATCAGTGTGGCTATACCGTAACAGCTACCCCTGGCCGGGTTCGAGACCCGAATGAACTTTCGTTCGCCAAATATATATATATATATATATATATATATGAATTGTGAAAGAAATAATAACATATTTACTGATGTGATGTTAATTAATCCACTGTCTGTACTGTATCATTCTTTAGCCAGATCGACCAGTCGTCGTCTTCTTATTAGAACTGTTCCATATTCTTTACCGAGATGAATTTCTTTATTCATTCATTGAGTCTCTTCATACTCATAATCGACTTCGTAGAAAGTTGGGAATCAGCCCGT
>CM042146.1:85985767-85998267 GCA_023376005.1 Doryteuthis pealeii | reverse complement strand
TTCCGCATGTCGTTTAAAAGAGCCGGCCATTATGCAACAAAGCTAATAGAGAAAAGAACGATTGTTCTACCGAGAAAGAAAGAAGAAAACAATAAATAATTCTTGTAATTTGTTTACCATTATGTTTTCTGCTAACTCTTGTTTGTTTTTTGTTTTCTTTCTTGTGCTTTTTTTTTGTCACTGTTCTTGTTGTTTTTATTTTTGGTCTTGCTTTGGCTTTCCTCTGTTTGGACTTGGATGTCATCGTTCTCAATTAATTGCAGGAATATTGAACAAGGATTTCTTTTTCCTTTGCTCTCCTTTGTGTGTCTTCAGGATGTTTGTGTTTGCAGAGTTTGAAACAAGCGTTAGATATTTCTTATGTCTTCTTTCTAACAAAAAAAAAAAAAAAAAAAAAAAAAAAAAAAAAAAAGAAAGAAAGAAAAATAGAAAAAAGAGAAAAGAAAACGAAAAGTTCGTCTTCCATGTTTGTACATATTATTTCTCAGATTTTTACCAGGACAATTACTGCAACGACTAAAAGATGACATTTGCTAATATTAAGAGCAAAAAACACGCTGAGTTGCCAAGCAAAGGAATCGAACCCGGAACATTGTAATTCCTAAGCAAATGCTCTAACAACTGGGCTAAACCGGCCACAAATTGTGTATACTTATCTGCGCGGAAAAATAGGGAGCTGACGGTAGGCGTTGAGTCCCACCTCATCAAAAATAAGTTCTCTGCATCTAGTGCTAGCGAAAAGAGGATATACTCCCTCACTCTCCGCCAAAACTGACTGTAGGCTATACCCTTCAGATTTACTTCTTTTTTTACTCATATTATCAGCTATTGCTATTATGAAAAAGGCCGGTTTAGCTCAGTCGGTAGAGCACTTGCGTAAGAATCGCAAGGTTCCTTGTTCGATACTGTTTCTCTTAATAGCAATGTTCCACCTTCGAATGCGAGCATGTATCCCTGCCCGTAAAATTACTTGACTATTCTTTGAGCCACTTCATTACTACAGATTTCACTTCCTCATCACTGGAATAATGTTTGCCTTTCAAACACTCTTTCATGGGACCGAAGAGATGCAAACATTATCCCAGTGATGAGCAAGTAAAATCTATAGTAAAGATGTGGCTCAAAGAATAGTCAACAATTTTACGGGGCAGAGATACATGCTCGCATTCGAAGATGGAACGTTGCTATTGATAGAAACGGTGACTATGTGTTGAAGTAGGAGTGTGATCCACAGAGGACCAGCTTCATTTTGATATATTATACATGTTCCTGTGTTGGTAATTCTACCTGTCCTAAACAAAATGGCATTACTTTTTTTTTTACTCATCCTCGTATTTTGACTGTTGATCAACTTTATTTATATCATCTTTAGAGTTACCAACGCTATTATTTGTGTATCAAATGATATTGTTCCAAGCTTTTTCAAATCGAGTTTGTCTTAAACGTGTCAACACGATCTCACGTCGTCTTTATGGCGTCAATATTATAGGTTATCAAATCAGATAGACCATTGCACTGGATTAGAAAAAAATATTAAAAATTAAAAAGAAGAAATAAAACAACGACTTAGGCCCATGAATGGGGCAATTGATGGAAAACAAAATAAAGGTAAAACTTTTCGGAGTAAACATTTACAATAAATTTTGACGGAATCGTATAATTTTCACAAACATATTTTCTAAACTCTAATTGTTGAATAATTTGTTAAAATGTCAACTTGATCTCATATGTTGTTTAGGGCGTCAATATTATAGGCGTTTTCAATCAGAATGAACACTGAACAGTCATTTGATTTTTCACAAAAAAATAAAACAAACTATTAAAACATTTGTGCCTGGAGCATTTATACAAAACAAATCTAAGATAAAAGTTAATAGAGTAAACGTTTAAAAAAAAAGTTTTAAAAAAACAAACGAAAAGAAAAAAAAACAACACAAAAACAAAAAAAAACATTTGATGGAATTGTATATATATATATATATATATATATATATATATATATATATATATATATATATATATATACTTGTGAAATAACTTTTGAAAGAATTTACGATGGTCATCTGAAAAGGTCATATGCTAATATACTCTCTGGGAATGAGACCAAATTGAGGTTCATTGTTCAACCATCCTAGTGCTTAATATTGGGGATTAAGCCTATATCTTAGGATTGTGTATATACAGATTAACGCTGTTTGGTCTCTATTATTTTAACTAGCAAATATATGCACCCTACGGGTGCAAGTATTTAAGTTTTAAGGTAATAAAATATCGTATTAAATTAGAAAGGCTAATGAAACTAAATAAAAATGCATATAAAGATACATAGAATAACTGAAACTTACTCTTCCATCACTCTCGTCTTTCATTTTTATTTTTTCTAATTTAAGTATTTAGTTATAAGAGGAAGTAAAGAATAAAATGACAGTTATTTTTTTCCTGTTAATGGATTTCATTTAAGATTCATTGAAGAGATTTTTGCTTATATTCATTAAAATAAAAACAAACAATCAATAATACTAAGCACATATTTATTAAAATCACATTTTTAATATCAATATGCAAATTAGCCTTCCCGTTCACACTGTAAACCGCTATTTTGTTGTATATATAAATATAATTGCATGTTTTTAGTATGTAGATAAGGTTAACAGTATGAATAATGTAAAACAATTTTATTAATAATTGAGGTTTAAATAAAAATAAAATCATTGAGAATGTGATGTCAATAACTAAGGGAATTGTGACTTGAGTAGTGATATAGTTTCGGTTACAGACAGAAAAACAAACCATCTCCATTATAATAAGATTTTATTGTTCTGGTGATCGCACAGACGAGAAACTGACAGTCACTAAACATGACTAATTTTCTTTCTAGGCTACACACACACACGCGCACACGCACGCACACACACACAACACACACACAGATACATATATATATATATATATATATATATATATATATATATATATATATATATATATATATATATATCTGTGTGTGTGTGCCTGTAATTTTCAGGGTACAAGTTGTTTAAAAAATGATATCTTTTACCAATTTCACCATTATATTTTCATTGTTTTATTTATTAATTTGAGCGCTTCATGACTTAAATAATTAAATAATTAAATAAATAAATAAATAATTATATATATATATATATATATATATATATATATATAGAGAGAGAGAGAGTAAGCATAGGTCAGAGAGAGATACACAGAGAGGAGATATCCATAAGGCAAGAGCAATACGTTAGCTTTATTTTTTTAACTGAACAGTTGATTGCGATTAAAGTTGAAGAATTGAAGTGTACGGAAAATGTTCAATTCTCCCTTATCAATTACTTACATATCTATTAGGCATTGTCGCAAGATACATAAATGCAGTAAAGTATAACGTTGAGAGTCTCAGAAGCGCTAAAACATACATATGCCCCCAAATATAACACATCCACGTGTATGATATACATTAGTTTGATCGAAATATGTCTAAATTCATATTTGTCAATATGACATTTAAACATACGGAAATTCCTGTCAGAATTTAACTCATGTTATTCTCTTCTGATTCGAAATAGCTTATTCTATTTTGAAATAAAGATGTAACTTCAGAGAAAATATAGGTTTAGTGTCTACAGCGAAATATCTTAGCTATGTGCAAAGCAGCTTGCAACATATCAAATTAATGAGATTCATTAAATAAAAAAGTAGTTCTATGTATTAAGAATAGTATTCATCATTCATTCATTAAGGATAAGACCTGTCAGTTAGGACAGTAGAACGCACAGACTGCATATCTTCAGAGGGGTAAAATCCCCCCACCCAAATTGAGCAAACTGTTAGCTGTGGATGGCGACCCGTGATTTATAAGGACGGAAGCCTGCTGGCTGAGCAGTCCATGACGTGGAATACACCACTTTGGTCCTTACTCAGGCTAGAAGGGCGGTAGGAAAAGCTTTCTCCAATCAATCAACTGGTCACGTCCAGCTCAAGCACCTATATGATTGCTGCGACCGTATTGCTCTGATACCAAGCCCTCACCCCTTTTTATTATATATATATATATATATATGTATATATATATATATATATACCATTATCTTTTCACACAAACACACAGAGAATTTGGAAGACATGAGACACACACACACAGAATTTGGAAGACATGAGACAGAACAAATGAACAGCCACTAGCAACAACTTCAGTTCTAGTAATCATCTGTAGAAGGGATTTTTATCCCGAAATATTAAGAATTGAGAATAAATCACAGGTTAACAAACAACACCACAGTTACCTTCTTTTTTCTTTCCACTTGCATTATGATAGCCTTCAAAACCAACCAACAAACCAATATAAACACAATGCTTCAAATAAATTACAAAACCCTTTATATATATATATATATATATATATATATATATATATATATATATATATATATATACAGCAATATAGCAACCCACCCGTACGAGCAGGATGTGACACAAAGTCAGTTTCTTAAGTGGAGTTTATAGTTAACTTTTTATCATATATACCAGAAGACGGTGGCTGAGGGCTTCAGTGTCCTGGGTATGACGTTAAACTAGTGGTGAAGGTCAATTATGGAGCTCTGGGAAGTGTGTAGTATCTCTTCCCCGCCATTACTCCGAGATCAATATCATAGTATTCATAATTCCCTCATTAAGAATAGAATGCATAATTTCATTATCTAAGAATTGTTTTCATAATTCATTCACTAAGAATACTGTTCATATTTCATTCATTAAGAAGTGTTCATAATTCCTTCATTAGGTATAGTATCCATAATTCATTCATCAAAATAATGTTCAGAACTCCTTCATTAAGAATAGTGTTCATAATTCATTCATTAAGAAGCGTTCCCATAATTAATTAATTAAGAATGATATTCATAATTCATTCATTAAGAATAGTATTTCATTAGAAAATGTTAGAACTTGGACACAATGTTAGAACCTATCAACTAGAATAATTTGAACGATGCAGCGCTCATGACAAGGCACTTTTGTATGGAATATTTGTATCGGTAATTCTGCGCGATGAAAATGCATGTCAATTCAACACAGCTGCGATATTGCATAAAACTGAAATTAATCTTCCTGAAATACGTTCATATGTCTCATTCATTCACTTAATTAATTCACTCTATAATCGATTTATTATCTGAACAACATTTACAGCAATTGGAAGCACTTGTCAGTGAGGCCGATAATACACAGATTGCCTATACTGCAGTTTAAATGTGTTCTGAATATGACACTAAACTGTATCTGGGGGTGAGACTCCATATCCAGACTATTCCAGAGTGTGATTTCATCTATTAATTGCGATTACTCCTAGGTCTTGTCTGACTCGGTGTGGTACGACATGTTAAGTTCCCATCTATGAGCCATATATATATATATATATATATATATATATATATATATATATATATGTATATATATATATATATATATATATATATATATATATATATATATATATATATATATATGTATATATATATATGTATATATATATATATATATATATATATATATATATATATATATATATATATGTATATATATATATATATATATATGTATATATATATATATATATATATATATATATATATATATATATATATATATATATATATATATATATATATATATATATATATATATATATATATATATATATATATATATTTGAAAAGCAATTATATTTGTGACAAATACCTGAAAATATATACCTATGTGCAAAATTATTAGCATTGTTGAATAGGAATAGTTTGAGAAACAATATAATTGCTTGAAAGTTAATATTATTAGATAGGATACTTGAAATATTATAACTATGAGTTTTTTCTTCTTGTTAATTAAAACTAAGTCTGGTCTCGTGGCCGAGAATAGGTGATCCGACTGCATCATAAGGTTATAGAGAGTTTTTTCCGTATACTATTTTTCTGAATGTTTGAGATGAGGCTTGAAGATTAGTATTATGTGCGTTATTCGGCCTATTGTCCCCATCTTCATTGTTATTTGTACAACGTTTCGGTTGTGAATAATGCCGGAGGGTATATCGGCCGAAACGTTGTACAAATAACAATGAAGATGGGGACAATAGTCCGAATAACGCACATAATACTAATTTTATCCGTATATTCTCTAGGATAGATTCCGGTTTGTACATATACCTTTTATTAGCATAGTGGAAATTGAACTTCTTGCATAATTCCCAGTTGATCACCTTTCCCACCCAGTCTTGCCTAATATTTTATTCTCTTTGTGCTAGTTTGTTGCATTCACTTATTATATGATTAACCGTTTCATCTCTGTCTCCACACATTCTAGACTTGCTATCCTGTTGCGTAGTATACATTTTTGCTTCGATTTTGTTCTCATGGCATATTCTTGTACTGCAATTATGAGAGTTTCAGTTTCTCTTTTGAGGTTTACCTTTCTTAACCATGTACAGGTCATTTCAATTGTGATCTATGCAGTTTGTCACTTGAAGTATCGATATTAAAATTTTCTTCCTATTTCTGTTTTCTAGTTTTTGTTGTATTTCTGCTTGTCGATATGTTGCAGTTGCTCATTATGGCTGCCGAAATTAGTGTTTCTCTACTTTTATTAGTGTGTTCTTCGAGTGCTCGAATTGTCACAACTACCCAGTCTTCTATGTTGGCGAAACCCATGTCCTCCTATTTTCTTGGCACATATAGTCAGTCACTCCAGTGTTTGCTTGCTTTCACTGGAGTCTGAGTGACAGCAAATCTCCTCAAGTATTTAGGAGACTTATGTCTATCTTCATATTGTTGTGCTGTTGATGGTCTCGATTTATCCACTAATATCCAGTTTCTCAAGTTTCTATTCCAGTCATTTGTAAGCCGTTGCAAGGGCTCGAACAGCAACTGATATCACCGTCACCTTTCTGTTCCGTAGCCTTTTCAGCTCTCTGGTAAGATCCAGGTCTATCTTTTCTGCCATTATTACACTATGATCCGCTGGAACAGGAAAATCCATTTGTTGACTAAGTTATTCTAATCTTATTTATTAACGCTTGATCTGGTTTTACGATCAGGATTTAGTGAGCCGTTTTTATCGGAAAGTCCAAAAGTAGTTGACCGTCCGACTTCTGATGAAAATGTGTGTTGCTTTAATATGTGGCTCGCCCGCTTTGTCTTGTACGATTGTCAAAAGGCTAATTAATCAAGAGTATCCTCCACGTGACCTGGTGTCTGCAAAGTTACTTCAACTCAAGTGCTCATATATCATTACTGTAGGAATTAAGCAGATACTTTTTTTTCATCTATAAGATTGTGCTGGCATGAACATGTGCTTAAATTGAAGTCTCCTTTATTTGCCCGAAACACATCATATACAACATATTCAGTATAGGAAAGCGGATTGTCTCAATGAAATATACCACTGGGGTCATAGAATTCTGAGGCCATGGCGGTGTGTACTGGTATTCCAAGTTGTTGTTGCCGGTATGCAAACTTTCACAGGAATAACAGGAGAGAGAAGTTTCCCAGAGAATTGGATTTTCTCCTCTAGGTTATTATGTTTCCAGTTTATCTTATTATCATTGATTCCACACGTGGGCGACGCATATGCAACACGCCGTCCTTTTTAATCAGGAGAAGGAAGGACGCATTGGACTAAAATAGCTTCATCCATTAATCATCATCATCATCATCATCATATCATCACCATGTCATGACAGCACCAAGCATAATCGAAGAAGTCGTCAAGTTTCCTTGTCTTCTATATTTCAGGAGGTATTTCGTTGAGAGCTGCAGCCTTTCTACTTTTTATTGATTTCAGGACTCCGTTGTGTTCATCCTCCGTAGGATTTCCTAGCTTGATGTCTAGTTGGCTTATAACCATTAATACCATATCACTAATAAGCATTAAATTATTCTTTCCATGATTTTGATTGATAAGTATTGCTGGTATTATCTGCGTTATCCGGACTATTGTCCTCATCTTTATTGTTATTTGTTATACAAATAACAATAAAGATGAGGACAATAGTCCGAATAAGGCAGATAATACTAATCCTCAAGCCTCATCTCAAACATTCAGAGAAATAAGCATTGCTGTTGTGACTCAGCTGAACCTACTCAGCTTCGCATTCAATATGAAGAGAGGTACTGTATTTTGTGACACATTACTATATTTACCATGGTTAAAGCTACCTAATATGAGTGACATTTTAGCCATCAAGTAATGGCGGGAAATAAAATTTCTGGAATCAATGACTATTTGTCAGTAGTTTCTTTTTTATAAGCTGAGCCAATTAAGTTTGTTTGGTTTGGTTTGGTTTGGTTTGGTTTGGTTTATGACGTATCAATCTCAGTGGGTCATTTAATGCCGGCAAAGTTTTGAAATAAATTCATTCTTTATGGATACTCAATTTTTTAATAAAACATATTTCTATTTAACCCATAGATGGGATCCTAATAGGTACTACCACTCCGGGTCAGAGGGACCTTGGAGCAATTGTGATGAAAGGGAACTCCACATTCCCCAAACCTCCATAACTTGAACCTCGCCATCAGATAAAGTTTAACGTAATTCCCAGTACATGAAGACACTCAGTCACCGGCTTCTAGCACATATATGATAAAAAGGGTTGGGGCTGGGCATAAGGGCAATAGGGTTTGGGTGCTGGACAGGTGCTAGGGTTCAACGTGTCCAGCCAATTTTGGCACAATGCCAAAGGTAAGAGTCACTCAGTTAGAATCAAACTCTCTAGTTAAATGTTACACTGCATGAAGAATCCAATGCCACATTGACGTTTCGTGCTTCCTTTTAGTAAGTTTAGTCAATCCAAGTGACAACGAATTGAACATGTCTCCACTTTTTTCTTTAGGAAAATGTCTTAAATGGTACTTAGGGTGGTGTGGAGAAGCACTGATCTAACAAATGTGGTGTTGTACTCGATAGTTAACCATTACACCGTGTGAGTCATTCAATGTTATTTTGGAATTTGGTGGTTTTAATTATTCCCTCTACCATTACCAACAAACCAAAATAATATGCAAATAATATTATATACTATAAGGAATTAGAATTTAAATGATTTGGACCCTGGAAAGTGAAATATATTTAAATTTGAATGGTTTTAAAAAATCCCCTAGGGTTGTTGCTTTTGTTGGTATAAACAAGACAGAGGGGCATATGAATTTTAGGGCTTATTGACATTCCCTAAATACAAGCATCATTTTCTAGAGTAGTTAGCACCCCTTCAACACTCTACCAGATGGACTAGACCATAGCCTTAAATCGTCTAAGATTAAAGTGATTAATAAGCTGAATAATGTCCGGACTGATCTTACCGCTTTTGGCTATATCGCATTTGACCCTCCTCTATTTTCTTGTTAGTTTGTCTTCATAATTGTTCTAAATTATAGTAGTGTTTTTGTATGTATCCGTTACCACCGACTACTAGTGCTAAATAAATATATTAAGCACTCAATTTTCTCTGTGTATCATTCCAACTCGACGATACAACAATCATAAACCCAGTAAACATAAACATAATTAAGATTTATCCTGGCTTAGCAAAATCTTTCATTTATTATAGTAAACGTGTCAGGATGCCATAGATTCTCAAAGACGAGAATCAGTCGGTTGAAATAAATTCATAACCGTTATATATATATATATATATATATATATATATATATATATATATATATATATATAGGTTGTCATATTAATGAGTAAAGAGTACTCAATAATATTGATAGACCATATGTATCTAAGGGTAGCGGAGAAATGAACATAACGGCGCTTGGTAACTGACAGTTTCTCGCTTAAGCGATTTCCTAACCAGGTTGGTTTAAATATTATATTGGTGAAACACTGCCATCTACCAAGTACTGTTGACTTCATGTCTTCTCTACCCTTAGATACACATGCTCTATCAATGATATTGAATTTTCATTATAAATGAATATGGTAAACATTTATTTATTCATTTATTTATTTATTTATACATATGTGTATGTGTACGTGTCGATGTATATATTCGATTATGTATATGTAATTATGTACTCGGGGGGCACCCGGCCGGCAGGGAGACCACGCCTACGCTTCAAAGATGTCTGCAAGAGAGATCTGAAGATATGCCACATCGACATAGACACGTGGGAGGCTTGTGCAGAAGACCGTGCAACCTGGCGCCTCCTCGTCAGGAGGGAACAAAAAGAAGTGAAGTAGAGTGGAAGAAAGCTGCCACAGAAAAAAGAGCTAAAAGAAAGGAGAAACAGCAGCACCCCCAAACACCTACAGAAAGCATCACCTTTTGTTTGCTCCCATTGCACCAGAGACTGCCATTCGAGGATCAGTCTTTTCAGCCACTCACGTGGCTGTAAGTGAGTGAAAAAACATAACAAAAAACAACAACAAAACAGAAAAAAACCCAGAAAAACCCCAACAAAACAAAAAAATAACAACAAAAAAAAAACAAAAAAAACAACAAATAAACAATAAACAAAAAACTACGCCATCGTCTAAAATAGACGGAAGGTTGCCAACAATTATGTACTCGATTAATGTAAATATTTCATATCATATTCCTTTAAGTAGGCCTATGTATTTACTAATATTCCATATTTTTGTATACATCGTATTTACAAGTCTCTGCTTTCTGTGAAGTAAGTTTCAGCTAACTATATATTCCTGTCCACAACTTAATTATTTATTTGGTATGCGTCTATGCGAAGCCGAATTGAGTAACCCCAACTTCCAGTGGCAAAATGCACCGGTGTTATTGATGTTCGACAAGAAAATATCTACGGGAAAAAAAATCACCCATCTTGGTTAGGAGCAGTCGTTTCTTTCATAGCTTTCAAATAAGCATCGTTCGCGTAACAGGCAACCATTAGACGGTCGTTAATTCAGTTGACTACCGGTGAACACATATGAGATATCGTCGCTCTCTCCATCACAAAGCCATGAATAACTAATTGAAAAGGAAACAGAAAAATGATTGCTGTATGCATTTACTCGCCACCACTTAAGAGACGCACTTAACGTAACGGTTATCGTTGTAGTAAAGGGATGGAATCGGCGATTCGAGTTCAAATCCCGGGCGATACTGTTTGCGTTCAATGGTAATGCGTGCCAATAGCTGGTACGGCTTTTGCCATGTGTGGCACTAATTAGAGGCGGCAAATTTGTTAAAAAGAATATTTGCTTGTACTTATTGAGGAATTAAACTTATATTATTTTACTGTGATGGGGCTGGTTTAGCCCAGTTGGTAGAGCACTTGCCTAGGAATCACAACGCTCCTAGTTCGATACCGGCTCTCGCCAACTCAGCGTATGAGTAGCTCAGGGATTTATGCGGTAGAGTGATGAGCTGATGGTAGGTGTGGCGCACCAACTCAGACACAAAAACAATCTCTTTGGTCTAGCGCTACTGAAAATGGGATAGACTCCTACCCTGTCTGGCTGGTACCGACATTAAACCACCCCGTCGACTTTCATTCTATTTTTATTTTACTGCGATGTATGTTTTCTCTGATGAAGTTCTGGAGGGTTAGGGGAGACAGATTTGCCATTAGCTAAGGGCAACAAAAGTGCATGCTATGACTCAGATTGCGTTCATTTTACGCTAATTTAACTGGAAAAGGCATGAGCCCAAATTTTGTGCCCAACCTACAGCTGTGGGTAAATAGGACCGAGTGGGCTATTTATCTTTAGAGAAAGTCCAAACAACTGTACTCCACTTAAAACTGACTTTGTATCGCATCATTGCTTTTTGTGGAAGGTTAGGTATGGACACGGTTGCGTAACGGTTATCCTCGCTGGATATTGAATATGAAACCGGCGTTAGAATACTGGACAATGCTACTTGCCTTTCACTTCGTGCTAATGCCCCTCGTAAATGTATAAATACGTCTCTTCTTTCCACCCTATAGCCATTGGTAAATAGTGGGGCAGATTTGGCTCGTGTACCTTGGTAAAGCAACTCTAAATTCAAACCAGCTATACTCCTCTTAAAACTGACCTCATGTTGCATCCTGCTCGTAACGAAATTATTGAATAAATACATACTCAACTTTATACTCATAATAATTCCGACATTTTCCATCTACTAGTATTGAAAATCATTATTCCGTATCAAATAAGCTCGCTTATAAACCTATTTATCGTCGAAAATATACCGTTGGCATGCCCTCAATACGGGCGTGTGAATATGAAGCATATTTGTTTATGTGTGAGAATAGAGATTAGGTATTTATCTAACCAGACCTCCACGAGTGGGATGTGACACAAGGTCACAAGTATGAGGCGTCCACCAAGGAGTGAACTTACTATTCTGTAATGCTGGAAAGCTTGCTAACTATTTGACCACTATGTGGTAGTTTACGTTGGTCTTAGCGTATTCATTACTATAGAAAGATATCGAATTTAGTATATGTGTCATACACATTCATATATAGTTATGTAGTTCTCGTGTCGGG
>CM042146.1:85975767-85983267 GCA_023376005.1 Doryteuthis pealeii | reverse complement strand
TTGAAATCCTTTGAATAAATTCTATGACGAAAACGTATAAAGTTTCCGGTTAGATTTAAACAGAATGTGCTATTTCGCTCTAGCCAAAAACATTTGCTATTTCAATTTTCTATCTAATCGAAAAAAGATAAATTTGTATTGGCTCAAGTACTATCAGGTGGAGCGAACTGTTGTTGTTTTTGTGTGTGTGTTTCTTGTTTGTTTGTTTGTTTGTTTGTTTGTTGTTTTTCTTCATTACGGCATTTCTTTACGATTGAGAGCTTGGAAATCAAAGTGTTAATTACAACTAATTTCGGTGCGGGATTATTCAATTTTTCAGAGTGACTGACAATACAACCAATTTGGAAATAACACACATGCACACACAGGCAAACGGGCGTACGCACACACCGAAACACAGACACACACACACAGGCAGACACACACACACACACACACACACACACACACACAGAGGCAGACACACGCAACCACACACACATACACACACCACACACACACACACACACACACACACACACAACACAAACGCCGATTTAAGTATACACTTTAACTCATTCCTGAGAGGTTCTATTTTCGATATTTATATTTAGAATCCATGATTTAATGGTATACATTTATTATATATACTAGCAAATATATGCACCCTCCGGGTGCAAGTATTTAAGTTTAAATATAATAAAATATTAGATTAAATCAGAAAGGCTAATGAAACTAATTAAGAATTCAAATAAAAAGATTTGAAACGGAGGGGGTATAATCGGAAAATAGAACAACTGAAACTTACTCTTTCATCACTTCCGTTTTTCAATGCTAAATTTTCCTAATTTAACTATTTAGTTAAAATAGGAAGTAAAGAATAAAATTACAGTTATTTCTTCTTGTTAATGAATTTCTTTTAGGATTTATTGAAGAGATTTTTACTCATATTCATTAAGATAAAACCAAACAATTAGAAATCAATAATACCAAGCACATATTTATTAAAATCAGTTTTTTTAATATCAATATGCAAATTAGCTTTACGTTTACACTGAAAACTGGTATTTTGTTGTATATATAAATACAATTGCATGTTTTTAGTATTTAGGTAAGGCCAACAGTATTAATAATGCCAAACAGTTTTATTATTAATTGAGGTTTAAATAGAAATAGAATCATGGAGAATGTGATGTCAATAACAAAGGGAATTGTGACTTGAATAGTAATATAGTTTCGGCTACAGACATACAAACCCACAATCTCCATTATAATAAGATATATATATATATATATATATATATATATACCCTATTATTTACCCATATGTGGAGGGAAGGTAGTTGTAGGCACATCTTTTTCAGTTGGTATTAGCGCTATACTGTTAAAATATTATGATGTGATACAAAGAGCATCATTCAGGATTTGAACTCGGGTCGACGTGTCCATTTCATCCAACTCTAATAATTACACAACGTACCTTCACCTCATACACGCACGCGCACACACAAATAAATACACACACACACACCACACACACACATATATATATATATATATATATATATATGTATGTATGTATGTATATATATATATATAGAATATATATATATAAGAGGAATATATATATACTACGACTTAACAAAGCGAAGAAAAACCTGCGAGGTCCGTTTGGTGTAGGGGTAAGACGCTTGCTTGTTAATTTAACAGACAGGTTTCAAATCACGCACGGGGCGGTCTTCGTATCTATAGCTCTGCTGATGAGGGCTAATAGGCCGAAATGTACATACAGAGATTGATTTTTCTCGATTTGTTTAGCCTTACATTTAATAGTTAAATCCCGCCTAATTAATTATTAATGAATTAACTTTCAAAAAAATTAGGTTCGACTTCAATTAAGCAGATATTCTCCCAAATACATATATATATATATATATATATATATATATATATATATGATCGTGTAAACGTCTCTATACGTAGCGACAAAGATCTTTGTTATATAAAGATATGTATTTCAATAGGCAATATCAAGAAATATATATATATATATATATATATATATATATATATATATATATATATATATATTACTCTTTGTGAGAGTATGTAGATCTGTTGTTGGGTTGTAAGAAGACAAGAAATCCATGTCATCCAATCAACCCTGTACTTTCTCCCACTTGCTAAGCGAAATTGAAATATATCTTTTGGGTTCGTCACGAAATCAAAATTCAACTGCTGTTGCCGCAGCTGTTAGGTTTTGCAATAAGCCTTGATTCCAAGGAAATGATTAATAGATACCTGATCTTTGAGATAGAATCCCTGCGTCTTCTTCCCATGTCGCCCCGCTTTGTGTTTGCACGCAAACATCTGGCTGTGCTATTATCACCATCATACATACACACATACACACACGCACACACACACACACATATATATTATTATTATTATTATTATTATTATTATTATTATTACTTGCTGTCGATCGTATCCGATGATGACCCCACGCGAATCATTTTCCTCCAAATTAATATTCGGTCCCTGGTTGCGTCTTGCCAACTCCCTATGGGGATGTGAAAGTCCTTCAGGTTTCTCTTGATGTTGTCTTTGTACCTGAGCCTTGGCCTTCTGATTCTACGTGATCCCTCTCTCTGTTGAGAGTACATAATCTGCTTTGGCAGTCTGACATCCACAAGTCTGTTTAAGTGGCCAGCCCATTTCAGATTACGTTGAACAAGGGAGACCAGTTCTCTTCGGGATGGTCCTACTTGAAACATGTTGCCACCACTTGACATTTAATATACTTCGCAAGTGACGCATGTAGTAGGTATGTAGTCTATGAGCATCCGCTTTGTATACCGTCCAGGCTTCCGCACCGTAGAGGAGGGTTGAGAGAACTATGGAACGGTATACCGCAGATTTAATTTTCAAGATGTCTCTGTTGAACCAAACTCGCCTCTTCAGCCGGTCAAATGTTTTGGAAGCATTTGAAATTCGGAGATAAAGCTCTGCATTGAGTCTATCATATATGTATATATATATATATCATATTTTTGATTGAAGGCAATTACAATGCATGTATCGCATAAAATTCGATACTTTTTTTTAATAGAAAATGAACTTGACAAGTGTAATCTCGACAAAGGATCGCTCGGTGTGTAGAACATCGTAGAGACTGTTTCGACTTTATTATATAAATAATAAGATTTAATAATAATATAATAAAGTCGAAACAGTCTGAGCGATGTTCTACACACCGATCGATCCTTTGCCGGGATTACACTTGTCAAGTTCATTTTTTATTAAAAAAAGTATCGAATTTTATGCGATACATGCATTGTAATTGCCTTCAAGCAAAAATATGATATATATATTTTATTCAACAATGCTTCTAAAAAAACAAACATCCAAAAATCTTATATATATATATATATATATATATATAGTAAGCCCTTCGCAGTCCAGCAGGTTTGGATTTAGAGTTTTCCTTCTCTTAGACTGGTTACCTATCCATGGTTAAAGAGCTCGGTCAGTCTTGCTATTTACCCATAACTGGAGGGAGAATTGGATTCATGCTTTTCCCAAGGGTATTAGCGCTATGCGAAAAGCAAAGTTTCGTTAAGGAATTGAACTCAGTTCGACGAGTCCTTTTTCCGAAACTCTAACCATTAGACCACGCACCGCCCTTCTCTCCCTCTCTCCCCCTCCCTCTATATGTATATACACAAACACACACACACACACACACACACACATATATATATATATATAGAGAGAGAGAGAGAGAGAGAAAGAGAGAGAGAGAGTGAGAGAGAAAGAGAGAGACGCGTTATTGCTCTTTCAGTTTTTCTTTAACTTTTATTGAAATTACTCACCAATGTGCGGAGGCTTTACCGAGAATGCCTGTCAATTAAGTCATTTAAGGAAGGTATCATTGACAACGTCAAATGACAAGTATCTGTCATATAACTAACATATCCAAATTATATCAACATAGATTGCTATCCCCATAGATATCACGGCAGGAAATATTTTGTGTTTCCTTAAGTAAAACTAAATGTTTTTTTTTAGTGTAGCAGAAAATATAGGAAAACAAGAAAAAATGATATTTCGTTTACTTTTTCTTTATGCAATAAACATTGATTGTGCTGACAGCAAGTTCCTCCTAATATAGTAACGAGATATATATATAGTCATTTTCTGATATATATATATATATATATTTTGATAATATTATCAATTATATATATAACCTCTATCAAAAGTCAATATCAAAAATTCATATATATCCTTCGCCCATTAGGTTGCGTTTCTGAGGATTCAGGCCCCGAACTGGGAAGTCGTGGTCCTAGAGGTGCCCTTGCCCTCTGTAATCCTGCGATGGGATACATGGCAGTATAGGTTAGGTGACTGCGCATTTTGAATTAATATTACCATTGACTAGATGATTTGGCATTCTCCGTTTGTGGCATGGGCTGGTGTCCCAGTGTGTTAAGTCCCCGCTCTTCACGCTGTGGTCCACGAGTTCAGTCTCTAGTGGCGGAGATTGTGGTATGCACTGCTGATGAGACCAAAAGGAGGTCGAACAGCTGTCCAGTGCTCCGGATGTCGCAAAATGGTGTTTGCCGAGTTGTCTGGTCGTGGTAATATGTTTCAAAAATTATCAATTATATATATAATTCCTCTATCAAATTCAATATCAAAAATTCAAATATATATATATATATATATATATATATATATATATATATATACCCAAACCTGGGCATGAGCAGGATGTGACGGAAGGTCAAGTTTTAGGAGTTTAACAGGTTTGATTTCAGAGATTTCCTTCTCCTTGAATTTTTCCTTCTCCTTACTATACCAAGGTTAAAGAGCACAGTCTTCCCTATTATTTACCCATAACAGAAGGGAGAGTAGTTGGATTCCTACATTTGCCAAGAGTATTAGCCATATATGAAATACAAACGGCCTTAATCAGTATGAACCCAGTTCGTTGTAGTCATTTCCTAAGACGATAAAGAAGGAGTACAAAATACACAAAATTCCGTCCACATTAAAAAAAGGTATGGTGGCATAATGTAGGAATAGAAGTAGCTAGGGAATGTGCAGTCTAGTTTGGTAATTGAACTATACTGTAACGCTCGAATACATAAATGACAGCATTGATGAACTTTTAAAAAATTGTATTTTCCCAAGATGGCAAGTTATTTTTTATAAAATTAAACAGGAAACATTGCTATTAGAAAACTGTTTGACAGATTTTAAAACAGGAGAGAGATGTAAACAAAACAATATATATACATATATATATAAGGAAAAATAGTAATTAATCCAACAGTATGTAGGTATATAAAATAAAAAAAACAACACCTTGCGGTTTTATATATACTTACACAAAAACAGGCACATACAAACACACATATATATGTATATGTGTGTGCGTGTGTGTGTGTGTGTGTGTGTGTGTGTGAATAGAAATAAGTAAAAGCAACGTATTCGAAAAATTAATTTCTAGATTATGACGTTTGTTATAATACCATTACAATGACATCAGGATGAGCCTACTGTTATTTAAACTAAGAATTATTTTCGAAATGAAAACTAAAAAAGAGAATGTATTAGAGAAACAAATTTTTCAGTTAGCAGCAATCTGACCTTATCGGTCATCGATTCTGGTTGGTCCTCTGCACAGCATCCAGTATCGTCCATCTAATTATTAAGTTCGCTGCTCATATGGGAACCGGTGTTTAAGTGTTGACCGTAACTATATGGGTGAGATGTTTGCTTAACCCATTGAGGACAGCTCCTGCCAAGATTTCATGTCTTTGTTTTTTGGGGTGTTTTTTACATTCTTGGCCACGTATTTCTCATCTTTTATATTTATGTCTTAGTTTTTCACATATATTGCCTACGTACGTTACAGAAGTTTCCCGACCCTTTACGTTTTTCACATCCATGCCTACGTACTTATCATTTTTTCACAATTAGTTCTTAGTTTTTTTACATTCATACCAATGTCATCATCATCATCATGTCACGCAGTTAGCACGGATATCCCGGAAAATCTCTCGCCAACCTTTTCTAACACCCATTGTTCTCGGGAGATCCTTTGTGCAACATCCAGTATCCGCTGGTCAACGTAGGTCCTCGCTGGACGACCCATATTGACATGTCCATTTGCTGGTTTGCACAGGAGAACGTCGCTTATGAGTTCGTCCTTACTTCTCCAGCATTTCTTTTTTGTCTCACTCGGGTGGTTTTTGAGATAGAGGCCATATGACCGTACAGCTGCTTCCTTGTCGGATGTTGTTTCCACGAACTTGTTCAAGATCGCTCGCAACATTCTGGTGCAGCTCCCATCTAGCTTATTCTTTAACTCTAGGGTCCAAGTGGTGCAGTTATACAGCAGCACTGATACAACCATAGCTTGGAAGAATTGTCGTTTTAACTTGTCAAGCAGTCATATCAATGTATACAGTATATTCCCAGAGTTGCCTATGTTTTTGCATGAATGCCAACGTTCGTTACTTATTTGTCATCTTCGTAATTTATTTTCATGACTTCGTACGTTAGATTTTTTTACACAAGGGGGGGGGGTGCTTAGCGTCATGGTTATCGTCGTAGTCAATAGAATCAGTCATCCTAGGTCAAATTTTGGACGAGGTTGTTTGAGTTTCACTTCGTGCTAATGCACAATGGAAAGGTATGAATCCAAGTTTCTCCTTCCATCTAGGCGTAAATAGTTGGGCAGAAAGAGTTATTTAGTATTATTTAAGAAAACAAGTGATTCAAACCAGCTGTAAATAAAGTCATCGAAGTGGCCTAAAGTCGGTATCAGCCAGACAGTGAGGGAGGATATCCCCTTTTCCCTAGCAATAGACTAAGTAGATAGTTTTGGTGTATGAGACAGAGAACTACACCTACCATCAGCTCCTCACTTTACAGATCCCTGTGTTACTTATACACTGACTTAGCGAGGGTTGGTATCGAATCCGGAACTTTGTGGTTCATAGTCGAACGTTCTACCGACTGAGATGTACTTTACATAAAACATGACCTTGTGTCACACCCTGCTCATGGTGGAAGGATTGGGTAAATACAACCATATTTTTTACACTTGTCTACGTCTTTAACATTTTTGAATACGTACTTCCCATTTTTGTAAGTATCTCCGTTTTTCGTATTCATATACTTCCCATAGTTCAGAGTAAGGTCTACGTTTTTCACATTTGTGCCTTTTGTATTTCATTATTATCTACTGCGTAGTATTACAAGACTTACCAGAACGTAATAGAATTTCCAATATTTAATCACAGCCTCGCATATACAAACGAAATAATGTCAACCGAAGAATTCATTCCCTGAGTTGACTCTCTTGTCATCACCACACAAATGCGTTTTCTTTCTATGACTTCCAAATTCTTACCCTCGGGCAACTCTCCTAAAAACTGCATTGCCTTTCCTTTAAATAACACAGAAACCGACGACCCCATCCAGAAAATATTATTGTTTTATATC
>CM042146.1:85955767-85973267 GCA_023376005.1 Doryteuthis pealeii | reverse complement strand
CAAGAAATATCTGAAGAAGGCCAGAAGGCACATCGGCCGAAACGTTGTACAGATAACAATAAAGATGAGATCAATCGTTCGAATAATCCAAATAATCCAAACTAAAAAGCGAGTTGTGTTTTTTCTGTGTTTTCACCCCCCATCCAACGAATAGACCTCGCCGTCATAGTAGCTTGCCGCTGGTAACGCTACAGACATTCACTCGGGTAATAGTTAATTGTTGATACATGACTTTAACAAACAGACTAAAATTTGCTAGCAAATACTACCTTTCTTCGCAAAGTACAAATATTGTTTTATTATAAAAAATTACAGAGATTTATGTTTATCACATTTGTGCAAATTCATTTAGCAGCAAGAGTTAGCAGTTTATCTTGCTGATTTTTTGAGTAGACTATTTCGGCCTTGTTCATAGAGAAAGGGGTAATTTCCTCTTCCTGTCTGCTTAACAAACGAATAAGAAATATTAGAAAGAAGAAATATCCAGTGTGTTCGAATGTCATGAAACCAAGTTGATAAATATGTGTTTTGTATCATCGAGGTGGAATGATACACAGAAAGAAATTGAGTGCTTAATATATTTATTCAGCACTAGTATCCAGTGATAACGAATACATGCAAAAAACACAGAACAAATAAATACAATCAATTAACAAGACAAAACGTACAAGAAATAGAGGAGGGTCAGATGAGGTATAGCTAAACCCAGGGAAATCAGTCCAAATATTCAGCTTATATATACTCTTTAATCGTAGGCTATTCAAGGCTATGAGCCAATCCATCTGGTAGATTGCTGAAGGGGTGCTAGCTACTCTACAACAATTTGCAACAATAACAAACGGACATTTATTAAAGGAAATATGGTTGTACCGATCTGTAGTCCGTTCACTCTTTCCGGTTAAATGACTCTCTTCATGTTGTGTATGTGTTTTCTTAATTAAGTCGGCCCTCGATTTTGATCGAAATCGTAAAACCATCGGGATAGTTCCCAAAAGGAAAAGGCTTGGACGATTCCGTAAATAAATAGGTATAGTCGTCTTTATTGGCCGTAGTGTAATGGTTATGATAGTAGGAAAGTGACATGTTGACAAGTTCAAATTCTGGATGAGGCAGTGTTAATAACTTTGGGAAAGGTATGAATCCAAATATTTCCTCTCTATCTATGAGTACGTAATAGTAGGACAGACTAGTATTCTAAACATGGTATAACTAGCCGTCTAAGAAAAATAAAATAAAAATAAATTAAAACTTGTTAATCTTCGCTTAAAATTGTCATAGTGTCACATCCTGTTAGCGCGGAGAAGTTGGTAAATACATTTATTGATAATTTCTCTACAAAACATTACTGATATGAAACTTAGCTATTCTGTCTAAATCAAGTTGACCCGAGCTATAGTGATACAGACAGCGGATGAAACAATGGGGTAATCAGCTTTATATCTCAATATGCATCTAGCAGCACCTTATTCCTAACCATCCAGCGACCTACCTTGAGCTCCTTATTATAGAATGCGGTGCCTGAGGGTCTTAGTATTCTGGATATGACGTTAAACTCTATCTGATGTTGAAGTTCTAATTCTGGAGCTCCGGCGACGCTGGGGTATACTTCATTACTCCCAGGTCAACTCTGAACAGAAGTGGTAGTACCTGTTAAGGCCGCATGTATGGGTAATATAAACCAAAAAATGAGTTTAAAAATTGTGTTTAAAAATGAGTTAATAAAAAATTGAATACCCAAAAAGATAGAATAAAACAAAAAAGACGTAATAAGGCATAAAATAACCCAAGGTTTGACATGCCGTAAAATCCAGCTAACCAACCAAATATATCCATTTACAGATATCCTGACATCCATGTAGTTATTTGTATCCGACTTGAATTTCTAATGAATGAAATCAATACATGTTCCTAATATCAGGTCATAACCAAAGCGACCTATTTTATTTTTAAAATTGTATTGATTGTTGAAATATAGCAGACATTTCAAGTACTAAATTTAATTCAATAATATCGATTGCTTAACATTCGTTTCACATTAGTTGTTTTTATTAGATTATTTTAATATTGATTCGAACACATAACTGGTATTATAGCAAAAAACTTAAAAATTAAACAACATGCTCGTAGTACCAGTAGACAAAAAACGCCAAAATATGAACGACAAAAAATTCTTACTGCTTCGTTGTTTGGCTGGCTGGTTGGTTAGTTTGTCTACGGTTGTTGGGCTAAATTCAAATCCTGGATGAAGCAATTTAAATTTCATAGAGCAGTAATACACTTGATAAATGTATGCATCCAAATATACTCCCTTCAGCTATGAGTATATCGTTAGGGCAAACTGAGTTCTTTTAGTTGGTTTGGCAACTAGACAAGGAGAAGGAAATCTCTGAATTCAACCCTGTCATAATCCCCTTAAAATTAATCTTGCTTCGCATCCTAATCATACGGAGGGGTTGGTAAATGTATATATGGTATCAAAATCCGTTTCTTTTTTTTTTTTTTTTTTTTGCAAACAATTATAGAAGACCAGTTCACATACCTAGTCAGTAATATCTCATCTAGAGAAAGTGATTTTAATGCACATATAAGAAAATCATAGTCTTCTATGAACAGATTATCGATCATATGGAAATCTGATTTCACTGATAAGATAAAGCGAGAATTCTTCCAAGCCGTAGGTGTATTAGTTCTACTAAGAAGGAGTATAGAGAAAGGATTAGATGGGAGCTAGAAGAACGTTGCCTGGTGTCATGAACAAATCTTGGAAGTAGAAGACCACCAAAAACAAAAAAAAAAAACCCCAACTGTACGGTCATCTGACCCTATTACACAAACCATCCAAGTGAGACGAAAGAGACATGATGGACTGCATGAGTGGGGTTCTCTGATGCACACCGAATCATGGACACACTTTTTGTAGGCCGATCAGCATATCAGGTCTGTTTGGATTCTAAATGTCAAGAAGAAGACCTGCTAGAGGATATGACCAATAGGGACGGTTGGCGATATATATATATATATATATATATATATATATATATATATTATGAATATATCAAGAAAATTGAAAAAACACAGGTTTAAATGGGTTAAGTGGTGAGTTTATTGGCCGACGCTGCAGTGTTTCGATCTATTAAATAGATCATCTTCAGGGCATAGATAAGAAATTATATATTCACAGAATGATGAGAAAAAGTGATTGGTAATCCTTCTTATCAGTCTGTTAAAAAAATTTTCTGAAGTTTGAAAAAAGAGACTTTAAAATGACATCAAATATTCTATTTTAAGTGTGAGTATGTAGCGCTGTTAGTGGGTATTGAAGGAAACATTGGCATTTTATAGGTATGTGGTAGTGGTGTGTGTGTATAAAATTTTTCTGTAGCGATAAACGACAGCGGAAGTGAAACATTTCAATAAAAATTATAATAAAATAATAAATATAATATACTATAACAATTATCTTTACAACAATAATATATTTTTTAAATAAAATAATATATATATATATATATATACATATATATCTTATTATAATGGAGATTGTGGGTTTGTCTATCTGTAACCGAAACTATATTACTATACAAGTCACAATTCCTTTAGTTATTTACATCATATTCTCAATGATTTTATTTTTTATTTAAACCTCAATTAATAAAATTGTTTTACATTACTTACACTGTCGACCACATCTACATACTAATAACGTGCATTGTATTTATATATACAACAAAATAGAGTTTACAGTATGAATAGAAGGCTAATTTGCATATTGATCTTAAAAAATTGATTTTAATAAAATATTGCTTAGTATTATTGATTTCTAATTGTTGTTTTATCTTATTGAATATGAGCAAAAATCTCTTCAATAAATCCTAAAAGAAATCCCTTAACAAGAAGAAATAACTGTAATATTATTCTTTACTTCCTATTTTAACTAAACAGTTTAATTAGGAAAATTTACCAATGAAAGACGGAGTAACGGAAAATGATGGAAGAGTTAGTTTCAAAGTTGTTCTATTTTTCAATCATACCCCCTCTGTTCAAAATCTTTTTATCTACATTCTTATTCAGTTTCATTAACCTTTCTAATTTAATATAATATTTTATTACATTAAAACTTAAATACTTGCACCCGGAGGGTGCATATATTTGCTAGTATATATAATTATAATAATGTATTTAGATATAATAAAATAACAAACTATAATAATAATAATAATAATAATAATAATACAATAATTCATTCACTTATACGTAATTGTAATATTAATATATATTAATCGTCAAATAATCAGTACTAACTATAAAACAACAATACAATACTCTTTCTAAAAAAATAAATAAATAAATAAACAAATAAATGAAATAAATAAAAATCTTTTCATTTTTTTTTTTAAATCCCCCCCCCCACCACACCCAAACTTCCATCTCCTCTCTTAATATGAAACATGAAAATTTCTTTTCATGACATCTCCCCTACCTCTTACCAATAACATACACCTCTCCCCTACCTCTTACCAATATACACACACACACACACACACACATACACCACACACACACACACACAACCTTGAGGTTTCACTTCCGCTGTCGTTTATCGCTACAGAAAAAAAATTTATACACACACACACACTACCACATACCTAAAAATGCACAATGTTTCCTTCAATACACACACTAACAGCTACATACTCACACCTTAAAATAGAATATTTGATGTCATATTTCAAAACCGTCTCCCTTTTTCAAACTTCAAAAAATTTTTTAAACAGACTGAATAAGAAGGATTCACTCACTTTTTCTTCATTCTGTGATATATAATTTCTTATCTTATGCCCTGAAGATGATCTATTTAATAGATCGAAACACTGCAGCGTCGGCCAATAAACTCACCATTAACCCATTTAAACCTGTGTTTTTTCAATTTTCTTGATCTATTACATACCGTCGGATTTACTTTCTCTCTTCATATATATATATATATATATATATATATATATATATATATATAATATATATAATATATATATATATATATATATATATAAGAACGAAACAATTTATCGGAAACAAATTTTCAATGCAGTTCATTTAGAAATAGTGGAAAATATCAAGTCAAGAAATTTAGATTAAGAAAAGAAAATGAATGATTCGAGTTTATTTTTTATCCTATTTTTGTTTACCTGTCGTCAGTCAAATTTGTTGAGATAAAAAAAAAGATCCACGTCAAAAATATTGTCAGAAAAGATATCTGATATAGACATAAAGATGGAAAACGTACCCGATAAATATATAGATATTTTATTTCAAATAACTGAGTATAAAGTGATTATTTAAATGGGTATAAAATTTATACCCATTAAAATAATCAAATCTGTCTGACGTTTTTTTTTTTTTCGGAGAGAGAAATGGTAAAAAAAAAATTCCTAATAAAATAATGTTTGTACCTGAGAATAATCCCAATAAAGTGGTGATTCCACACAATCCAGAGCTTGATGAATGAAGCATCACCCTCAGGTGTACTCTAGAGTCATACCCCAGGAAATAACTTTTTATTTAGTCTTGTCCGTATAAAAACGATACTTATGGAGGTGCGTGGTGTAATGGTTAGACTCGTAGGAGATGGGCTCATCGACCCGAGTTCAAATCCTGGACAAGACTGTTTGCATTTCACATAGCGCTAATACCTATGGAAAAGGTATGAACCCATATATTCTCCCTCTAGCTATAGGTAAATGGTAGGGCTGACTGGGCTATTTAACTTGTCTAGGTAACCAATCTTGGAGAAGGGAAAATCTGAATTCAAACCTGTTAGACTCCGCTTGAGAAATTGCCCATGTATCATATCTTGCTCGTGTGGAGGAGTTGGCATATATATATATATATATATATATATATATATATATATATATATATATATATATATGTAAACAACTTTTAGCTATTTTCAGCCGACAGTATATTTGGGAGAATATGTGCTTTTTAATTTTAGTCAGACCTAATTTTTGAAAGTTAATTCATTTATGTTTAAATCCCCCTAATTAAACATAAATGAATTAACTTTCAAAAATTAGGTCTGACTAAAATTAAAAAGCACATATTCTCCCATATATATATATATATATATAATATTAATAATATTATATATAATAATATATATATATATATATATATATATATATATATACAAACGATCCTATCGGCGGATTCGAAACCTCATTGTTAGAACGGTAAGCATTACCGAATAAAATGAAAGGCGAAAATGTAGGCAGTAATCGTAGCCAGAAAAGTCGTAATACTATATTTTTTGCTTTTCTTTTTTTCTTTATTCTTTTGTGCGATCCATCGATGTGCGAATTCATTAAATTATTCAACATGTCATAAAATCAATCCATATGTGAATGGGATCCCTGCTTTTAGAATCCAGAAATTAAAGGCTGGATTTTTGTCTGGTCTCAAATACTGACCATTGGCGCCGATGGGAATTATGTAAACGTCAAAACTACCAATCGAGTCAATATCTGTGTTTCCACATTTGTCAAATAAAAATTTAAGTCAGAACTATAACGAAAATAATTATTTATAATGGCTATAGCTTCTACTTCTAAAAGAGAAAAAACGAACAGCTCTTTACACTACAATAGAACAAGATTATTATTCTTCTAGAAGGAAAATATGAGGTGTTTGTTATGGACACTGTGACATTAATTCAATTCTTTGACGTGTCTGCTTGATTTTCTAATTGCAGTAATACCCTTGGGATATATGTATCCAACCATACTCCCTCTAGATATGAGTAAATAGTAGGACACAGGGCTATTTAATCTTGTTGTTGCAACCAGTCTAGGAGAAAGAAAAGTTTGAATACAAACCTGTAAAATCCGCTAAAAATTGACTTTGTGTCACATCATGCTCATGTGGTGGGTTTGTCTGGTTACCTTTTTAGTGTTATGTAATTGATGGGCGTACCGTCGATTTTTGACGGTTAGTGTAGAAGGTAGATTTAAATTAAAATCAGGACGATATCATATGAATTCAAATCTGGGTGGTTAGATTGATTAGCACTTAATAAGCTTAATTGACCCTTCTAATCCTGTTTGGAGTTTGAACCGTATGAAGGAATCAGTCGGCTGCTGGACGTGATAATATAAAGGCGTAACTAGCCGGACACACCACGCATGGTCAAGGTCCGGTGGTTAAGATTTGCTAAAAGATATGATTCACAAAGTATATGCATTGAGTTTGTCACTAAAAAAAACGACAAAGTTGGTATATTTTAAGACACCAGTTAAGAAGTCAGAACCAAACGTTAGAAGACGCTAGAACAAGAGACATGACAACAGACTACAGAATAAAATAGCTACTCACAGACTCAAAAGTAAGAAGTAAGTAAGTGCTTCTTGGAAAGATAAGTAAAAGATAAGATTAAATATGAGACACAACCACGGGTGTCCCTCTCTATATATATATATATATATATATATATATATATATATATATATATATATATATATATATATATATAATATAAAAATGGCTATACTAGGAAGTTGGTATACTTGTACGGCTTATCAATCGTTTTCGGTTCATTTGAAGAGGCATCCCTCAAGAAAACATCTGCATGGTCTCTTGTCTACTATTGCACATACCATCTAGGGGAAGCGAGAAAGACATGCTGGACAATGCTGGAGAAGTAAGGACAAACTCATTAGTGACGTTACCCTATACATGCACAAGCTAGTCTTGGTCGACAAGCAAAGACGTACATTAACCAGTTCTGTGCAGATTCTGGATGCCGTGCGGAGGACGAATCAAACGCAATGACAGCCAGGGTTGTTTGGAGAGGGGAAGTCATGTGAATCCACGCTAACAGCATGACCTAATGATGAATGCCGAATCAAGTTATTTTGATAAACCAAGAACTCAGGTTGCTCACAGTACCTGCTGCTTAAGAGATAACTCAATTAAGTATTGACCGGGCACACAACTGCTTAACTTCGGTGATCTAGTGAAAACCGATGGTTTCAGCGTGACCTGACCATAATCGGAACAGTAGGAAATACATACAAACAAAATAAGGTGAATAGTCAAATTCAGATTTTAACAAAAAATATTAGAGAAACATTGGACGCAGTTATAAAGATATTGAATAAAATATGGACATACGTGTATCTGAGCCATTACATAGCTAATGATATTTCAAACTAATTTACCAACAATCATTACTTTCCAGATAATCGCTACTAATTGAAACCAGCGATTGGTTGATCATGTGAACAGCAAAGGCGTTGGTCAGAGTAGGAATAAAATTAAGCAATAAGGATAATTTAACTTGAGGTTGAACACGGGTAAATGATCCTGACACCGAAGGCGTTAGGATTAGCTCCAGATTACTGTAGGGGTAACTTTATTATTTCTCACCTAATGGAAAGGGGTAATGATTATGATATAGAATTGGATGTCCAATAGTAAAAACACTGCAACTTCACCTAGTGGTGAAGTTCCAATTCTTGAACTCGGGAGAGGGTGGAGTAAAACTTTATCACCATCATTCCTAGGTCATTCGGGCCCGGAGTGGTAGTACCTGTTAGGTTCCCATGAATAGGTTAAATATATAAAAAAAATGTGTTCTACAAAAATACACCAAAATTGATTACCAACTCTTATCTCGCACTCTAACAATTTGTTTAAAAACAAACTATTTACACACAAACTATTCCCAAACAAATCATATATAGAAAAAATATATTTGGAATTAAATAATCTACAGGGTTGATATACCGTTAAATCAAAATAAACCAAACAGAAACGAACAAGGAAGAAAGGACATATTCACAGATAGAGGATTACTGATCTTAATAAATTTCTAAATTTCTAAATTTCATATGAAAATGCACAAAATCCCTTAATTACCATTACTCCTAGATCCATACTGGCCTGGAGTTAAGCTCGCATTTATGGGATAAATAGATTTTAAAAAATGTGTTCTACAAAAATACACCTGTAAAACAAAATTGATTGCCAACTGTTGTCTTGCACTTAATACTTTGTTTAAGGACAAACAATTACATACACACTATTCACATGGAAATACTATATACAAAAAAAAAGAAATTTTCTTTAAATAACCCTCATGATTTATATGCTGTTAAATCAAACCAACCAACCAACCAACTGACATTCCAAAATGAATGTTTAGTAACATCTTGCATTCAAAGGAATTATTAAAGTATAAAGCATATTTTCTCTCTCTCCTTCTCAACACGACAAGTTCAATCACAGATTTTGTTTTAACAAAACTGCTACAATGTTGATACATCAAAAGAGACACTCACAAAATATAAACAATACATACGCACGCTACACACATGACTACGTACAGACACATACACTCCGCAACATGGCTGAAAGAACAATTGACAATACCAATTGTAATTTATGTATATAACATTGTTTCTCGTATCAATTTTGTTTTCTCTTTTGTTTTCTACGGAAACCACATTTCCGTAGTTTCATACATTTAAATTGTATGATACAACATTCGGATTTTCTTCATCCACTCAAACACCGAGTAAACAAGGCCCCACAAAATGGTGACCCCGACGTTTCTAGGACATTCCTTTCCTAGAAGTTTTTATTTTCGATTAAAACCAAAACCTCTGCACTTTGCACACCTCATTGGAAGACCGCCGAGATTAACATACATCCTCGGAAAACCGCTGAAATCGGACAGACATCATCGGAAGAGATCGCCGAAAACACACAGAGAGTAGAGACATTTTTAAACAAAGACTTCACTCAAAAGTCACAATGTTCGTTTCATTAGGAAGAATAAAGGCGGAACAGAAAATGGACTCGGTGAACGAAGTCAAAAATCGCCATATAGTCGCTTACTTCTTCTCATTATCTTATCACTGCGTAACTATATGCTACTAGGTTGGATAGGGTCGTCACTGGACTAATTTTCCGTTCCTCTGGTCTATTCTCTTGAGAACTCCTTATCTGAGTTCGTTGTTACTTTTAGTAAAGAACACAAAAAAGTTGGGTATTTTCAGACGTCTTTTATTCAGCCCAAGTTAAACATAAATGCACAGAATAAATAACCATCATCGAAACACGTGTCTTGAAAACCTAAACTAAAACTGTTTGAATGCCAAGCTGACCTCCCCGCTTCCACGACCGAACTGACCAAACAAAGGACAGTGAAACGACAAAATCCTGTGAATTCAGAATTTTTATATTTCTATTCTACCGTACTGCTACAATCTGAGGCTAAATCTTTGAAATTGAAACTTGATATATTTTTAATTTTATAATTTAAATATGCATTATCAAACAATTCATATAATATGGGGGTTATGTCTGGACTTCTAGAATGTAAATTTGAATTATAATATTGAACAACATATTTGGGACATATATGTATCTCTCTCCATTGAACGCAGTTCTTTAAGCTTTCGAAATAAACTAACCATAAATGGATTAATATGCCGTTAAAATCAATTGACCAATACGTTTACAATCCTTTTTTTCTTGTATATGTGTGTACGTATTTGCGTAGGTGAGTGTATCTGTAAGCATGTGCAGGCAGCTTTGAGGGAATCGTCATCATGCAAGAAGTTTCAAATATCGATAATCCGCAAGAGAATAGAAAGCTCGTAACGCTTTTTAATTTCTGACACTTTTCCCGGGCAATGCCCTGTGACCACAACTATGAAATGATTTGTATTCTTGTACTTAGTTTGTTTGTTTTTTTAATTTTTATTAGTCATATCAATTTTCATTATGTCTGTTGCTTTTGACTGCAATGGTCAGGTCATTTTTTAAATGTATTCTATGGCCATAAACTAATCAACGTGGATTAGAAATATAGGGAAAAACTCGCAAAGAGATTATTTTTATAAAAGCAACAAAATATGAGAGAAACACAAATCAAAATTAATAATGAATAAAAGGATTAATCTGAAATATCCTGACAACACAAGACTAATCCGTCTATTACGGCGAGGTGCAATCAAGTTAAAGAATATAAAATAAAATCTTGTGTAGAGAAACACTTAAAACTAGTTGGAAGTATTGTTTTTAGCCATTCTATATAGAGTCAAAGTATATGTGATATGTGCCAAGAATTCTAGTTCAAATGAATCATAGAAATGTTTTATCCAATAAACTCGAAGTCAATTATTTCTCTGGATTTTTTTTAGATAAGGTTAGATAACTTGGATTATTCGGATTATTGTCCTCATCCTTATTGTTATCTGTACAGTGTTTCGGCCGATGTGCCCTTCGTCCTTCTTCCGGTATTTTTTTCGTACTCGGGAGCCTTCTCCAACTAGAAAACCTTCTTGTCGAACTCGGGAATATTTTTGTCGTAATCGGGAGCGATCACGGAACTTTGAATCCAACCCTTTATTCAATCCACGGGGGCATCTTGTTCTCATTCCGCTAACCATAGCTAGGTACAAGTGTTAATATGTATTAATTATTATTCTATGTTATTAAACCTGCAGCCTAGAGATGTATGTCACTTAGAACTGTTTAACTCAAAGTTTATATCCAATACGCTATGTATACCCATTTTCTTGCTTTTAAATCTTGTGAATGACTTTTGTGAATCCTGTGCCCTCACTGTTGATCACTCCAGAGACACATTAAAGCCCTTGGATGAGATGCTATCATAAGATCTTAAACATCTCATACAGAGACCCCATCACAGATGAGGAAATAACTGCAGGGATAACTTAACATTAACAAGAGAGAAAATGATGTGGTATGGACATGTGACAAAATCATCAGGCCCGGAATAAATAAACGTTCTGCAAGGAGCAGTGCTGGGATGAAGATGTAGACAAAAGAGGTGGAAAGATAACACCCGGGAATGGCCATGCCTGTCTTCGTACCGTGATAAATGGTGGGTGGCGGATGATAGAGGATAGAGTCGGGTTGTGTATTGGCCAGAGTCGTAGAAAACAGAGTCGTCGACCGAGTCCTAATCCTAGACGAGGCTGTCTATATTTCACATAGCGCTAATACCCTTGGGAAAGATATTAATCCACCTGCACTCCCTCCAGCTATGGATAAATAGCAGGGGCAAACTGGGCTCTTTAACCTCGGCGAGGCCATTAGTCTAGGAGAAGGAGCACTCTGAATTCGAATCTGTTAAAATCCGCCTAAAAAATTACCTTGTGTCACATCCTGCTCGCGCGGCGGGTTGGTAAATATTTAAATCATTAGATATGGTGGATAGTTGTCAGCGAGACATCAGTGGTGTTTATCTATCACTTACGTGTTGTTAAGGGGTTGATGATGATGGTGATGATAATTTATTGGGGGATGATATGACAGTCATTCATATGAGTGATATAATTTACTGAATGTTTTTAACCTGCAGATGAACAATTATATTTTCCCCAAAGGGATTGCATGCTGGCCGTGGATGGCGTTCTGTGATGCTTAATGATGGAATCCTAGTGGCCGAGTAGTCTATGACATGATATAATTTCTGTTTTATGATATTTCAATTTAAAAATTAAAAATATAGAAAAAGTAACACACACACAATATATATATATATATATATATATATATATATATATATATAATAAAATATATATGTGTGTGTGTGTGTGTGTGTGTGTGTGAAGAGAAAAAATGGAAGTGAATCCGACAGTATGTAATATAGTGAAAAATTTGAAAAAACACAGGTTCATAAAACGAGTGATATTTATTTCGCCAAATAAACATCACTCGTTTTATGAACCTGTTTTTTTTTCCAATTTTTCACCATATATATTATATATATATATATATATATATATATATATATACCAGCTTCTCCACACGATCAGGATGTGACTCAATGTCAATTTCTTAAGCTGAGTTTAGCAAGTTTGAATTCAGAGTTTTCCTTCTCCTAGACTGATTGCCTAGCCATGTTTAAAGAGCCAAGTCTGTCCTATTATTTCCAAATAGCTTGAGGGACAATAGTTCGATGCATATCTTTCTTAAAGATATTACCGCTATGTGAAATTCAAAGTCTTATCAGGATTTGAATTTGAGTCTTCATAGTTTTCACATTTGGCCATGTGTCCCACAAATCGCATGGTCTCCCATTGAGAAACCCTGGTTTAGACATTACTTTTTTATCCAAATATCCTGAGGAAGGTTTAAAAAAACATTTTAACGTCGACATCACCGTCTGTTATAAATCTATATTTTTGGAATACTTTGTTTTGATTTTTTGTTGTTTTTTTTTTCATTTTTCTATAATATGAAATATTTTTGTCTTTTATAGAAATTATTGTTTGTAACAATGCTTTTTTAGTTAACCAAAAAAAAAACTGTTAAAACTTAATTGATTAGTTGTATTACTAAAATATTTCGATTAAATATTTAATTAATCCTTTAATCAAACATTACTCATTATGTTTATAGATAGCTATTCAAGTTTATAATTGCCTTGCACTCACTATTACTCCAGTTGAAAAATTCTTCCTGACAACAAAAGTGTTTAATTTGTGACTGCAGGATTTTGACCTTTTCGTATTTCGTCACCTTGTTTTAAAAATGTAATTAAAATTCTAAAAATGTAATACTTAGTTTGTTGAGTGGTTTTTCAAGAAGGATAATAGCCGGATTATAAACAACACATAATAGGAAAACAAATATTCATTGATTAACATAGGAATGGACTTTTTGTCATTGTTAAATTTTATCGCAAAATGTGTAAACATCACAGTAAACGTAAAGTGAACATAATTTAACACATTGATTTTTTGAAAAAAATTTTTTAGTCCGTAGAAGCACATTAGCCGATTAAACTGTCTTGAATTTATCATACAGCGCGTGTAAATTCTATTTATCAAATATTCTGCAGGATAATTTGTTTAATGGCACATCAATCTTTGTGGGTTATTTAATGTCAAAACTATTGTTCTAGAAGAACAATAGCGGTACTTTTTGACCCACAGTTGCGAGATTAATACCTTTTCCAAGGGTATTAATCCGTAAGTAAAGTAATAGCGCGCCTGGAGTTCGATCTCGCTTACTAAGATGTCACAGTGCAAAATGTTAGCCACTACACCACGGGGATTATCCTGCTGCAGAATCAACAAGCATGTTAAGTTTTCTTGTTTTCGCATGTAAACACATCATCATCCTCATCATCATCATCATCATCATCATCATCATGTCGTGCTGACACCAGGATTCCTATGACGTTCCCTCGCCGGACATACCTATCGGTCATCGCTCCGGGCAGGTGTCCCCTACGCCATCCATTATCGCACAACTGATTGATGTAGGTTTTTGCTAGAACACCTTTCATTGGTGTGTTGATGTGTAGGTGTCCACATGAGAACGTCACTTATGAATTCGTCCACTATGATTTGTTTGTCTTACATGGATACTTTGAATGATTGGAATTTTTGTGGCCGTACAGTCGCTCTTTGTTGAATGCTGCTTCCAAGATGTTTTCAAGACATACGCGTACACACACACACACATTATATATATATATTATATATATATATATATATATTAATAATATTAATATTATATATATATATATATATATACTGTGAGGGGACATTAATTGAAACTTCACCGTTTGGCATAACCGTTACCGTCTGTTTACAGATTTGAGTTCTCTAGTGATTGTAAAATCATACCACTATAAAGTATGTAGCAATTAATTGTCAAGCCTAGATTGACGGCCGCTGATAGCCGCAAGGGTAAGGAACTTGACAGACAAAAATTCTGTCGGGTTTCGATCCCGGCTAGAGGTAGCAGTTAAAAAGTCAAGCCGCACTGAATAGAAGTAAACTTCGAAACGTGTCTGGATGTCTGATATATATATATATATATATATATATATATATTACCAAAAAGCACGTATTGTTTTACGGCTGTGAAATATATAAAATATATAGTATATGACTCCTACATTAAGCAATTCTATGTATTCCTGATATATATGTTTCGATAGGATTGCTGTAGTCATTTCACCGAATAATTATTCAATAGACACCTTTATCCACATATTCCATTCTAGCTCATTCATTTCTTGTTTAAATTTCCCAAAAAACAGCAACATATAAATATTTACACGAATAGAATTTTTTTTTTTTTTTTATTAGGAGTGAAATATATATTCTGAAACTTTAACGCACGTTATTTTCCTAAATTAAAAACAAATAAAAACACCTTTATAAGTATATATTCGGCGGTGACTTCCGTTATGTTCCGTCTTACATCAAATTTATTTTAAATTCTTTTTCTTGGCAAATTATTTCCTTCCTGCTTTCTTTTTTTACTTGTCACGCTTTCACTATTTGTATCTTAAGCAAGTAGACCTTTACATTTCAATTGATAGATTCTCGTTTTTCCGTGTGTTTCAATTGATCCGTTTTCGCTCTATCCTAAACTATCTTTACAAATTTCTTAACAGTCTCCTTTATCTACCAAATTGATTTGTTCTTTAAATTTTCTATTGACTATTTTATTGATTTGATAATATTGATTTTACATATATGCGGTGTTGATTCTTTCAGGTTATTTTTTCATTATTCTTTATTATTTACGTATTGCTGTGCTGAAAATTTTTTTAGCACGATAAAGAAGAGGATATTTTAGTAAAGTTTATTTCGTAACCATTACACCTCTATAGTGATATTTTGGTTGGAGGTGCGTGGTTTAATGGTTAGAGTCATCGGAAATGGACCCCTCGATCCGGTTTCAAATCCTTGATGAGGCTGTTTTCATTTCACATTGCGCTAATACTCTTGGCAAAGGTATGTATCTAACGATTCTCCCCAATTTATGGGTAAATAGTAGGGCAGACTGGACTCTTTAATTTTGGCTAAGTAACCAGTCTACAAGACGGAAAACTCTGAATTCAAACCTATTAAACACCATTAAGAAATTGAACTTGTGTCGCACCATGCTCGTGTGGAGGGGCTTGGTAAATATATATATATATATATATATATATATATATATATATATATATATATATATTTACCAACCCCTCCACACGAGCAGGATGCGACACAAGGCCAATTTCTTAAGTGGAGTTTTACAGGTTTGAATTCAGAGCTTTCCTTCTCCTAGACTGGTTACTTAGCTATGGTTAAAGAGTCCGGTCTGCCCTGATATTTACCCATAGCTGGAGGGAGAATTGGATTCATACCTTTCCCAAGTGTATTAGCGCTATGTTAAATGCAAACAGCTTCGTCAAGGAATTGAACTCGAGTCGGCTTGGTAAATATATATAGTGATATATAGTTTGTATTCTAACATTCGATTAATTTATGTGGAGAATAATAAAAATTGAATTTGGTAACAAAGGGTGTTCTCAAAGAGAACAGTTTGGTAAGCCCAGCACTTGGGCCAGAATTCGAAATTTTGGATTCCAGCACGTATTATAGGGAATTATATATTTGAAAACTTTACATTCTTGCATGCTCACGCATACATTTTCATATAATTAAATGAACCGCAGTAATATATTTCTATTGATTTATTTTCTACCCTGCATTATACTTACTATGCTGCAATAATGATTAAGTAGTTTGACATTATATTTTGGCACATTTCAAAGGCTGAATCGACAGCTCGACATCGCATTCAGATTTAAACAGGTCGACTATAAGAGTGTTACCTGTCACACCACTGCATACTTATTGGCTGCTACTAAAGTTTCTTAGAACAACTGAATTGACTCTCTGTATTTCTTAACACATAAACCAACACGCACTCACACACGCATGTACAAACACACATAAATATATATTATATATACTAGCAAAATAAAAAAACACCTCCGGGCGATGTAAAAATAGATTTTTGAAACAAATTGCCTGAGGGTGGGAGTAAAAAAATCAATGTCACCAGTTTGTACCCTAATAAGTAAAATCATCAAATTCATTAAAGGATTAAAAAATAAAACAATTTGAAATGTAAACTTTAAATATGTATTAAAATAAAACAAACTATATATTGATATATAATACCAGATATGTATTTATTAAAATTTGTTTTAAAAAACAATGAGGACTGTCTAATGTTGCATGTTCAAATTTTGAGTGTATTTATTCTATGTTATGACGATTTTGGATCATGTGACGTAAGCAGTGACATAGTTTTTGTTACAGACAAAAACCGGAAGCGAATCGCCATTATATATATATATATATATATATATATATATATATATATATATATATTGGTCAAAGTTAGTTGTAAACATTCTTTAAAATTTTGAATTATCTCTTTCATAAAAGATCTGATTTTCACGCAGAGAGGAAAAGATAGCGATATAATATATATATATATATATATATATATATATATATATATATATAATATATATGTTTGTATGTTGTGTGTGTGTATGTGTCTGTGTCTGTGTCTGTGTGTGCCTCTGTGTATGTGTGTGTCGTTGTTATTTTTTCCTCTTTGTGCGGAAATAAACTATGGATAGACATCAAAACAGACT
>CM042146.1:85935767-85953267 GCA_023376005.1 Doryteuthis pealeii | reverse complement strand
CGCACACCAACCGACCCGAATAAATATTCCTCGCTACATAAATGCTATCGATTTCCCGGTGCTAATAATCGATAAGTCTCTACCGATAGCTCCTATGAACCTGACTCATCAGCGACTCTATTTCGCCGTCTCTGCTCGTTCAAAGACGACCAGCGCAATTTCGTCGTTATTTTCCCGCCAAATGTTTACGATATTATAAAGGTAGTCAAATAGTGCTTACTTCTCACGCGAATAATTAGATCGGTACTGAACAGTTGCTAAGAGCGAAAATGAGACGAAAATGTGAAAAGACCACACCAATAATAATAATAATAATAATAATAATAATAATAATGAAAAATCTTGGACGTGGTTAAGAAAGGAAACCTCAAAAGAGAAACGGAATCACTTATAATTGCTGCACAAAATAATGCCATAATGCTACATCAAAGTGAAAATTGATTGGACCCAACAAAATAGTAAATGTAGACTTTGAGGAAATAGAGATGAGACTGTAAACCATAGACTCTGCGAATGTAGCAAACTAGCACAACGAGAATACAAAAATAGACACGACTGGGTTGGGAAGGTGATCCACTGGGAATTATGCAAAAAATTTAATTTTGACCATGCAAAAAAATGGTATATGCATAAACCAGAATCTGTTCTTGAGAACGAAACGCACAAAATTCTCTGGGACTTTGAAGTAAAAACGGATCACCTTATACCAGCAAGAAGACCAGACCTAGTGTTGATAAACAAAAAAAAAAGAACTTGTCAACTGGTGAATTTTGCAGTGCCAGCAGATCACAGGGTGAAGCTAAAGGAAAATGAAAAAATAGACAAATATCTGGACCTTGCCAGAGAACTGAAAAAGTTATGGAATATGAAAGTGAAGGTGATACCAGTTGTAGTTGGTGCACTTGGAACAGTCCCAAAAGGATTGGAAAAGGGTCTGGAATTTTTGGAAATCAGAGGAAGGGTTGAAACCATTCAGAACACTGCACTGCTGCAATCTGCCAGAATACTCAGAAGAGCCTGGAGACCCGAGGAGACTTGCTGTCACTCAGACTCCAGTGAATGACCATCAGCTAACACTGATGTGAAAACTCAAAAGGAGTAAATAATAATAATAATAATAATAATAATAATAATAATAATAATAATAATAGAAGAAGAAGAAGAAGAAGAAGAAGAAGAAGAAGAAGAACACAACAACAACAACAACAACAACAACAACTGAGAAAACTGTGGAACATGAAAGTGAAGTTCGTACCAATTGTAAGTTCTTGGAAAAGAATTTGAGTGAATTGGAAATCAGGGAATCGAATCCTAACTACAGCACTTTTAAGATCGGCTAGAATACTCAGAAGATTCCTGGAGACCTGAGGAGACTTGCTGTCACTTAGCCTTCAGTGAACAACCGACTACGCAGGTGGAAAAAACCCATAATAATAATAACCAGACCTAGTATTGATTAACTAAAAATAGAACTTGTCAACTGGTAGACTTTGCAGATCACAGGGTGAAAATGAAGGAAAACGAAAAGATAGACAAATACCTGGACCTTGCCAGAGAATTAAAAAGTTATGCAATATGAGGGTCAAAGTGATACCAATTGTAGTGGGTGCACTTGGAATGGTCCAAAAAACATGGAAAAAAGACTGGAAGAACTGGAAATCAGAGGAAGAATTGAGACCATCCAGACAACTGCATTGCTGCAACCGGTCAGAACTCTCAGAGAGTCCTGGACACCTTAGGAGACGCCACTCCGACTCCAGTGATAGACCATCAGCTAACTCTGATGTGAAAAACTCACACAATAATAATGAATATTTTCATGAATTTTAAAGAGAAAAGAATACCCGAAGGGAAAGGAGACCTAAGGAGACTTCCTGTCACTCAGACTCCAGTGGCTAACGTTGGTGTGGAACACTACTACTACTACTACTACTAAAGGTTTGGAAAGAGTAGTGGAACTCAGAAGAATCGGCTAGAATCCACTCAGAGCTAGAATACTCAGAAGAGGCCTAGAGACCTGGAGAGACTTGCTGTCACTGAATTCAATGAAAGACCACCGTTTTAAACCGGTGTGAAAAACGCACGAAAGAAGAAGAAGAAGAAGAAGAAGAAGAAGAAGAACAACAACAACAACAACAACAACAAGAGATTGCCTACAGATAATGCAGAAACCTAAATTACATGCAATATATACTTAATGTCTTAACGTAACTCCATCCCAATATTTGACATTACGTCTAATACTAATGATAATGTCGCTATTTGAGAAACTTATAATTGACTTCTGAAGTGAAAACTAATGATCATGAAATGATTTACATTATAATCTAATGTAGGTCGAGGCGCCTGCTGTAGAATCATTTTTATCTGACAAATCTCCTACAATGTTACAGCGAATTAAATCTACGCTACTATACTGAAGCCTCCCTGTATGTGTATAAGGGTGTAAGTAATTATGTGTGTGGTGGGGGATTGAACGGCGACATTTGTTATCACGTGTGCATAGATCTAGACGTTTCTCTCGAAGAAAAAGTAATTATCGATAGCCAACTGCTTCTTAAATATCCATAACACGTAATATTACTGTTGTATTAGTTTGCTATTAGTAGATTGAATTATTAGAGAATAGTTCACTAATTAGGACTATTCTAGTAGTGAACACCCTAAGTGGATTTAACTAATTTGAATTCAAAGTTTTCCTTCCTCTAGACTGGTTGCCTAACCAAGGTTAAAGAGCCCAGTCTGTCCTACTATTTAAGCATAGCTGGAGGGAGAGTAGTTGAATTTATACCTTTCACAAGGGCATTAGCGCTATGTGAACTGTGATTTTGCTCAGAATTCGAACTCGTGTCGACGAGTCCATTTTCTACGACTGTAAGCATTACTCCCAGCACCTCCAACAGCTCTCATACCTAGGAAGTAGTAACTCATCCTTAAAAAAGCAATGTCAATTTACGCATAGGAAAGACATGGAGTAATATCTAATCTACAGAAAGCGATATCAATTTACGCATATATATGTACTAGCAAAATAAAATACACCCTCCGGGCGATGTAAAAATAATTTTTTGAAAAATATTGCTTGAGGATGTGGAAGTTAAAAATTAAATGTCGGAGAGTTTGAACCATAAATCATGAAATCATCAAATTTATTAAAGGAGTAAAAAAAAAAAAAAAAAAAAAACAATTTGAAATCGAAACTAAGTTCTATTAACTTTGAATATCTATTAAAATAAAAATAAAAACTATATATAAATATATATGATACTGGGGATGTATCTATTAAAACTTGTTTAAAAAAAAAATGAGGACTGTTTAATGTTGCATGCTCAAATTTTGAGTGTATTTATTGTATGTTTTGACGAGTTCGTGTATAGTGACGTAAGCAGTGACGTAGTTTTTGTTACAGACAAAACCGGAAGCGAATCTCCATTATTAATAGATATTGAAGGGGCGAAGAGAGTGGTGAGTTTTTACCCATGCCATTTGGAATGTTAGGAAACAAGGCCAATTTATCTCTGAGACCGATTTTTGGAACGTTAAAGACCACAGTCAGTTCTACTTTTTATACGTAGTTACGGATTTGAGAAGAGAAACATTCATGCCTTTCCCAATAGTATTAGCGTGATGTGAAACGGAAACAGTACTTAAACTCGGAACACAATGCCCATTTCGTAAACAATAATCGTTATGCCATGCATCTTCCCACTTAGTAATTTATTTGAATCATTCACCCTTAATTGATTAACGCGTCTATATTTTTTAAATTTGTTTTTGCTTTGTTTTCTTTGTCATCGGTGCTGTAATTCGTTCCATCCCGTCTTCTTTGTTTCTTATTCAGAAGGTATTAAAAAAATGACCTTTAGGCACCCCTTTTTGATCTCGATTAAGAAAGGACATGTTTTTCATTTACACCGTCAATATACGGTGGTTTTAACAGACGATTTTTAGATATATTTTTTAAATTATAAAACTAACCCCTAACCCTAACCCTAACCCTAACTCGAACCATTAACAAACAACCGGATATTGACGGTGTAAATCAAAAACATGTCCTTTCTTAATCGAGATCAAAAAGGGGTGCCTAAAGGTAATATGGTCCGGTATATTTCTATATTCCTGTAGTAACATTACTTCTCGTGACTTCCCGGACTGGTTCACTCAGTGAGGGAGTGATTCCCATCAAATAACTTACTTCGTAAAATCTTGCAACACGCGTCTTCTTCTTAGTAATTTCAATAAATATATGAAAGGATTTAAAATTGCAACATAAAAGAATAACGATGTCGATTTTGTAAACTATGTGAATTCCAGTGTTAATAGATATTCTCATTAAGAATATCAAAGCCTCCATTCATCTTGTGTTCTCGTATTCATATTTACTTACCGTACCGCATGCATAAAGTATACAGATGTGTTATTGTCCAAGGAAACTATACATCTAGATAATATAGGTTATGCATATTGCTGATACACTTATTTTATTTTCTATTATTTACGTATTGTTCTGCATATGTCATAACTTATTGTAATCCAGGTTTATTAGCTGAAGAGTTGATCTTTAAAAGGGAAAATGAATTTAATGCAAATGTAAGTGAAATTAATAAAAAATAGAATAAGGTTTAATAAAAAGAAACTGAAAATAATCAGAATGAAAACGAAAGTAATGAAAATGGAAATGAAATTAATGAAAAAGAAAAGGAAAGTAATGGAAATTAAACTGGACGTACTGAAACTGAAAAGAAAAGTAATGAAACTGAAAAGGAAAGTAATGAAAATAATTTTATTTTCATTAATTTACTTTTCATTTTCTTTTACTTTTCATTTTCATTACTTTCATCCTGATATGAACGAAAAGAAAAAAAAAGAAAGTAATGGGAATAAAATTATTGTTAATGAGAACGAAAATGAAAGTAATGAAACTGAAACTGAATGTAATGAAAATGAAAATGAAAGTAATGACGATGAAAAGTAAAGTTATAGAAATGAAAAGAAGTTTAATGAAACTGAAACTGGACATAATGAAACTGAAAATAATCAAAATGAAAATAAAAGTAATGAAATTGAAAATTTAATTAATGAAAATGAAAAGGAAAAGTAAAATGATAAAAAGAAAATAAATAAAATAAACACAAAACTGAAAGTAATGAGAAAACAGAATAAATGGAAATCAAAATGAAAGTTATGAAAATGAAACTGAACATAATAAAAATGTGAAGGAATGCAATGAAAATGAAAATGAAACGTAAAATAATGAAAATAAAAATGAAATTAATAAAAAGGAAAAAGAAAAGTAATAAAATGAAAATCCAATTAATGAAAACGAAACTGAAAGTAATGAGAATGAAAAGTAATGAAAATGGAAATTATACCAATGAAACCTAAAATTTAAAATAATCAAAATTAAAATAATTAAAATGAAAAAAGTAATAAAGATGGATATTAAAATAATGAAAATGAAAATGAAAATAAAAACATGGTAAGTGATAAAAATGAAAATTAATTCAATGAAACTGAATGTAATGAAATGGAAAAGAGAAGTTATGGAAATAAAAATTCTATTAATGAAACTGAAACTGAAACTGGAAATGAAGAGGAGAATATTGAAAAAAAAGAAATGAAAATGAAAAAGAAATATATATTCATGGTAGTGCGATTTTATTTCATGTCTATGTATAATGATATAGTTATTCCTATCTATCATTTTATTATGGAAATATATAGAAAACTTTTGTTTTTAAAAAACTACAGTTAATAACATTCGTGCTTATCCACATTTTGTGAGGAGACAATATCTGTGTGGTTTTCTGTCGGTATTTCCAATACTCTATAATGTGGTTGCGAGTGCAACGAGCCTTTCGGAAAGCCTTCAAGAGTGCGTCTGTTGCGAAGATACAAAGCCACCTGAATGTATTAACGCAGTTGATATAAGCTCAGTTAAAGATATTGGGGTCTTTATACGATCTGTTAGCTTACAAATATCATCAAATCAATACTGTAGATAGAGTCAACTGTGCTTAATGACTGTCAGCTTTTCGCCTATACAGTCATGCGAACACTTGTTTGACTATTTGATATACGTCTAAAATGCACTATGACCACTATGGAAAACATTTTATTCATATTTATAGCTAATTATATCATTTATTTTTACTAATAGGACCTGTACATATGATAATTTAATGATTACACACGTTTGATATGTCTACTTAAGAGCTATTGCTAATAGTTCAATATGTAAAAAATTAATAATATTGATTTAATTCTCTCTCGCCATTTTTTTCTTTCTTTCCTTTTTTTCATCTTTTCATTATGTTCAATTGAAAGAGATTAACATTATCATTTTCGCACGCTCAATCGCTCTCTCTATCTTTTCTCAATTTTCTTTCTTTCTTTCTTATCATATTTTTATGTGTAGCAGGTCTGTTTTCTTCCCTCTTTTCTTTATGATAAAAACGGAATGGTTCATTATTTAGTTGAGGTGACGACACTCATTAGTGTTACAGGTGATACACCCTATAAGACTAATCGAATGCGCCGACAGGTTACTATAAGTAACAGGGATAATTGTGGCTTAGCAGTAAGCCAATGCGAGTATGCCAATAACTCTGTTCGTCGGACGTAATTTCCACATCTCTCTATTGTATTTGTTTACTTTCTCTTAATACATTTTTCTACATTTGTTACCCGTCGTTTTGTTCTTATTTGACCCCTTAAAACCTCACAACAATTAGAAATAAGAATTCGGTGGAAAAGCAACACCGGATAATCAGGATCTACATTTTTGCCTTTCATCTTGGACGATTTTGACATTTTCATTTTTAACCAGAGGATGATAACGGCTGTACAATAAAAGAACACTAGTATTAATATATAGACTAGATCATTTAATTTTCTTCTTTACTGATTGGCTTGTGCATACCTCATATCTTGATCCAGACAAGTTTTGTGTGGTTATTGTCAACTTACATGCTACATAACCATTGTGACCATTTTGCTAGACTTTGTCAACACACACATTCCAAAGATTAACTATTTTATATTCCATTAACAAATGCACATAAACGGAAATATTTAAAAACGAAACAAAGAAACAGACAGAGAAAATATAAATGATCGATTAACTTCCTAGAACTAAACAAATTACAAATGCTTTGTAAAAGGTATTATTTTGTTTTGTTTATTTCTTTTAATTTCTCATTCGTGTGTATTTGCTTTGAAGTGTCAGTTCGTCGTAATTTACGAAAAAGTAATCACCATTAGTAGAAAATTACTGCATATGGTTTTTCTTTTCCTTTATTGTCGCGCAAAGAGATTGGTAAAATTAAGAACCGAAGAAATTAGCATTGTTAATGTCTGCAATAACAAGAAAAAAATGAGTAAAGAATTTATGGAGACATGTTGCTCCCCATATAGTTATAAAAATACAATCAATAAAAGTAATAATAATACTTGGAATTTACATTTAAATGCCAGCGTCATAATGATTTTATTTCTAGTCAGAAAAAAATAATCAAAAGTAAGCTAATGTTTTCAAGAGGAAAACGTTCCAGAATGATAAAAAAAATCCATAATTCCAAAGGATCCTAGGAAAGTAAGCACACTAAGTAATTACGGGACAATAATCTGTCTACCTCTATTAAATCCTGATCGCACAGGTAAGATAAGAAATATACGACTTGCTTACTAGCAACAATAATTACAAATGAACTATAGGCAGAAAGTTTAATTGTATATGGATTAACAAAGAGAAATAAAAACAGAGAAGAGAAGAAAAATGGATACATGCAACTACAGAACAATAACCTGTCTGCCTCTTATGTATTAAATACTAACCGCACAACTAAGAGAATAAATATATATCATTCTTAAAAACGGCCGATCTTTTCCGTACAACATAATGCTACAAATTAAGTATTGGCATAAATGATCTAATGTATATGGATCAACAAATAATAAAACAATAGAAAAGAACTAGAAAATAAAAATAGCCATGGCATGAATAGATTACAGGGATAATGTAATGCTTGAAATGATTCAGTTTCATCATGCTATGAAAAACTCGAAAGTGTAACTAATAGTAGAATAATAACTCCAAGAAGAAACAGACATACAACGAGGTGTCTTCCAATTAGACGCTAGTATTCATCATAGCGATGATACTGTGAAATTAGATACTAATGAAATTATTTTTTTCCAAAAAAAAAACAAACTTAAAACAATAATACAAATACAATAGTCAGCCATGACACAATGATGGAATTTTGAAATTTAAAAAAAAAAAGCTCAATAGTTTGAATGAATAGAAAATTAAGAGAAACAACAATGAAAATAACAACACAGTAAACAATGCATTGTTACTCTCGGAGTAAATGAAACCAAATAATACCAGGGATTAGATGCAGATATTATCAAACAAGTGATAATGAAGGAAAGAATCAGAAAATAATACATGATAAAGACAAATAATCTATTAGAAACTAATGTAAACGTTGTGCTTTGTTCTTATGTTGACCTTCTCTTGTTCTTTCTGTATTTCTGTCTTTTCCTTTTCTATTTAACCCCAGTCCATTACTAGTTCTTTACTGCTTGTTATATACTTATGCGTAAAACTATTTGTTAACAGCATGACAATTCTGTGTTGTTATTTTTAAGCCTACACATTATATATATATATATATATATATATATATATATATATATATATATATATACATATATACATACATAATATATATATATATATATATAATATATATGTGTGTGTGTGTGTGTGTGAAAATAAAATGGAAGTTAATCCGACAGTATGAATAAGATATAATGAAAAAACAAACGATGTTTACAACTGAAATAGGCTCATCAGAAGAGAAGTGTGCAAACCGTTCGGGGCCCAATTCTCTTGACGGTTTAAAAAAGCAACACTCGGCCCATCCTCAACTAATATGAGGACCTATTGCATTATAATGTATCAACCGCACGTGGGTCGGTCATCAACAAAAATATAAGACGGGAAAAAGACCGTTAGTAAAAACAGAACGCTGCTAGTCAAACGTTGGAATTAATAAAAAAAAAATTTAAAAATTGTGCTGTCTGTATTAAAAATAATATCAATTTTATTTAAAAATAAAATGAATTCTATTTAAAAATAAAATGAATCTCATTTTCAATTTTGAAAATAATCAGAAGCATTATAGTAATGAAATAAGACTCAAAAAAGTCTGATGTAAAGTCATAGAAAAGTGTAAATATGTATATAAAAGTGTATATGGAATATCAAATTATTGTAATACAATCCAACTGTAAAATAAGTAGCCCACTTTATAGGTAAATCCGTGTGTTAATGGATATCATCAAAAGGGTAAACATTCAAGTGTAAAGTTTTTTCATGGACAAGTATATGTGAAAATCTCTTCTGATGAGCCTATTTCATAAACATCGTTTGTTTTTTCATTATATCTTATTCATACTGTCGGATTAACTTCCATTTTATTTTCACATACTTGTGTCTAGCAGTAAAGAACTAGTAAAGAACTAACTATTTCAGTTGTAAACATCGTTTTTTTCATTATATCTATTATATATATAATATATATATATATATATATATATATATATATATATATATATGATAATCTAACGTTAAATATGAGGAAGCAATAATAGCCCTTAAACAGAGCTTAGATTATGTTAAATGCTGTGATTTAAAGACAGACACTGCACATGACACACACACACACACACACACACACACACACACACAAATATATATATATATTATATATATATATATATATATATTATATATATATATAATATATATATATATATATATAAGAAGGAAATTATATATATATACCCCAAAATTAATGACTGGTTTTTTTACTGTACATACATAAATAACATATTCATTACTTGCCCATGAGGAGAAACAAAACAATTTTCTTACTAATTTATAAAATCTGACCATGATAATTTCACATGCCATAGCATTCTTATACTCTATAATATGTCGAGATTTTTAAAAAAATTAATCAAAAGAGTAACTAGGTGAGAAGTCTACATAGATCCTTTTAAAACTGAACAATATTAAACAAATATACATGTCAATGCACAAGATTTCACGCCCAAGATATGATGTGGACAGAAAGTATGTTGCAAGAAAAGATGACAGAACAAGACTCATCAGCATTGAGGAATGTGTAGAGTGGTAATTCAAGGGCTCGGAGAATATTCAAAAACATAGAAAGATTTATTACTGCAGCTACAAATAAAAACAACACAAGGAAAAACTGGAAGACATTAATTAAATTGAGAAAACAAAAATGGAACCAAAAAAAAAAAAAACACTGCCATTCAGGCACTTCAAACGACCAATAAGGTCACTGAACAGAATATAAAATTGAACATCGGAAAACAAAAGAGAGAAACCTCATACTTACTAACGCCGTAAGAATTGATATACAATAGATAATGTGAAGAGGGAAGAGCAAATGAAAATTACATTAGCAATTACAGAAAACTGGCACAGAAGGAGTACAAGAGCGGACACAACTGGATAGTAAAGGTGATCCACTGGGAAATGTGCAATGACTAAAATTTGCATAAAAATGCCAGAAAATAAAAGAATACCATGCGGACTTCTGTAAAAACTGCCAGAATGAGAAATAGTCGAAATGTAAAGAAAATATAAACAATACACAAGTTTAGTATCATTTAAGCCTATAAGATAATATCTATTTTTTGTGAATAAATATCTTGTTACATTGTTCAGAGGATTGCCAATTTATCAACTATATATTACACAGATACACGGTAAAATGAGATTGAAGAAAATAACTGTATGTATATGGTTACCAAAAGAACACTTGAAATATGTGAAAATAGAATCCAGTTAGGCCGGCTCAGATCAAATGATGCGCTCCAAAAGTAATTTAAAGAAAACGATAAAAAGTAGAGACTAAAGTTTACGGTTATTTCATTCAAAATTAGCATCGCACATTAACGAAGAAGTACATTTTTAATAATAATAATAATCTTATTATAATGGAGATTGTGTGTTTTTCTGTCTGTAACCGAAACTATATTACTACTCAAGTCACAATTCCCTTAGTTATTTACGTCACATTCTCCATGATTCTATTTCTATTTAAACCTCAATTAATAATAAAACTGTTTGACATTATTAATACTGTTGGCCTTACCTAAATACTAATAACATTCAATTGTATTTATATATACAAAAATACCAGTTTTCAGTGTAAACGTAAAGCTAATTTGCATATTGATATTAAAAAACTGATTTTAATAAAAATGTGCTTGGTATTATTGATTTCTAATTGTTTGGTTTTATCTTAATGAATATGAGTAAAATCTCTTCAATAAATCCTAAAAAAAATTCATTAACAAGAAGAAATAATTGTAATTTTATTCTTTACTTCCTATTTTAACTAAATAGTTAAATTAGAAAAATTTAGCATTGAAAAACGGAAGTGATGAAAGAGTAAGTTTCAGTTGTTCTATTTTCCGATTATACCCCCTCTGTTTTAAATCTTTTTATTTGAATTCTTAATTAGTTTCATTAGCCTTTCTGATTTAATCTAATATTTTATTACATTTAAACTTAAATACTTGCACCCGGAGGGTGCATATATTTGCTAGTAATAATAATAATCACTAGCAAAAACAAGAATTGAATCTTTTTAAGAGTATTACCAGAGGGGTTTGGGGTTATAAATTCAATGTTAGGGAATGTGTTCTATACGTAAGTAAAATCGTCAAATGTATTAAAGTAGTAAGAAAATAAAACAATTTGAAATGGAAACTTATTTCTGATAACTTTAAATATACATTAGAATAAAACAAACTATATATGAATATATAATACCGGGCATCTATTCATTAAAATTTGTTTTAAAAAACAACGAGGATCGTCTAAGTTTGCATGCTCAAATTTTGAGTGTATTTCTTCTATGATATGACGATTTTGGGTAATTTAACCTAAAAGCAGACACGTAGTCTCCGTTACAGAAAAATAGAGATCGAATCTCTATTATTAAGGAATAATAATAATAATAATAATAATAATAATAATAATAATAATAATAATAATAATATGCTATCAAAAAATAAAAAGAAGGCCTGCTCTTATCCAAGTATAAAATTCTGTCCTTATGTTTAATTTTCTTGATCAACAAACGGCGTGATAATTGCACAAAAGAAAGTAATAAAAAATTACAGTTTACTAAATTACTTCTCTTTGTATAATTCAAATAGATTTTAGGGTGCATGGCTAAAAGAGATTAAGTACGAATAATTAATTGGAAATGTAGAAAAATTAAATGATAGAATTATTGAATTAGAAAAAAAAAGAAGGAAAGTTATGACTTCTATTCAAATATTAAAAAAGTTATCGATTCTTTTCTTTTTAGCCTTAGTTATTCATTTTCTTTGTAAACGTTCTTTATTCTTTTGGTCTTAGTTTTCTAATATAAAAGAGTGTCAGAGCATTCGGTGCATATCCTACTGCTAAAAATTCTAATTTCTCCATGACTTTGCCAGCATTATGAGAATTGTAAAAAAAAGAAAGAGCTCAGAATACACATGGTCGGTCTACAAAGAAATGAGACTGTTTTTCTGTTGTTGTTTTCTTTAGGTTAGCTGCCCTGATTCAATATCTGTGTTGAATGTAATACGCGTGTAAAAATTATTACTGTTTACGTCCCAGAATTCAAGTTGAGCTGATCGATCCTGGCTGTGTATTTGTATGTTCATATCCATCTATCTATCGGTATGATTATGTTCATATCTATTATATATCTAATTATGTTTATATCTAATCTCTCTCTCTCTCTCCTTTATATTATATATATATATATATATATATATATATATATATATATATATATATATATATATATATATATATATATATATTATTAAATAATGCAGCCATTTTTTGTCTGCAAGTTTTGTCCTTTGTTTTTTTCGTATTGCCGGATTATTTCTATAATATTTGGCGAAAATTGGCTGATGTATTTGCCATATGTCATAGACCAACTACTTTCCGCCCTATCGTGGGCCATCTTCAGGGTATTTTGAAACCGTACAACAATGGGCTATTCCATTTTCTATTTATATAGGTTGTGTTTATTATTGTTGTTGTTATTATTATTAGTGTTATTATTATTTTCATTATTATTACTTTTACTATTATTATAATTTTATAGTAATTATAGGCATTTTAGAACATTAGTGCTATTATCAAAGTTTATTTTGTTTAGTTTTGGATTTGTGTGTCTAATATGCAGTGCTTCTAAGATTTTTAGTCGTTGTTTACATGATTGTGTTTCTATAATGGTAGTGTTATCGTTAAGTAATATTAGACACAAAAATGGTAACCCCACTTCTAATTTTTTTTTCTTCTATTTTTTTTCTTTTTCAATGGATTATTATCGATTACACACCAATCTATCATGTTGTAAAAAAAAAATCTTAAAAGGTCCTTTATTTTTTGAGTTTTCAGGGTTGCTCATTTCCTCGTATAAGTTTATAGTAATTTTATATTTTTTTTTTGGCTATTGGCTTTTATTGATAACTTATCAAATAACACCCAGGTATCATTTGATTACAATAATGCATATGTAAGTCAAGGTGAAACTTTATATACTCACTACCACCTAAATGTTTGGGACCACACTGAATTGTTTCTCTAAGTTCAAAATAATGGCTAATTTTGCATTTAGAATAATGAATTAACCTATTTGTTAAGTAGAAATAACTCCAAGCTGCGTGTTTATTAATATACGTGCTTTATTAACTCCATCTTATCGTGAACCGCCCCGCAGTTAAAACCCCTTATGGCATTACAGATGTTGGGCCACATGTATAAAGTTGACCAACAGTATTGTGTACGTGCAAATTCTTATATAAAATTCAAAAAGGATAATGATCCACAACGCTGGTCAAAAGTGTGTTCAAATTATTTAGAATAATAAGTGAAATTTGCAAATCATCCGCCTTCAGGTCTTTCACCAATTGAACTAGTGTGGGATAAGACTGATCTTATAGTTCGACGTGAACAGCCTAAAAATAAGCAAGCATTCGACACATGTAAACACTGCTTGGAAATGACTTCCACCGACATGCTTTTCAAGTTCCCAGAAAGGATAGTAAGAATTTGCTCGACTCTAATAAATGTTTGTTGAGAATGTTTAGATGAAAAGAGAATATAGATTCACTTTAATTGAAATTTTAATTATTTTATTCAGTTTAATTTGAATTAATGCATAATTTCATGAAAATATAGAAAAATCAATGTATTTCTTATGTTTCTGAATGCTTACGATTCAGTAGTTACGACCTTGTAACTGAGTAACATACTGATTTTTTTAATTAGAAATATACTTATCTTGTATAGTATATTTATTATTATCATTCTTAGTTTATCTGGACTGACTTTCTGGTTTTATTCTTGTCTTCATTCTTGGGTTTCGTATCGATTTCTTGTTTTGTCTTGGGATGACCTGTTTACTGTCGTTACTTTTTTTTTTATTAACGAACACAAGACTGTGTTGTTTTACTTAGAGCCCTTAATTTATTTTATGAATCCAACTCAGAAAAACGGTCGTAGAGAATTTGGCCTCGAACGCACAGACCACCATTGCGACTGTCTCCTTTGGCGCTCAAACAAAAACTGATTTTTCTAACTTTCTCACGTTTGCTCGTCCAATGAGATCCAAGTTGAGCAACGCTTTAAAATCTTGTCAATCAACTAACTCCATACTTTTCAATAGACCCATTAATTTTATTTTAACTACACTAGTGTACATACTTGATAGGCAACCCATCAATTATGAAACAATTTATCCATGAATAATCATGGATCAAATCTTGAAGAAGACATTAAGAACACCGCAACGGATAGATTTTGTAAAGCTCAAAAGGCTCAAAATGAGGTTAGGAAATGTTAATGTTCGTTTTATACATCTGTTATTATTTACAAGGTTGATGGAAGTCAGTATGAAGATTATAGGCTTTTTTAACAACACTTATTTTCCCAGCAATTCCACAGTCTATTTCTCTCTTTCCACTTTGAATTGGTTTTCAGAGGACAAAAGAGAAATAAATTATATTTCCCTTTGAGAGAATCGTAATAAAAATCGCTGTTCTGTTTTCATGGGAAAATAATATTAGAGAATCCCCGCCACTAGGTCCATATGACAGAGGAAAACTAATCTTATCTTTATATCGAACTAGAAAAACGAAATCCAATATTACATTTGTGGGTTTTATTGTTAGGTTTTGAATTAATATTATTAGTAACTCGCATAATACTTTCTTAGGAACACGCTTGAGAAATATATATATATATATATATATATAATATATATATATATATATATATATATATATATATATATAGAGAGAGAGAGAGAATAAAAGGAGATAATTGGATAGAGAAAAACAATGGGAAAACCCATTAGGTAAAACATTAGTGCATATGCAAACTTCTTTTTTAACAAGATTTCTTTGTTTTGCACACACACACCACACACACATACACACACACACACACACACACACACACACACACACACACACACACACATATATATATATATATATATATATATATATATATATATATATAGACCACAAAAATTAGGAATTAATATATTTGGGACTCTCTTTATACTCCGTATATTAAAAATGCATGCCCATAGATATGCACCCATATAAGGAATATAACAATCAGCGGAAGAGCAATTTGTATGATAATTAACTAATTAATTTCATACAGAGCAATATTTACATATCTATATGAGTGAGAAAACTCAATAAATCGTCATTTGGCTATTACAAATTTATTTCAGCTGCTACCTCCATCTGACGAAGCTGGTCTCTTTTATAGAGAAGCCAGCTGAAATAAATTCGTAATAAATATTATCAAATATAACCCCCCTCAAAAAATCAAGCACGGAGTAGACTCCGCAACGTTAACGTGCTGGGCTGCGGCATCGTAGAAAGCGAGTTAGAAATTTAGTTGGAAAAAGTATGAACCCCTAATCCCTCAAGCTATGGGTCAAATAGTCTGACTGCTGTTCTTCTATGAGCGTGCATTTGGCATTAAATAACCCACGAAGCTTGATTTGCCACTGAATAATCGAAGCAAAACACTTTTCCTATCCCTTGTTTATATATCTTTTTTCAATTTTTAAATTCTATCAAACTATCACCCCATCCACCTATGTTTAAATCGTTCCACTACTGTTCTATAAGCGTGGCTTTGGCATTAAATAACCAACGAAGCTTGAAATGCCATTAAATAAAGACACCAAAGCAAACCATACATAGATGTATCCTTCGACTGCTGTTCTTCTATAAGCGTGCCTTTGGCATTAAATAACCCGCGAAGCTTGATTTGCCACTGAATAATCGAAGCAAGCCAACACTTTTTCCTATCCCTTGTTTATATATCTTTTTTCAATTTTTAAATTCTATCAAACTATCACCCATCCGCCTAAGTTTAAATCGTTCCACTACTGTTCTTCTATAAGCGTGGCTTTGGCATTACATAACCAACGAAGCTTGAAATGCCATTATACAAAGACACCAAACCAAACCATACATAGACGTATCCTTCGACTGTTGTTCTTCTATAAGCGTGCCTTTGGCATTAAATAACCCACAAAGCTTGATTTGCCACTGAATAAACGAAGCAAACAACACTTTCTGCTCTCCCTTGTTTATTTATCTTTTTTCAATTTTTAAATTCTATCAAACTATCACCCATCCGCCTAAGTTTAAATCGTTCCACTACTGTTCTTCTATAAGCGTGGCTTTGGCATTACATAACCAACGAAGCTTGAAATGCCATTAAACAAAGACACCAAACCAAACCATACATAGACGTGTCATTCTTTATTGCGGCATTAAATTGTATGTTAACTGAGTTCACATGAAGGTCAAGGCTCAGGTTGCTTTCTCTACGCTAAGGCGCAGTGATCCGGCTTGTGAAGATACATTTCCATAAACGCCAGATCATCGTAATCCACATCTGTAATAGTTCATGCTGTGTATCGCCTCCTCCTTGTGGTTTTAGCTTGAACTCCTTTTATTTAATTAGATTAATGAAGTTTGTAATTACGTAGGTTAGTCAGATTATAAATAAGAATGGTGCTAATTCGTCTGCTTGTAGAACTCTATCAACTATGTCAAATAGTCTGTTTTACCATCTGGTAAACGGACCATTGTTTTCCTGTATAGAGCATCATTAGAGCGGTCGCAGTTTCTTTGAGAGACCATAGGCTAGAAATATATGCTCAATCTTTCTCTGTATATGGAGTCAAATACCTTGATGAAATCTACAAACAATAGAATTGACTTGAAAATTCTTACACGAGCGCCATCTATGATTCCAAGAAATTTGAATCTAGGAGGTTGTAAATATATATCTGCGAAGCCATTTGATTTTTCAAAAGTTTTTTCTCTACTTCTGCTC
>CM042146.1:85913267-85930767 GCA_023376005.1 Doryteuthis pealeii | reverse complement strand
ATGTAATCCGGGCGATGCTAGCTATTTGCTGTCGTGTATCATTCTCTCGTATACTAAAACAACTCGACATGATTTTGCTGACTTTAACACATCACTCCATAATCCCCGGGCCTAACTGATAAAACGACAACTTTTAGGCAAGATTCAACTTTATTCATCAATATAGTTTTCTTCTAGGGTTATACACTGATTCCAATGCTTCTCTAACAAATCTATGCTTTTTTTGTAGAACAATTTGTCTTTCGTCTCAAAATATGCCTCAGTATCCGATGTAAAAATTTGCAACTTTAGCTTCACTTAAATAACTGTAATTTGTAAACTAATAATCCACTTGGGCTCAGATTTTAACACATGCCATTAGAATGTTAGTACTTTATAAAAGTCATATGAACTTTTTACTAATGGCACCATCTGTATGTCAGGCCAGGGACGTATTGGGTGATGAGTTACGCTTGGGTGAGGCCGAGGAAATTTTCTTCGACCCTCGGCCCTTATGAATTAAGTGGGTAAAATAGAAAATATATTTTAGCTATTTAATAATTTGTTGTTCATAAATCGTCATGCACGTTTAATTTCATGCTTTATACGGAATTTGTGTCTTGAAAATTCCTAAGCGTGGCAATCTTACAGGCAAATGCACATCTAATAACCTGTTAACGATTGGTCACGAAGTGTCCTTACATTCTTTAATAGATAAATCTTTTGTTCCTATCCAATAAAGAAAGCACATCAATCGTAACATTACAATAAATAAAATAACTATACAAAAGTCGCCGCCGTTTGCATCATGCCCTGTTGTTTGATTTATTATATTTTTTGTTGAAATACAGACAAGAATACATCAATCTAAATTCTTTAGTTTGGCTAACAGAGAAAAAGGGGGAAAAGATATCAGGACACTGAATAGCTAAGTAGGAAAAGAGACACTCTTAAATTAAAATCTATTGGTTCAATGCAATCGTCCATGATGGATATCTGACATGTGTTGTCGTTTCTTATCAGTCTTGTGGTCTCTTCAGTCCAACCGACCGTTTTTTTTTAGTTTGAAAAGTCAATGACACTATTTCGCCCAAGACAATTTCCCTCACTTCCATAGCTAAGAACTGGAAAGACGAGTACAGAAGAGAAAAACAATAAACAAAAACATTTTGATAGAATACATTTTCAAGTGTAACTAACGTAGAAAAAGCAAGTAAAAAAATCAACAGAAAATGAACAGTAATCTCAATACGATACAGTACTTCATCAAAAGCTGCAGTTTTTTGCTTTGATTTTCCCTACAAAAATTAGAGTTTAATTGACGAAAAAAATACAATGGTACCTTGACTTACGAGTTTAATTCGTTCCGCTTCTTTTTCAATGTCCTCGGATATCAAATCAATTTTTCCCATTAGAATAAATTGAAATGTCATTAATCCATTCCACCCCCAAAAAATACCGTATTATTTTTTTTTTTTTTTTTCAATTTATAAATTAAAATCTTTTGGTTTAATGCAATCGTCCATGATGGATATCTGACATGTGTTGTTGTTTCATATCAGTCTTGTTGTGTCTTCAGTGGAATCGTCTTTTTGGTTTAAAAAGTCAATGACACTATTTCACCCAAGACGATTTCCATCGCTTCCATAGCTAAGAAATGAAAAGTCGAGTATTAAATAGATTTTTAATTTCTTTTTAAAAAAATTGAATTAGATTACTAAGTAGGCCTGAGCCTATTCTAGTAGTGACCATGTTTTGAATTCAGAGTGTTCCTTGTCCTAGACTAGTTGCCTAACCAAGGTTAAAGAGCCCAGTCTGTCCTACTAGTTATCCATAGCTAGAGAGAGAATAGTTGGATTCATACCTTTTCCAATGGTATTAGCGCTATGTCAACTGTGTTTTCGTCCAGGAATAAAAAAACCAAAAAAAACATCGCGAAATTTTGATTGAGTAAGTTTTCAAGTGTATCAATCGTAGAAAAAGAAAGCAAAAAAAAAGGTTAACATAAAATGAACAGATAATTCAATTCGATAGAGTACTTCATCGAATGCTGAAGTCTTCTGCATTGATTTGCTCTACAAAAATTAGAGATGATTGACAAAAAAATTAAATGATACCTTGACTTACGAGTATAATTCGTTCCGCTTGTTTTTCCAATGTCCTCGTATATCAAATCAATTTCCCCCATTAAAATAAACTGCATTCCATTAATCCGTTCTAGTACCCCCCCCAAAATAATACGTTTTTTTGCCCCCCCCCCCAAAAAAAAGTATTATTTTGTTACATTTTTTCAAATAAGAAAAATAGCACAAATGTATAAAAAACATAACATAGATTGTAATAATCATGTGTTTTTATAAGTTCTAATGTTTAATTTTTTATAAATGATATTTTTCTTTGGTGTAATAAATTTTGAAGCTTAAATATATTTAGTGAACTTATTAACAAAAGAGTATCTGAAACTCGCTCGTGGCTCAAATTTTAACAATCAATACAAAACAAAAAATCGACCGAGTGTCAGCTCGTAACTTGGAAAACTCGTAATTTCGGATACTCGTAATTCTAGTTACCACTGTACATTTATATATCCAAGCCGTACTTATAAAGAAATTCCATATTTTCTTGATTGGTTGATTGATTCCTTACAATAGCATGTAAACCCGACTAGAGTTATTTTTGCCGAGTGTTTAGGAAACCCCAGCATTATCAAAAATTTTACACTCACAAATTCGTATGAAATCAACCTAATATTTACGACTCATTGTGGACTCTACAATTAGGATTTGATATATGGTTACAAGTGTTGGTTATTTCTGATATAGTTATTTACTAAGCTTAGCGTAGATATGGCAGAAGGCCAGATTATGGGGCTCCCAATGAGAATCGAACTCACTAACAATGGTTTGCGAAGCGAGATTGCTAACCATTACACCACGTATTTCTGATATAGTTATTTACTAAGCTTAGCTTAGATGCGGCACAAGGCCAGAAGCATGGGGTACCCAATGAGAATCGAACTCACTAACAATGGTTTGCGAAGCGAGATTGCTAACCATTACACCACGTATTTCTGATATAGTTATTTACTAAGCTTAGCTTAGATGTGGCACAAGGCCAGAAATATGGGCGCCCCAGTGAGAATCGAACTCACTAACAATGGTTTGCGAAGCGAGATTGCTAACCATTACACCACGTATTTCTGATATAGTTATTTACTAAGCTTAGCTTAGATGCGGCACAAGGCCAGAAGTGTGGGGCACCCAATGAGAATCGAACTCACTAACAATGGTTTGCGAATCTAACTTGCTAACCATTACACCACGCGGGGTGCCCACGTATTTCTGATATAAGGTGTGTGCCAGATGTCCGCTTCTACTTATAGACTCGCCGATAACCATGTGACCAACCTATTGTCCAATCACTGGCAGTGCTCTGCTGCTAATATTATTATTTATACTGGCTAGTCTGGTCATACCTAATCATTACTACTTGGATCTTCGTGGACGACGGATCATATGACTGGACCTTTTGACACTACGTAGGATTCCAAAAGATCCAGTGATATGATCCGTCGTCCAATTATGGAGAATCCAACGAGGATCGAACTTTTTAGTAGTAACTGTTTTGAGAGACCAGTTTGCTAACCATTACACGACAACAAAAACTGGTGAATATGAGGGATTTACAAGATTACGCATATATAAGACGACATGCTTGGTCTGCTTTAATGCACCGTGATATTGCTTAAAGGTTTTAAAATATTTTTTTTTATCTGTCTTTCTTTTTTCTCCCTTATTCTTAGGGTGAATAATTAATAGAAATGGAGTAATAACTCATAGAAAGGAATGATATTTAAAAAAAAGAAGGATTTTTGGTTAAGTTATTTACACAAGAAATGACCAGCCCAAAATAAAATAAGAGCCAACCAAAAAAAGCAGCCCACTAGATCAACAAGAGAATGTATATATTTACCAACCCCTCCGCACGAGCAGGGTGCGACACAAGGTCAATTTCTTAAGCGGAGTTCAGCAGGTTTGAATTCAGAGTTTTCCTTCTCCTAAACCGGTTGCCTAACCAAGGTTAAAGAGCCCAGTCTGCCCTACTATTTACCCATAGCTGGAGGGAGAGTAGGATTCATATCTTTCCCAAGGATATTAGCGTCAAGTGAAATGCAATTACCACGTCCAGGATTTGAACTCGGGGCGACGAGTCCATTTCCCATGACTTTAACCATTACACTACGCGCTTCCTATCAACAAGAGAATATGGCGACCGAATTAGAAGCAGTAGAAACAGAGAGTAACAAGTAAGAACCCTTCATCCCATCTCTACACTGTCTCTCTGTCTTTTTTAAAAATGAATTCATAATTTCTAGAAATGGATTAATATCCTATGGATATGTTACAATATCTAACTAGGTTTCAACCATTCTGAATATGAAGATGATCAATTTCTCCTTTTATTTTCTTAAAAACTAGCATTTTAATTATTATTTCCCATCGTGGTTGCCTTCAAACATATTTATCTCTTTCGATTTTCGTTTTTTGTTATTTTCTCTTCCGATTCTTTATTAAGCTAGGGAACAAGTTCTTTTTTATGTGTAGCAAGTTTCAGCAACAATCATTTCCTTAAATTTCCTTTTTATCCATCAACGCGGCTCCGCGATTGTGCATTTCGAATATTTACAGGAAAAGCGGAAAGGAAAAAATTGTGCACCTCGGAAATTAATTAGAAAATATTTTCCTTTTAATTCTGATTTTTCCTTACTGGCAAGGAAAGCGGAATTGTAAAAATCGGCAGAGGATTTTGAAAACATTCTTTTTTGTCTGCATCTTAACAAAGACCATTTGCAAGTACAGAACTGCAACAGCAAACAAAGGAGAAAATATACGATGAAAAATAAATAAATCCAGTATTGTCATTGTGTGTTAATGAGATTTGGCTTGGTTGGTTGGTGTTATAAAGTATACTTATTTTCTGTAGACCTTTCCTATCTGCTCATTTTTATGATATACTATCTTCATGATTTACTATGCTGTTTCTTCAATGTTGTCTCTGCTATGATGGGAAAGTGGGTTTCTCTGTTCTTCTGGTATGTAACGATTTGGGGGTTGGATACTCTCTGTGTCCATTGTTTGTTTTTTTTAAATTATGTTTGTTTTTAAAAGAAACATTGATTTGTGTCTGTTTACTTTACCAAAAGGCTTCGTGGAGCTTCCGTTGGTACGGATCATTTCCCGATACAATTTTCTTGAATGTCTAGTAGAATTCAGGAAACTATTGCGGGGGTTATGTTTCTGTTAAAATAATACTGGTTTATTCAAAGTTTTTAGTAATCATTTGGTGTTAATCCGAGTCTGTAGTAAGCATCTGGTCTTAGTCAAAGTCTGTAGTAAGCCTCGGGTGGTAATCCAAGTGTGTACTAATCCTGTGGTGTTACTCCGAGTCTGTAGTAAGCCTCTAGTGTTAATCCAAGTTAATTCACTTATTTTGTAATACTCTGGTCTTAATCAAAGTCTGTAGTAAGTCTCTCCTCTTAATCAAAGTCTGTTGTAAGCCTTCAGCGATATATTCCCGACGTCTTTCTGGTAGAACTTTCATCCAGTAGGTTATGTTGAAAACAATGCAACGATCTTAAATGCTTTTTGTCCTGTCATCCCAGTGGCCAATTTCTATCGGAAGTTGTTGCTTCTCCATATAAAGAAGTGACGATTTTGCTTACATCTTGTTCCCCAAGATAAGTACAGCAACGTCGCAGAGTAAACATCCAGTTTTCTCTATTATCAGTTTAGTACTACTACAACACTACGTAAAGGAATGCAAGATGTTTCATAAAGAATGCAATTGTAAGAATATGCAGGTTCCATTTACGTGCACCTAATGTTATATCAAACGATTAGTTACGTTGCAACTGCATACTCATGAACAGTGCAGAAGTATATCCCATTGTGTTATAATAGTTAGCAAGCTCATCTCGCATATATGTTACTAATGAATAGCGCGCTCGATCTTGTTTCATACCCTACCCCTGGCGAACAGGTTGTGTAAATACCTACCTATTATATATAATTTTTAGATACTTATTTCACAACCATATCTTTTAGAACTTACCTAATTTAGACAAATAATTCCTACAAGTAAAATTAAAACAAATATACATAATTGTGAATAGAAATTAAATATATTCATTTTGTAATGTAAAAAGGTTATTGGTGCATTACACAAGGGGTCAGATTATATACAGTTAAGTAACCAGTTTTGAATATTACAGCATAACAAAACATTAAAAACCGTCACATTGCATTTTCGATCCACACCAGATGCCACATATTTGCGAACTTGCATCACATCCTAGCGTAGCGGACAGATGGGGTAAATACCTATTCAGTGACAAGACCATTTAGCAGACAATATGATTGTTTTATGAACTAACTTCATTCAATCACCCGTACCTTTTTTCTGTCAGACAGTTAGCTTTTAAATGATAAACTTGTTAACCATTCCTTTATATTTGCACCAAATCTATATACAGCTACCTGGGCAGACGAATCCAAATTCCGGACGAGACTATTTGTAATTCACATAGTTCTAATACTCTTGGGAAATGTATTAACCAGATATGCTCTCTCAAGCTAGGGGTAAATAGTTGGGCCGAATTGGCTCTTTAACCTTGGTATAGCCACTATTCAAGAAGAAGGAAAACTCTGAATTCAAAGCTGTTCTAAAGACATTGACCTATTTTCACATTGTGCTCGTCCGGAGGGGTTTATACACACACACACACACACACACACACACACATATATATATATATATATATATATATATATATATATATATATTATATATACAATCAATAGTAATGATATTATGGATGATTTTAACTCATAACTCAAAGTTTCATGCTTACGCAATCTTCAGATGAGTCAAAAAGTCGATTTTGACTCATCTGAAGATTGCGTAAGCATGAAACTTAGTTATGAATTTAAATCATCCATAATATCATTACTATTCATTGTAAATCTGCTCTGCTTTATTAGCACTGAGCACCTTTTTATGCCAATACTTTTCTCATTTATTCTCTTCATTCTCTCTCTCTCTCTCTCTCTCTCTCTCTCTCTCTCTCTATATATATATATATATATATATATATATATATATATATATATATATATATATATATATAAAGCTAATTGTTAACAACTAATATCTTTTGTCAAACTTCGCTGTGGATTGGCTTCGGCATTTTTTTTGTGATTCGATGAATCGAAGGTATCGAAATTAGTAAAATTTCAAAGAAAATTACAATTCAGCACTTTTCTCTATTCCAACGGCAACTCAAATATCAGACAGTGTTCTTCTTTTTTCTCTTTGGTGTGAACACTGTTAAATGAAACACTAGGTCACGTGACACCAAGGAATTAAAATCGTGATTTAAAAAAATATTTACAAATAAAATAAAATATAAATGAAATGAAATGAGACAATTTCATTTGGTTCAGCGATGACATGAGGACGTTTGGGGTCGTTTTGTTTGTTAGGCAAAGGGGTGTTTTTTTTTTCTGTTTATCAAAGGACATCAATTTTTATTGCTAACGTCGGCATAGGATTCCATAAAGGATTTTGTCCGTGGATGTCCGGTCCCTAGCACTCTGACAGAAAATAATACATAGAAAAACGAACGAGAAAACGAAAAGATATGGAACGAAACTAGAGGAAAAAGAAGTGAAGAAAATAGAAAATAAAAAAAATAGATTTTTATCAAATCAGGAAAAAAATCAACCAAAAAGACTGAAGTTAAAACTCTGCTCCGTCTAATCGAAAACGAGTGGCTGCTCACAGGGATACTGAGGCAAATGCAAAAGAAAAATGCATGATAGCCATGGACAAGCAACTGGGAACGTAAAAAATAACTAAACAAATAGGAAATAACTAATTCGATGTCAATAAAAGAAAGAACCAGATGATTTCGGTAAAAAATAAAAATAAAGAAAAATAAAGGAGCACAAATACGATAAAAAGAAGTAAAATTAGAATGGCTCCAGTCTTTCATGCATACAAAAATTCTGGGGCAATGAACAAGAGAACACATTCATATGACTAATTTTTTTTGCACGAATAATGAAGAACTTGATTAGGGATGGTCTCTGCTGAAGTGGCGAGGAGAGTTGGCATCGTAATTCGGAATGCTGCTTGGTTCTTTTTTAAAAAAAGAATATATAAAAAAATTATATCAGGTGTATGGAAGAAACTGTCAGAAGAGACAGAGGGTGTGTCGGAAAGCTGAAGAAAAAAAAAAGGCTGACGAAGGGGGAAAATAGATTTTTTTTCTTTTTTCTTTTTGAAAAAAAAAGAAAAAGAAGCAAAGGAAAAAAAAATCATGGGTGGTTTCTGTTTCTAGATGAGGCTAACTTCTTGATAAAATTAACCGGGGTCTTCTGGTTGAAGTCGGTAATGAAGCTTCCTCAAAAATCATGAACATAAATTGTACCAAAAAAAACCGGCAAATCTTTCCAGAAGAAAAAAAAAGATATGTACAGGCTGAAGTAGAACCATGGGGGAAGCTAATACTATTACAAATACAATTCACAATTCTATTTCATAAGGAACTAGTATAGGTACGATCAGAATGATGTGACTCGTATGGATTATCATTTATATTCAAAGTTATATCACTCTCAACATATCTTAGATTAAGTATAAGTTTGGTTGGTTGGTTTTACGGCATATCAACCCTTTCTGACTTATTTACTGCCGAAGTATTCATTCTTCTGGCAATTAATATGGGCCAGATTAGCTCAGTCGGTAGAGCGTTCGGCTAGAAACCACAAGGTTCCTAGTTCGATACCGGTCCTTGCCAACTCAGCGTATGAGTAGCACATGGATATGTGCGGTAAAGTAAGGAGCTGATGGTAGGTGTGGCGCTCCACCTCAGATGCTAAAATAATTTCCTTGGTCTAGCGCTAGTGAAAAGGGGATAGACTCCCTCGCCGCCCCGACGACTTTACTTACTTATTTAACAATGAAAACCCCGCCCTGTCGGCTGGAACAGAAGAATTCACCGACTGTACCTCAGCACTGGGGTAAAATCCCCCCACCTGTTGGCCGTGGGTAACGACTGGAGATGCTTAAGCCCGGAATCCCGGTAGCTGAGCAGTCCATGACATGCAATCGTCTACTTTGACCCTTACTTAGGCTACACTCCGTCCATATTCGGCTGACAGTAATAACAGGTGATTGTAACGTTTCAGGATAAATTGAAAGGATTGGGAAGTGTAATGATTCTAATTCTATATTTATCTTCTAACTGTTAAAGTCTTCTCTTGGCTAAATCTGGTTGTTTGTGTCTGCTGTTCTAGACCGGAGTAGATAGTATTTCTTGATCAGTTGTTAGACTGGCATTATCTCTGTTCCTCGAGTCTTGAAATTACTTAGGAACCTTTTGGGGTAACTTGTCTTGTGCTCTTGATAGATTTTAATAACAGACAGAAGACGTTCTTGTTTCATTTTTTCTGATCTCATTTATTTTATCCCAAGTAAAAATGCCTTCGAGAATTGACACGACGTCTGTTCTCTTCCACTACTCAGCCCAGACTGCTATCTCATCATTCTCTCTTTCTCTCACTCTCTGACTGTTGACATCCATCGACCAATCAGAGAACGACAGTTAGGCTTTCATACGTTATCCCAAAAATTGTAGTAATTTCCTCTCTTATCTAGAATTTTTGGTGTTTCCATCTTACAATATTACAGCTACCCCGACGACTTTACTTCACTAATTGTAGGCCGAGCAGAAAAAAGAACTACATCAATGAATCCAGTGTGGATACTAGATGTGGAAGACCTGCCGGGAGGGATGAGGATGGGTGGCAAGAGACAGGCAGAAAGGGTGCATAGGAATCCGTGCTGTCAGCATGACTTTGTGATGATGAATATTGTTTGCTTTATGGTGATTAGAGGTCACATTGCACGTCTGTCACACTGATTAGATCAGGAGCCACGAGTGATAGGGAGGTGTAATGTGTGGGTGTGTGTGTGGGGGGGGGGTGTGCGTGGAAGAGAGAGAGAGAGAGAGCGGAGAGAGAGAGGGGAGGGAGCATGGCAATCCATTCTGTCAGCAGGATTTTGTGATTAAGAATATTGTTTTTTATGTTGATTCTTAGGTCACATTGTACGTCTCTCTCACTGACCAGATCAGGAGCGATGGTTGATAGGGAGGTTTAGTTAGAGAGAGAGAGAGAGAGAGAGAGAGAGAGAGAGAGAGAGAGAGAGAGAGAGAGATGGGGGAGGGAGATAGAGATATGGAGAAAGGGAGTCATGGGAATCCGTGCTCTCCGCATGACTTGGAGAACATCGCGTCACATTGATCACATCACGTGACTGACGGGGCTCAACGAGTCATCAAATATACCTGTATGAGTTGATTTAAGGAATGCCATGTAAATTAATAACGAGATCTGAATTGATTGCTGATTACTTATTGACTTTTATTCGTAGTAGATTAAACACTCATTGTATTCATCGTCAGTCTTTGCCTTCTTATCGGAGATTCTTCATCAGTAAATGTCTCCATTGATGTGGAAAATTTCAGAAGTGAAATGGGTGCATTCGCAGTTAAATAGAAATAATTTACTTTATATGTAATAGGTGAAATTCACGCGTGAATTAATTCTCGTTCAAAAAGAACAATTTACGAGGTTAAACTTTGCAGGAAAGTTTAATCTCAGGTTCATTGTTCGCTAAATATTATGCTCGAAAAGGAAAGTTTAATCTCAGGTTCATTGTTGGCTAAATATTATGCTCGAAAAGGAAAGGTTAATCTCAGGTTCATTGTTCGCTAAATATTATGCTCGAAAAGGAAAGTTTAATCTCAGGTTCATTGTTCGCTAAATATTATGCTCGAAAAGGAAAGTTTAATCTCAGGTTCATTGTTCGCTAAATATTATGCTCGAAAAGGAAAGTTTAATCTCAGGTTCATTGTTCACTAAATAATAAGCTCCAAACATCGAGTTGCAATATTCTTTGGCTTTGGTTTTGTTTTTTTCTAAACATTTTATATTCATGTTGAAATCTATATAAACATCAAGGCCAATGAAAATATTTAGTGCTAATATGAGTTACGAGTTTTATTCGCTCCAATCGTAATTCAATTTATTCGTATATCAAATTAATTTCATCCATGGAAATGAATTGAAATGACTTTAATCCATTCCAGCACACCCAAAAAGACCCAATTCTTTTACATTAAAAAAAAAGAAAAGTAGCACTGTATCTTATAAATAACATAATAAAATATAATGTAATGAATTATGTGCTGTAATATGTTTTAATTTGTATTGTGGATAATGTTTTTTTTAGCCTTATAAATTTGAAAAGTTAAATATTTATAATGAACTATCATACCGTGGTGAAATATCAATTCAATGAAGTTGTTTTGTGCTTTATTCGTTTTTCCTCAATTTTTAATCATACACACACACACACAGCAGAAACATATATATATATATATATATATATATATATGTGTGTTGTGTGTGTGTGTGTGTGTTATTTTATATAAAAATGTGACTTACCGGTGAAATTGGTCACAATGGTTACTTGATGCAAGTTTCACAATGATAAGACAGCGATATAACAAATATAAAGTGCTCAATACGTGAGTAGAGCAAATTTATTATGATGGTATACACAGGAACAACCTACTCGAATTTCACCATAGGGATCTATCTTGATTAACTCGGTGTATTTAACCCTAAAGATCCTTATGGTGAAACTCAAGTAGGTTATTCCTGGGTATACCATTATATATATATATATATATATATATATATATATATATATATATATATATATATAAAGAGGATTGGAATGAATCCGACAGAATGTGGTGGAGATGTGAGGAACACAAAAAAAACTCAGACAACGACTGATGATACCGAGCTCAACGCTCTAGCGAAATATATATATATATATATATATATATTAATATAATATATATATATATATATGTTAGGGTAGAGAAGACATGAAGTGTCTTGTGTCTGACGTAAAACTGCATCGAGTGGTGAGGTTCCAGTCCGGGAGCTCTTGGGAGTGTGGAGTATCCTTCTATTGCCATTACTTCCAGGTCCACTCAGTCCGTAATGGAGGTATCTGTTAAGGCGTAATGTACGGGTTAAACGGGCATGAAAATGTGTTTAAATGAGTTTTTAAAAATGGAATACCAAGCAATAATGAATAAGAACGTCTTTAGCATGAAATAACCAATAGTTGATAGCCTTAAAATCCTGCCAACCAATCAAACAAAGACATGAAGTCAACGGCCCTTTTAACTAACAGTCTCTCGTCCATGGGATTTTCAAACCAAGTAGATCATTAGTTCCGCTTTTCCTTGGCTTCGCAACCCTACCTATATATATATATATATATTATATATATATATATATATATATATATATATTATATTGGTTAGGAGGTTGATTTAGAAGGCTATCACAATGCAGTTTGGAATAAATAAAAAAATAATAATACGGTATCAATGGTGTTGTGTGTTGACCTGTTTTTTTATTTTTTCTTGAATTTTCGAGGTAATACCTCGTTATCAAAAGAATTGAACTGAAGCAGTCAGGTATGGCATTTCTTAAAAAAGAATTTTAAAAAATTATTTGGGAAGAAATGCCATAGCTGGACTACTTCTCAATTCTTTTGATAAAGAGGTATTACTCGAAAATTCAAGAAGAATAAAAATACAGGTCAACCCACAACACCATTGTTAACGTATTATTATTTTTTATTTATTATTCCAAACTGCATTGTGATAGCCTTTAAAATCATCTCTAACTAATACATACACAATGCTTCAAGCAAATTATGAAACTCTCTTATATATATATATATATATATATATATATATATATATATATATATATATATATATATATATATATATACAGAGAGAGAGAGACAGACAGAGAGAGATAGAGAGAGGAGAGTAATGATAGATTGCGAGAGTGTGTGTTGAATGAGAAAGATGTCCTTAAGGTGTTTTTGAGTGCTATCAACATCTTGCTATCTGGGTTATTAAACACACAAGAATAAGAACCCTTTGTTTTTAGAGTTGTATTCCATATGAAATCATCGTTTAGCCGTCAGCATTTTCATGACAAAATTATATATATCCAGTGTTTTGACCTCCTCCGCCGGTATCAGTTGATATCTAACAATTTTTTCCAGCAAACCCTACTTGAAATCGAAGAACATTGTATATGCAACTTGCACAATCCTTTTATTCAGTAGTTTTAACTTGGATCGGTCTATAGTGTTAATTCTACACATCAATTCATACAATAAATACATAACACTTAAGAAATCAATATATTTTTTCTACGTAACCAAATATCCCAGGTTTTCATTATTTCTACTGGAATATTTCACAATCAAAACAGTATTCACTAACAAACATTACATTATTGAAATCTTGTAACAAACACCCAAAATGGGTGCCCTTTGTTTGATACTAAACTGCATCCGATGGTGAGGTTTTAGTTATGGATCTCTTGAGAATAGGGAGTCATCACCTCGTAGCCATGATTAGATTTTGTTTGGTTAGGTTTAGTTTGTTTTACGGCATATCAACCTCAATGGATTATTTAATGCCGACAGAGTGAACTGAAAAAGACAACGAAATTTCAGTATTACTCAAAGATTATTTAAACACCGCTTAAATACAACAGGAGTACTGAATCCCAGCATTTTAAATAAGATTAAACATTTATAAGTTCATTAAATACGCATGACACGTTTTGGAATCTAAAAACGAAAATAATTGAATTTCATTATATTTTGTAGAAGAATAAGTTCAGGTAATATATATATATATATTATATATATATATATATATAATATATATATATATATATATATATATATATATTACGATTCCTGCAATTAAGAAAAGTAATACATAATTTATAAAAAAAACAAACGCTTAATTAAATTGATATTCAAAATATAATTAATTCCCCATCGGATGTTGATATTCGTAAGAATAAATAACATCACTGATAATATATTCTTGTCATGTGAAGGGGAAATAAAAAAACGTTAAACACGTTTCAAATCTCGTTACAAACGTTGAGAAAATATGCACTTTTACTGAATAAAAAACAGAGTCGTTGTTGCTACATAAAAGCGTATGTGTTGAGACAAAGGATGACATTCTTTTTTGATTGTTCAAAATAGGATAGAGGAGACCTAACAGGTACTACAACTACGGGTCAGAGTAAACCAGGGAGCAATTGTGATGAAGGGGTGCTCCACATTCCCCAAACCTCCAAAACTGGAACCTCACCATCAGATAGAGTTTAACGTCATTCCCAGGACATATAGACCCTCAGAATAATCACCTTCTAGCACCCATATGATAAAAAAGGGTTGGGGCTTACCATAAGGACAACATGGTTGGGGACAATCATATAGGTACTAGGGCTTGACGTGACCAGCCGATTGATCGGAGGGGATCTCTCCAACCGCCAGTCTAGCCCAAGAAAGGGCCAAAGTGGAGTATTGCAAGTAATGGACTGCTCAACCACCTGGGTTCTATCCTTAAACATCACGGGTCGCCACCCACAGCCAACAGGTGGCCCATTTGATGGAGTATTACCCTCTGCAGAGGTGCATTCTAACGCCATAGCCGACAGGGTGGCACAATGTCAGGAGGGCTTGGATTACACTTATTGTACAACCTGTACATCCCAAAAGTACGTTGTCCTGTGTATGATATTAACCTGCATCTGATAGTAAGGTGCTAATGGAGAATGTGGTGTACCCATTCATTGGCATTAATCCCAGGTCCACTTTCCCCCAAAGTGGTAATACCTGTTAGGATCTCATCTATAGGTCAAATAGATTTTTGGGGGGGATATTATTTCTATTCGATTAGAATATTACTACCAAATACTGTGAATTATTTATATTAGGAATGATTATTTGAATTATTGTTCCCTGCGGATCATTAGTTCTCTGAAACCGTGTGCAAACAAATGACGACCATTAGATAGAAATAATTACTTGAAAACATAATTATTAACTTTAGGAAGACCTGGTATTATATATATATATATATATATATATATATATATATATATATATATATATATATATATATATATGGAGAAAAGTAGACAAACACGAGATGTTATGGAAACTGGATGTTTATTGTCGACGATGCAACGTTTCGGCCATTTAGACCATCATCAGGACCAAAAGCCCAGTTGGTCTGGTGATGGTCTAAATAAACATCGAGTTTCCATAACAACATTTTCTCCACATATTGTCGGATTAACCTCCTCACATTTCTCACACACACACACACACACACACACACACACACACACACACACACACACACACATATATATATATATATATTATATATATATATAGTATTTCTATAACTCAGACGGTGTGAAAAATAAGATAATTCAGTTTTCAAATAAAAAATGTGCAAGCTGGTATCTGTGAAAAAAAAAGACGAAAACACCCTGACTGTCTGAGAATAATCATCGCTGTTGTAAGGCAGTGGTCAAAAGGAAAAAAACACCAAATTAATTGTCTAAGTTATATAAGTAGAATGTGCTCAATACACTAGGTAGAGCAAAATTATAGGGACCTAAAGGAGAAACTACCTAACTATTTTTCACTTATACTTATGAGCCGTTTAGTGAAACCTTGGTTAGTACTTTCTGACTCCCTTATATCCTTATATATATATATATATAATATATATAATATATATATATATATATATAATATATATATATATATATATATATATAAGTTAAAAGAAAGGAAATGAATCCGACAGTATGAGTATGAAAAAGATGGAATGAAAACACCACACAATGCTGTTAAAGAGAAAACAATTTATAACATCATCATAGCTGATATTGATCAATATTTCGATTTTACAAAAATCATCTTCAGAGCCCGTTTACTCCGTGGTGTTTGTGATCGGAGATAAAAGTCAAATGAGTTCAAAAACAAAAAAACCTTGATTTTGCAAAAATGAGAACGAAAGTTGTTACATCACGGAGTAAACGGGCTCTGAAGATGATGTTTGTAAAATCGAAATATTGATCAATATCAGCTATGATTATGTTATAAATTGTTTTCTCTTTAACAGCATTGTGTGGTGTTCTCATTCCATCTTCTTCATACTCATATATATATATATATATATATATATATATATATATATATGATAAAGGCCTGATGCCTAACATGTGTTGACTTGAGCCATTATGAGTTGAGATATCTTTATCTCTCAATGATTGCACGAACAAACTGGAAATGCGAATCAAAATTTTCTTTTATCAAATTTCTATCAAGTCAAAATACCAAAATCTCTTTATTTTTCGTATGAAAGCCATTATTAAGGAATATTTCAAACGTTTTACGGAGACGTGATTATTTCGATTTCGCTGATTCTGAATCGTCGTTGAGAGTCATTGAGTCAAACACTTTAAAAAGAAATAACAGCATAATCGACATTTTGGCCTCGAACCAGATATATTTGGAGAACGCTAACAACCTTAGATTTTTCACAAGTGAAATTGTTAATTCTATTTCTGTACACAAATGGAGATGGCGCTGAAATCAAACGTAAAATAAATCTCCACAGATGCAGCCGACACAACTGAGGAAAATAGGTATGCATGATAAACAGCAGAGATGGAAATTTCCGTTTGATCTCAATATTGTCTGTCACGTCCTAAAGGAATAATATTCATAGGATGAAATGGAATTTTGATCGGCTCCAGATGTCAGGTCGGCCAAGGCGCCACCAAGCAGAGCAATAGACATCTAGGTTGGCAGACTAAAACTAACTTTCATTTTTTTTCTCCCCATGGTGACCAAAAATCTCAAACTTTTGCCACTATACCAACATTTGTTTTGGTTGGACTTTACGGCATGTCAACACTTGTTGGGTTATTGCATGCTGAAGACAATTTTTCATTCATTCTTGATGGGTATTCAATTTTTTTTAAAACTCATTTTTTTCTATTTAAACCATATATGGGACCCTAACCGGTACTACCTCTCCGGGTCAGAGTGGCCATGGGGGTAATGGTAATGAAGGGGTACTCCACATTCCCAAGAGCCCCACAATTGGAACTCCACAATTAGAATCAATTTGACGTCATACTCAGGACACAGCAACATATATATATATATATATATATATATATATATATATATATATATATATATATATAGGGTGTTCGGGATAAATTTGGCAGTTTCATAAGGAAAAGAAAAAGTGCTTGGGAACTACAAAACTGCATTGTAAAGAAATCCAATAGGCACGGACATTATACTACTATCAACAAGTTTCACTCAAAATAACCGCCATTAGCTTCGATCACAGCCTCGATCCTGCTCCGGAACAAACTGATCTTACAGTTTCCCTGGGAAGTGTAAAAAGAATTCCTTAATTCTGCCGATTAACTTGGCTATTGTA
>CM042146.1:85900767-85908267 GCA_023376005.1 Doryteuthis pealeii | reverse complement strand
TAGCAGTCCCATGCTATATGAAATACATCAAATTTCTCTTTGCAAATGTGGCCAATCTCCTTATAGCGTATTATCATGATTATTTGAAAAGTAACACCCAAAAAACTATGATGGAACATAAAAAACATATAAGCACTACCTTCATACATCTAAGTCTTGAGTAAAGAAAAACTGAAAATCAAATACTACTACTACTACTTATAATAATAATAATAATAATAATAATAATAATAATAATAATAATAATAATAATAATAATATTATTATTATTATTATTATTATTATTATTATTATTCACTCCTTTTGAGTTTTTCACATCAGCGTTAGCTGATGGCCTTTCACTGGAGTCTGAGTGACAACAAGTCTCCTTAGGTCTCCAGGACTCTTCTGAGTATTCTGGCAGATTGCAGCAGTGCAGGATTCTGGATGGTCTCGATTCTCCCTCTGATTTTCAGATATTCCAACCTTTTTCCAGTCTTTTTGGGACCGTTCCAAGTACACCAACTTATTATATTATTATCTATATATCAAACATCTCGTACCTACCTACATGCATCCGAACATGTCATCATCTCAGATAAATAATGGACCATATCCTTATCGTTGAAATTGGGACGAGAGACAAGGACGAAAAATGTCGTGTTACACGTCAGTGAGAAAAAGAAAGTAAATATTGAAATAAATAAATCAATAGAAAAGAAGATAAAAGTGAAAAAAAAAATGAAATATTCGCCAGATATTATTAAACTATATCATTAGATTATATTATATAATTATATATTATTATATCACTATATCAATAGAATATTCTACAATGCACTATATTTTGCTATATCTTTAATGTAAACATATCAAAGGTATTAATAGACACATTATTATACCGTGGTATATCTACAGTTCCTGTAATAATAATAATAATAATAATAATAATAATAATAATAATAATAATAATAATGATGATGATGAAGAAGAAGAAAAGAAGAAGAAGAAGAAGAAGAAGAAGAAGAAGAAGAAGAAGAAGAAGAAGAAGAAGAAGAAGTTACATTCTTCGCAAAATGAAAAAATGCTTTGCTGTTTTTATTCCATGTTTTGTTTTTTTGTCATTGGTGATAAATATTTCTACAAAGTGATAATACACTTAACACCTGTGCATAAAAACTGAAATAAAAACACCCACACAGATTATATATAGGAATAAAAGAAATATTACACTATATTTCAGAGTGAGTAAAATGCAAAAAATCGGATGAGTATTGTTTACCTATAGAATGTCCTCAATAGTTTTTTTCTCATTTCCTTTCTTTTTAGGTATAGAAACACTTATGTCATATTCTGGTCCAATTTTTCTGATAGAAAAACGAAAATACTTTTGATTTGATCCAATATCATTCTGCTGGAGAACACTAGGCTGTCATATTCCTGTTGCAGTGTTGTTAGATAAAAAAAAATCACTTTTAATTTTCTCAAATATCATTCTACATGCGACAGTCACGTTCCGGTTGCAATGTTGATAGATAAAAAACGATAATAAATTTGCTTCGCGCCCATATTGTTCTCCTCCAAATTTCAAGACTCCTTCTTTCGGGTGCAACGTAGTCGGATAAAAAAAACAATGAAAATACTTTTGATTCGCCCCAACATTGTTCTGCTTGAGAACACTAGACAGTTTTAATGTTGGTAAATAGTTAAACGAAAATAATTTTGGTTCTGCTCGAAACTAGGAAACTGTGATAGAAATAAAAATACTTTTGATTTGCTCATATATTTTTCTGTTGCAAAAAACTAAACTGCCATCTTTCTGTTGCAATGTTTATCAACAGAAAAACGAATGTAATTTTGATTCACTCCAATACAATTTCCATCAGGGAATATTGCCTCATGTAAACTGTAGAGACACTCAACCTTGTCAGGTTTAACTTGTATAGACACTTGACAATGTCCCTTGAATGGGAAATTTCTAGCCAGCAACATATTCTATCAAACCGAAATATCAACAACGAACGATCTGACAAACACCAAACACTACCTCGAAATTACAGCAGGACTCTTTAAGCAAAGGTACTATACTAACAGACACTCTTCCACCAACCTCGCGCTATCCAATCGAACAGAACTCTCCAAATATTTCTGATCCTTGAAGAATTCTAACTATGAATGGAAAATATTCCGAAACTCAAATTCAGCTACGAACTTCAAAAGAAAATGCTTACTCTCCATATCAGAAAAAAATGAAATACTGCTATTTAAGAATATAAGAAAATTACACGTAACGGACTGATAGAGAAGTGCATACACAAAGAAAAAATTCAGGTTTAAATTTAGCCTAATACAAATTTATATAATCCTTCCTTAGAACGTCTAAATTAGCTCATTACGTCAATTTTGTTTCAATCTTAGTTTATTTACCTATATACGTCCTCTACATATAAAACCCTAGTTAAAAGTAACCCTCTACATATAAAGTCTACGGTAAAATTAGGCCTTTACTTTATTTAGCCTCATCCTAAATAAATGCCCCAACATTAACAACGAACTGAGTCATCAAAGAGTTTGACTGTATATGGCAGACAACTGGCAGAGAAGAAAATTTATAACTGTCTAGAGAAGGAGCATTTGACTGTGACAGGGTACTGTGACCAGGATGCGATAGAGTCCAAATAAAAACAAATACGTGACCTTGAAACAAGCTAAAGCGATTTGTTCGATAACTGTTCTCAGAATAATAAATGATTTCAATATAGTAGCATCTGATGAATGTTAATTGGGGAATCTAAGTCTAGTGAAATAGACTATTATGCTTTTATACAAAATACTGAAATATACTATTACGCTTTTATACTAAATCTTCTTTACTTTTTCCAAACACACACACACACACACACACACACACACATATATATATATATATATATATATATATATATATATATATATAAGCTCCCAATACCCGGTAGAGCACTCTAGAGGAGACGTTAATTGAATTTCACCGTTTAGCGTAAGTCATTACTAGTCTGTTGTTCACGTGATCGTAAACATACATATACGTAATTATGTATCAATTAATTGACAGTAGCCGACGGGCAAGAGGTTAAGGAGCTTCACGGACGAAAATTCACTCGGGTTTCGGTCCCGGCTAGAAATAGCTGTTAATGTCAAGCCGTACTGATGAGACGTGAACGTCGAAACACTATGTCTGTAGAAGACTGATATATATATATATATATATATATATATATATATATATATATATATATATAAAGTCAGTCATCGGTGGTGTAAAGTCGGTATCAGTGTTTAAACTATTAAATACATAGATTGTTTATATATTGTACGATCACCAGAGAGATCCAGTCTGTAAATAACACGATCATTGCTTTATGCTGGCGGTCAAAGTTACTTTAAGTCACCCCTAAAGAGCTCTATCGTATTTATATATATATATATATATATATATATATATATATATATATATATATATATATACATGATGGTATATATATTATCTAAAAAGCAATTAAACTTAATTCGTGGATAACCTTCAACATTACAAAAATTGAGGACTCAACCTATAGTGAATGTTGTTAAGGGAATTCTTTATTAGAAATTACTGAGACCTGCCAAAGAATTTTATCGTAAGTGCTACAGTAGGAAATCGGTTTGTCTGAATGGACAGCCAGATGAGAAAAGTACGTCATTTGGTGAATGAAGATGGCTGATGACAACACGATCTCCAAGTTGCAAATGCGATTACGAAATCTTGAATGGGAGGTTCTTCTATAAGTGGCCAATTCCCCTGTCATGTCACTTATAGCCTATCACTTGTTTCACTCAATGCAAATTACCCTGCCGCGTGAACGATTCCAGCTTTCAACATATCAGAAATTCCTATAAGAATTATTCGAGCCAAAACTAGAATCATTTTTTTTTCTTTCTTTCTTTTCTTTTTTTTTTTTAATAGAATCACAGTCCCGATGGAAGATCATGTAAGATCATAAAAAGGTCTGGAAAATATCTTGTTGAATGTATAATAATATCATGTATTTATACGAACAGAACATTTTTTTAATACAAGGCAGGGAATTTTTGTATTACGAAGGAAGGCACACACATAAGCCTGCACTGGAAAATGTTGCTAGTTTTTTTTCTTACGGAATGTCAAACCATGTTGGGTTATTTTATACTGAATACGTTTTTTTTTTACTCATGCTTGATGGGTATTCGATTTTTTAGATAATTGTTTTGCAATACATTTTTAACTCAATTTTCTATTTAACCCATAAAAGGTACTACCACTCCGAGTCAGAGTGGACCTGGGAGTAATGTCCAAAATTGGAAGTTCACCTTTAGATACATTTTTCACCATCCCCAGGATACTAAGACTTTCGGCCACCGCCTTCTATAACATATATGAAAGAAATGATCAAGGAAATCATATGGGTGCTAGGGTTTTATGTGATCAGTCGATTCTTTAGACAGGGCCTCTCCAACCGGCCGTCTCGGCTAACTAAGGGCCAAAATGGAATTGTATGTCAAGGACTGCTGGCCATTAGGGTTCAATCATCCCGGATCGCCACCTACGGCCAACAAGTGGCCCCATTGGTGAATATTACCCATTTGCAGAGGTGCAGTCTGTGTATTCTTCTGTCCTAGTTGACAGGTTAGGAAAAAGTTTATGATAAAAGGTGAGATCGATTTGGTTGCTACGTTGATTAAGGGAGCAGTTTACCTCAATCGGTAACGCATCAGCCTCGCGAATTGCAAGGTTCCGGGTTCGATACCGGTACCTCACTAAACAACTCACGAGTAGCACATTTTCGATAATCTGTTCGGTGTGGTAAAGGATCTGGGAGCTATCGGTAGGTGTGGTGCTTTCCATAATCAAAATAATAGTATAGCTGATACCGATAATAGGCCACACGGATGCTGAGTGGTATAAAGCCTCACAAGTTTATTTACCAGCGTGTTGATGATGTGAAAATAAATAAGGATGTTTACATTGATATAACTCCTAGCTGAAGGATAAGTGTGTTTCGTTGTTGATAATTTTGTCACGAAATAACTTTAATGTCGATACGTTAAAAAATAATTAAACTCTTCCCTAAGCAATGCTTAGCGTAATTTTAAATACGGTAAGTTCAAGTTTATTTTCCTTGTATGGACAAAACAGATTTTGAATTGCCTTCCGGATAGAAAATATCAAGTAGTTCAATAACATGACGATCCCAGACAAAATATCCTCTAAGAATATAACATATCATATATAAGTGCTATTTAGTTGAAAGATAAAGACAGAAATATCTATCTATCTATCTATCTATCTATATCTATCTATATCTATATCTATATATATATATATATATATATATATATATATATATATATATACACACACACACATAGTTGTGTTGTTAATTGATATTGATTTTATTTTTGGTTTTATTCTATCTTTTGTTTATTTAAACTCAGTATGTCTACTAAAGCCTTTAAAAAGTGTGGAGACCCCCCCCACACACACAAAAAAACAAAAAAACAAATGGGATATAATAAAGAAGATCAAAAGCTAAACAACGTTCATCCTTTAGAACTTTTATATCTTCCGGTGCTTCTAATGTAACAAAAACGTCCTCAATAACATTTATATATATATATACATGCACATATGTTTGCGAAATTCATAAATAAATGGTGCTCACTATCATTCGTGTATAACTTAGGGTAGCGAAGACAGTCGACGGCGATTGGTTACTGCCTATATGATTTTCAGACCAAGTTGCTTCGAAATCATAAATAATACACCAAAATGACATTTTTCGTTTTGAGGAATTTAATTAATTGGGATGGAGGAATTTTAAAAAAAGTGAAATTTTCGCCATAACTATATATACTATATATATATATATATATATATATATATATGACATTTTCTCGATTGTTTAGCCTTACATTTGAACATATATGCCCGCCTAAATTCATTTTAATATTACTAATTAATTTTCAAATTAGGTATGACAATTAAGCACATATCCTCCAAATGTATATATATATATATATATATATTATATATATATATATATATATATATATCGGGGGGGGGGCTTGGTATATTTATAAATAAAGAGTGATCAGTATCAGTAATAGAGCATATATATCTAAGTTAGGTTAAATATTATTGCTACAGATATTCAGATGTGATAAAAAAGAAAATAAGAAAAAAATTAGAATATAGGAAAAAGAATATTGAATATATATCTATATCTATATCCTCTCTCTCTCTCTCTCTCTCTATATATATATATTATATATAATATATATATATATATAGAGATTCGAGACGAGCAGTGGTGACACAAGGTGCATTTCTTAAGCAGAGTTTAACTGGTGTGAATTCAGAGTTTTCCTTCTCATAGACTAGTTACCTAGCCATGGTTGAAGAGTCCAGTCTGCCCTGCCATTTACCTCTAGCTGGATGGTGAAGTGATTTATACCTTTCCGAAGGGTATTAACACCATGTGAAATGCCAACAGCTTCGTCCAGGAATTGAACTCACGTTGACGAGTCCATTTCTTATGATTTTAACCATTAGACCACACGCCTCCTCACACACACACACACACACGCACATATTCATATATATATATATGTGTGTGGTGGGGTGTATGTGTGTGTGTGAGAGAGAGTGAGAGATAGAAAGAGAGAGAGAGAGAGAGAATCAAAAGTGATATGATACATCGGTAAGAGAAATTTATTTTCTAATCATCACTCTTATATAAACTTTTCTTAATTCAGTCCAATCAAACGTCAGCTCTTTCTATATATATGCTATTCAAGCATTCACGTATTTATTGGGAAAAAGACTTGCAGATGAACTCCACATTTACATGAATATCAATTGTAAATGTATCTAGGTTTCCGGCGATTAGAATCATTTAATTGTCGAATATGTTGATTTCCTGGGTCCTCCTAGTTACATTGAATAAGAAATTCATTTAGCGGTTGATATTTTGACTTCGATAAATTCGACAAGATTGATAGTCAACACTGTGAGTACAGCGGGACAAAAGAGGACTGAGAAATTAGATTTCCACGAGTTAATAGTTCAACAACAATCACCGATGTCTATCGATATGTCTGAGGAAAAATCAAAGTCAATACCACAACAACGTAAACGTGTATTGTCTGTATTATCTTTATTATTCTAAAGATCATCTTTTAAGAATATATCATGTGTAACAATCACCCATACATACACGTACGCGCATGGAAACTCAAATACAAAAATATATACATACGCTCCTAAGACACGCACATACGCCCAGTTAGGTACACACTGCACTCGTATACACATAGGCAATTGTAGTGTAATGGTTATTGTTATAGGAAATAGACACCGACATGGGTAATAGTTGGAAATACTGGGCTCTTTAAACTTGCCATTGCAACGTGTTTAGGAGAAGGAAAAGTCAACTATAGTTCTGAACTGTTGTAGATGTGCAATATCAA
>CM042146.1:85860767-85898267 GCA_023376005.1 Doryteuthis pealeii | reverse complement strand
TTGCGTAAATGACAGAAAACTGTCAACAATTCATGTTTTTCGAAGTGAAAATGTCGATGTCTCTTTTAATTAAACAACAGGGATTGGTATTTGCTCTTTTTTTATGAATGTTGCAATTAAGCAAAATAATTTAAAATACTTATTTGTAGTCAATTCGTCTTTCTTTCCTTTTATCAAATACCAAGTAAAATAATATATAAAATTTTCAAGAGAGACACATAGGAATCTAATTCGAGGATTAAACGCCCTAATCGTCCGGGATAAGCATTGAGTTGTCGATAGAGAAAAAAAAAAAAAAAACAGATACATGAAGAAAATGTTAATTTTCTGAAGATAATATGAGGAATCTCAATTAAAAGACAGAGTAGCCATATGAATTTTTGTATGTGAGTATTTTGAATAGTTATATCGCATAAAGTTTAAGATACAAAGTAGGTATTTATCCAACCCATTTGACATGTAATATAAGATAGCGAGTATGGGGCAACCAGTGACGATCGAACTCGTTATTCATTAGTAATGATGGAAAAAGGGGGGGGGAAGTTACCGTCGCAGGAAATGGATACGGCGAGACGAGTTCAAATTCTCTACGAAACTATTTGCTTCCAATCAGACCAACCAAACCACAGCACTGTAAAAATTGCTAGAATACCTAAAAGAGTCTCGGGTACCCAAGGAGACTTGCTGTAAGAAAAACAAACAGTACATGAAATCTATGCGAAATACTTGCATGAATAATAATAATAATAATAATAATAATAATAATAATAATAATAATAATAATAATTTTGCTGTTTCAGCAGATCACAAGGTGAAAATGAAAGAAAACAAAAAGATATACAAATACCTAGACCTTGCTAGAGAATTGAAAAAAACTGTTCAATATCATTAGTGAAAGTGATACCAATTGTAGTTGAGGCACTTGGAACGGATCCCAAAAGCTTAGAAAAAATACTATAGGAACTGGAAATTGAGATCATCCAGACAACAGCATTGTTGAAATCGGCTAAAATAATCAGGAGAGTCTGGAAACCTGTGGAGACTTGTTGTCACTCAAACTCCTGTGAACGACCATCAGCTGGTGTGAAAAATTCATCATAATGATAACTATTGATAGACAAAAAAAGAGAACTTGTAAACTGGTAGTTTTTACAGTTCCAGCAGATCACAGGGGAAGATGAAAGAAAATGAAAAGACAGACAAATCCGTGGACATTTCCAGAGAATTAAAAAAAAGCTGTGGAATATGAGGGTCAAAGCAATACCAATTTTAGTTGGTACACCTGGAACGATCCAAATAATCTTAGAAAAAAACGGTTAGAGAACCGGAAATGAGTGGAAGAATTTAGACCATCCAGACAACTGCATTGGTGAAATCGGCTAGAATACTTAGAAGAAGTCTGAAGACCTGAGGAGACTAATTGTCACCACGCTGTGTGAAAAGCTCACCTGAGTGAAATAATAATGTAGATAGACAAAGAAACCACTGCACTTTGCCTGGCATGGGAAAATGTGAAATATGAGGGTGAAAGTGATTCCAATTGTAGTCGGTGCTCTTTAAATAGTTCCTACGAGTTTAGAAAACTGAAATTGGAAACCAGAAAAAGAATTGAGACAACATCATTGTTAACAACAACAACGACACACAGCAACAATAATAATAATAATAATAATAATAATAATAATAATAATAATAATAAAAGTGTGCCTCGTATCGGGAGATTCCATCACTTAAGCAATACTTCCGCATAAATATAAAAGTATTAGTCATTGGATATGAACTGTCTTCCTCGGCAGAAACTACGCTGATAGGAATTTTTTCCACGTGCATATGTGTCTGCATCGAAACAATAATCCTACAATATGTCATATTTGCCTTTGTCTCAGAATCCTTTTATTGTAATCTCACATTTGGAGGTTGAAGCCGGATTTCTAATAACCAATAAAAAAGTCGATTTATTGAATACTATCCACTCGCTGACTACTAACGCCGATGAGTCTAGATGTTTGCTAAGCTTAGTATAGTTTGACAAAAGATCAACATTTTGTAGAAAGTAGTGAATATCAATAACTAAAGTTATACCAATCTTTGAGTGCATATTGTTATTTATCTACGGCAAGACGTTATTTGATATAAAATTATATATAGTTCTGGTCTTCTTGGGATGGATTAATAAGTAAAGTACAGTCGACGGGGCGGCCTAAAGTCGGTATCAGCCAATCAGTGAGGGAGTCTATCCCCTTTTCAATAGCGCTAGACCAAGGAGATTGTTTTAGCATCTGAGGTGGAGCGCCACACCTACCATCAGCTCCTTACTTGACCGCACAGATCCTGTGCTACTCATACGCTGAGTTGGCGGGGACCGGTATCGAACTTAGGAACCTTGTGGTTTCTAGCCGAACGCTCTACCGACTGCAGCCCGAAAGTATATAATACTATTTCCAATATGACATTTTTTTAATAGATATAACATTTTTTGTTATATTAAATTCTGTTTGCTTGCACAATTCTCAGTTATTGGCAAGCTGGTTAGTTTATGACATATCAAATCCTGTTGGGTTATTTAATGCCGAAGTCAGTTTAACAGTTATTGTATCCAACCATATACCGTAAAATACATATTCACTATTCAAAACCGATAGAAACTTCATTATCTTTAATAAATGTCTTTGATTCATTGATGGTACTTTAGTAGGAACCGCTGACTACATCGCTTAACGAGAGGTACATCTCGGTTAAATCGAACTTAACTGACCTAAATTCTACCATCGTATGTTACCCTGCCGAAACAAAATACCACAAATTCAGCAAATTAACCGAATTAAATGAAATTTTCAGTGTTGATATATTAATGAATAAAAGATATAATGCACCAGTTATTTTATTAAAACTTTTACATTTTTTCAGGTCAGTTATCTTTAAACCACGTATCTTTGAGAATCCGTGTTACGCCTCAAAGATACGTGGTTCAACGTTGACTGACCTAAAAAAATGTAAAAGTTTTTAAATAAAATAACTGGCGCATTATTTCTTTTATTCATTAATATATCAACACTAAATTACATTAAACACATTAAATTCGGTTAATTCCCTGATTTTGGTATTTTTTTCTTTCGGCGGAGTGACATACGATGGTGGAAATTACGTGCGTTAAGTTTGATTTAACCTACATCTCTTACTTGGCAGGAAACCAAATTGCATTTGATAGGGTGCAGTTCTGGAAATGTGGAGGAGTACCCCTTCATTATTATCTCTCAGTTCATCTCTGAGTCGAACTTTTAATTATTATTATGTCCCATCTGTGGGTCAAATAGATATGTTTAAAATTATTCGTATCAGGAATACCTGATGCCATATAATAGTATGTACAAATTATTTGTATTCAGAAAGTTATTTGAATTATAATTGTTTATTCAGGATTATTATAGTTATGGGTTATTAATTACCATCTTCTTAAAATAACAATGATAAGAAACAGTTTCTTATGTTCATTTGTTAAGTTTATCTACTATTATATTAAAGCGGAGAGAATCAATTTTTTGTTTCATAAAGGTTTAGTTTAATGACACAAAATTCATACTAAAATATTCCTTGCTTTTAGGACTGAGTTATGTTTTATAAAAAAAATCAATTTAATCGTAATTAGCCATTAAGCCAAAAACTGACCCATCCATCACTTTACATTCTGCCTATCACTTTCACTCCCTCTATGTATATCGTGATTAACTCCTAGGTATATATGTTAGTTTCTCTCTGTAAGTAAGAGAGAGATGGGAGAGCGATTGTGATAGAAACATTTAACTACTCAATTTGTTTGTATGTTGAGATTCAGTGACGAGCCCGTAGCTTAATAAAATTCCATTATTTATGTCAATTTAAATTAGGTCAAACGTTTCCTTTCTTAAAATTCTTACAAAATGATTTAATGTTGTTTTTATTTATTTAATCCTCCGTGGAATTTTTTTTTCTTTTAAAATTAATTCACTTTGCAAACTCTCTTTTCCCTAATCCCAATTATTAACCGGGAGTTCAATGGGTGAGCCATGGTTCACGTTTTGTCTCGTATTTTATTATATGGGTACAATTAAATAAAGTACATTAAACTGTTTAGGACGATTAATTAAAAATATAAAAGAATTATTACACCAAAAAATTGCCCAATGAGATCTTATAAGTGTTTTCAACTAAATGTATACCGCTGATTCCGACAAGAACACTTTTCAGTCTGAACATGGTTATAACACCTGTAGGATGGTCTGATTTTCAAAATATAGGTATGCTAGTCATATCTATAAATAATGGAGATTCGGTCTCTATTTGTCTGTAACCAAAACTAACGTTCCTGCTTACGTCACAATTATCTAAATCGTCAATGCATAGAATAAAGAACAATTAATATTTTTATAAAATTAACAAAAGCTGTTCCTTATGATTCAACATTGTTACCATTGTAATAAAACAACCATATACTATTTAATTAAATAAACTATGAAATTAACTACAACATTGTATTACATTTATTGGAAAAAATTATTTGCGAAATGTGTAATCAATTTAAGAATATATTCTTTACTCTTACCGTTTTTATTTTAGTAACAAAAAGTGAACTAAAAGTTTACATATAAATACTTACGATTTTGTGTAGAATTTATGTGTAACATATTACAAATAATTATTTAATTGATAATTCATAGATGCGTGCAACATTTTAGTTGAGGGAGACAGAACTTTGTTTTATTTCAAATTGTTTTATTTTTTTACTCCCTGAATAAATTTGATGATTTTACTTACTTATGATAAAAACACTCTAACATTGAATTTTTTAACTCCAACCGGCTCTGGCAATATCTTTCAAAATAACTTTTACATCGCCCGTAGGGTGCTTTTTTTTCTTTTGCTAGTGAGATCTAATGACAGGAAAGACCCAATTATTAAATGCGCTTCAACATCAATGTTATAGTTTCACACTTGGGTTGAACTCGTCCCCCTCTCTTCATCTTGTCTTTGTCTCTGGCAACTTCAGTTTAGACCCAGCAATGCTACTAAAAATTGATTAGCTAAAGTTTTCAGGTGCAAGGGGACGTGCTGAATTTGATTGGCGAATCCTCTGTTTACTTTTATTTCGTTGCTATGTTATCGAAATGACATTATCATTATTAAGTTGAATATAGATGATTTCTTAACGTTATCTCTTTATTCGTTAAGTCTATATTTCTTATCTTATTTCAATCTTTTGTAACGATCTAATTTCGCACCTGTACGAAGACGGTAATTAATCACCCATAGCTATGTTTTGTTAGCGTAAACATTTATGTCTGTGGCGCCCTCTTTCGGTCAGTTCGTCTGCACTCGTTCACATTCAAATTACAAATATTTGTTTCTTATCTGTATTTGTTGATTTACAGAAAGTTTCTTTTGTAGCGATTGTCTGCCCCTGTTGAGATGGACTTTTATCCAAAAGGGTTAACTTCCCTTACCGTGAGGGTTTCGCCAATTGGTGACCCTATAGCTGGGTATTTAAACAGCAGACTAGGAATCTCTCTCTCTCTCTCTCTCTCTCTCTCTCTCTCTCTCTCTCTCTCTCTCTCTGTCTAGCCTCCACAAAACATGAACAAGACGCGCGGTGTCTCTATCCATTAAGTGGAGGGTTTGCACCCAAATATCTACTATCTACTACAACTAAGTGACTCTCATATTTTTTGTGAATACTTCTCGTTATTCCAAAGGACTTTCGTCCTATCTGTTTGTACTTTGTCATGTATGTGATTCTCCATGTGCTCGGACAATAAAAGTCTGTATGTTATGCTGTACTTCTGTGTTTGGATTCATTCATGTATATATCCACCAACCTTGGAAGTTTACTTTTAGCCTTCTAACGTATTATAAGAACCACACATAAATTCTTATACTTTTAACTCCCTTATTTCCAGCAGTTATGGGTTAAATAGTACCCCTACTGTTCTCCTATATGGATGCGTTTTGCATTGATAACCCATAAAGATTGATAGGAGATTAAACTGTTAAAAACATGGTATGATTTTTAAAAATACGTCATGATTTTTTAAAGCAGTTGAACATGCATCTGATTGTGAGTGTTAAACCCTGTTTCGGAGTGGTAGTATCTGTTAGGGTCACCTCTACGGACTAAATATATCGGTTTAAAAATATTCGTATTCGATAGAACCGCATGCCAAGTAAATATTTAGAAAAAAACTATACAATTTATGTAAATATGGACGTATATTGAACGCGATTACGTAATCTCTAGGCATAATAACACTAGGAGGGTTGACATGCCCTTGTAATTAATCAACCACGCAGTGTAGATATATAATCACATCATATCATCTTTATACTATTAAATATTGTTTTTAATCTATTTTGAGTCGAGATATTAGTTGTGTGGTTATTTCAGATGAAACATTTCTATTATCATAAATAGTTGATCGGCTTTTCTAAAAGTAACACGAACATTTGCAAGTGCTTACAGAAATTGTCATAGATAGCTCATTCCTTGTTTAGATTCGTGAATTCTTTTTATAGCTTTTGATCTATTATATTCAGAAATATAGATTTTGTTAAAGATTTGTGCAGTCAAATGTAGTCAACCCCACACACTCCCTAGTGAAAATTATGAGATAAAGATGCTCTAAGGCATTTGTATTATTTTTTGTTTTTGTAAATTTTGACATTTAATACAAGCATCATTCACGATTGTAAACGTATTGACTTGATTTTATCATATTCTGGGATATTCTGAAGGAGACAATATGTAAATGTCACAATGTAGGCATAGCAGCACCTACTTTGAAATCCATTGTATCATCATTTGCGAAATCATTCACATTAAATTGACATGGAAATTCTTATCACTGCTTTATTCATAATTATGGGAGAGTTGGCTCTGGTTGCTTAGTTAATGTCATATCAGCCCTTGTGGCTATTGTGGTATACAAAAAGTACCGTTTCAGCCAATTTTTTTAAGAAAAAGCACCGGTTTCAGCCATCTTTTTGAGTTGTGAATAAAAGGCGGAAGTGATTACTTCTCGTGGTTAACGTCAGCTGGACTACCTGTGTTATTATTTCGCTAAGCAGGTTACAACAGCTATTTAATGCCAAATCATGTATTTTATACGATTAAACGCATTTTTAGGTAAATATTTTGGTTTTGATTTATAAACTGGTAGAAATAATTCTGATCACTTCAATTTGTATCAATATACCGGTAACAGACTTTCATCAGTTTCATATGTATTAATAAATTGGTAGAAATAATTTCCATTAAGTTGTAAACAAATCTATTTGACCCATAGATGAGAACCGAACAGATGATACCACTCCGGGTCAGAGTGAACCTGGAGTATTGGCAGTTCAATGCTAAATCTTGTATTTTCTGTATATGATTAAGCGAACTGTTTTGTAAGTAAATATTATGGTTTGATTATATAAACTGGAAGAAATAATTTTCATAAACTCAATATGTATCAATATATTGGTAGAAATCTTCCATTAATTTCATGTGTATTAATGAATTGGTAGAAATGATTTTAATAATTTGCAAAAATACCTATTTGACGCAGAAATGGAACTATAAAAAGGTACTACCAGTCCAAGTCAGAGTGAACCTAGGAATAATGACAATGAGGAGGTTTATCACACTCCCAAGATCTCCGAAATTGGAACCTCACCACTAAATGCAGTTTAGCGTCGTATCCAGGACGCTGTATATCGTAGCCTTTCGTCGCAAATACTAATCCGTCTAAAATGTTATTGTAATTAGATAATTCGGATGGAACAGAAAAATGCCTCAACAAACTTAAAACAGAATTGCGTATGCGTGTAAGTTCGTTTGACATGACCGAAGCCATAAACACTTGGCTAAGAAAGTTATCTAATTGCAAACGTCTATTAAATTTGAAGATTTAGATTCACATATATGTCTTATTAACAGACGCGACTATTATTAACGTGGTCACCATTTGCTTTCAGATTTTATTGTAAAGATTCATTACGGTCTAAGTTGATATCCAAGTGCTCACACTTAGGGATTCTCCCAGCAGTTACGAGGTCAATTTTTTGCTATGTCATAATTTGAGGTACGTGCCAGTTTAAGACATGCTTATGTTAGGTTCACTAAAATCATTTCAGTTTCAAATCTGTTACGTCAAAGAAAAATATTATCTATACAAAATAAAAAAAAAAAAAAAAAAAAACATTAAAACTTATTTCAGCACATAATTCATTACATTCTTGTTTTTTTATAAATTACAGTGCAATAGGATCTGGAAAATGATATAGGTGGTATATTTACCTACTGATATATATATATATATATATATATATATATATATATATATATATATATATATATATATATATAAAATCCCCAATCATAAACACCGCCCCCACTAAAATAAGAAGAACTGAAAGTGAAACCTTTCCCAGAAAAATTGAATATAATGCCTCATGAATTTTCAGTTTACCATTTTCAATAAAGTTAGTGGTCTGATGAAACTCATACGTATACACAGATACCTGTGGGTAGAAATATATATATATAAGTATAAGCAACAATGATTCTGGTTTGAATTTAAATTATTTTCTGCTTCTCATTCGATGAGTCCGGATTAAAAACAAGCTCTGATGATGATTTTTTATAAATCGAAATGTTGTTCAATATTAGCTATGAATATGATATAAGATATTTTCATTTTAACAATATTGTGTATTTTTACATCCTTTTATCTATACATATGGGCGAAAGTGGTGTGCTGAATGCCATGGACTGTTCAGTCACTGGGAGTCCGTCCTTATGCATCACGGATCGATTCCCACGAGCACGAGGTGGACCTATTGGAAGGTCTTAACCATCAACATAGGTCAAGTCGGGGCATTCTACAGCCTTAGCTGACAAGGCGAGTTAATACATAAAGGATGGGAGACAGAGTAAAAGACAATATGTGTCGTATCTACTTTTGAGAAATTGACCCAGGTAATCAATACTGAAATCTGCAACAATAATAAAACTACCTTCGAGGAACGAAGCGCGCATTACAGAACATCAGCATTACCTGTTTCCTCTGTCACTCGTGCTCCTGTTTGTGGGGTAGGTCTTGGGGATACCTGCATACGCTACAAACTGATCACCGTAATTTTCTTAGTTCTCTTAAATTATTGCTGTGAAGCGGCCATGTTTCTTTGTCTGATTTTTTCACATCTCTTGCACGCCAGGCATATGCGTAAGCGCTTCGTTCCCGTAGGTAAGCTTCTCTTCAACATCAACTATTACAGTATAAAAGCATTCTGGGCATATCAAATTAAGGTTCAATAAGGAGTGACGTTGAAATCGAGCCAAAAATCGCGGAGCTTAACTGTAGGGTCGGACGAACTTTCGGTGAATTATAATGTCATTTAAGAAATGAACCATGTGCCAACGATGGCGAGATAACGGGAATCAGAACGTGATGGGTGATGGAGTAGAAAAATGTAAGGTGAGAGAGTCTGTCCTCCTATAGGATTATAACGAGATGTCATTCTGTCCGTTTGGGGAATCATAATATGGTTTAATTTAACAAACAAAATGCGTCGGCCATCGCAAGATATCGTGACAACACGCAAATTGACATGAAATGATGGGTGAACGAAATTTTGTCATTTTACTGATGAAATTAACCCATGACTCTCACCGAAAAGCCAAGGAAAAATAGTTACGGAATCTAAACCTCGTTTGTTTTTGAGAGGCCAGATGCCAAGATAAACAGGACCATATTACCTTAAGGCACCCTTATCGTTTTCATTTCATTTGGTCATTTTTTTTTCATTTACACCGTCAATATCCGGTTGTTTGTTAGGGATTAGCGTTAGGGTTAGAACCCCTAACCCTAACCATAACCTTACCCCTAACCCTAAACCCTAACAAACAACCGGATATTGACGGTGTAAATGATAAAATTACCTAATGAAATGAAATCGAAAAGGGGTACCTTAAGGTAATATGGTCCGATAAACAAACAAAATTTAGAATGGCATCTCAAAGACTTCCAAAATGGAGGAATGACCAAGACTCAAACAGTACTGTAGCATCAGCTTCTGTACTACCGAGTCAGTTAGGCTTTCTGTTAATGTAGTCATCGAAGGGTAACATACCTCGTGCAAACAGGAAAATAGTGAGAAGTAACAGAATGGGCACGAGGCGTGTTTTTTTTTTAAAGAAAATAACTCGCGAACGGCCAGGACTTCTCGGTCCACGTGTCAAAACGGGCCGATGTAACGGAATTTTGTTACTTCACAGATATAATTCAACCCAGAACTGTCACCCAAAATGGAGAGGAGAAATTGTTATGCAAACTAAACCTCCTTTGTTTGTTAGATAACGTATGCAGAGATGAAAAAACAAAATTTAGAATGGTGTCTCAATCGTTTCCAAGATAGGGTAGTGATCAAAACCCATACACTACGGAAGCGTCGGCTTTTATACCGACGAGTGAGTAGAGGCTTTCTATTCAAGTAGTCATTTAAGGGTAACATAATTCGCGCTAACCGGAGGTGAGATATAACACAATGGAGATGAGTCGTGTTAAAAACAAGAAAATAATTACTCTCGTCTCTATGTATCTATCCAGCCCATCAGCGCAATGTCAAATTATAAACGAAGTTTTCCTTCTACTAGACTGGTTGTCAGGCCAAGTTTAAAAAGCTCAGCCTGCCCAACTATTTATCCGTAGCCGAGGGAGAATAGTTAAATTCGCACCTTTCTCCAAGTGTATTAGCGTTATGTGAAATGCAAACAACCTTGTCTAGCATTCGAACTCAGTTCACAGTGTCCATCTCCTAAGTGAGTATCCATTACACTACGAGCACTATTATTATTCTCGTCTATGGTCGTTTGGGATGTCGGTCGTTTGTTCATTCTGGGAAATCTGCAAGCGAAATTAACCAACTGAAGGCTTTTAGCGATGACCATCACAGAATGGTTTAGCCTCTTGCTGAACGTGTTCTCTAACTCCTGCTTTGGTGGTCAAAATGGCATTTTTTGAGCGCACAAGTGGCTCAGATCGGCTTTTCTGAGAATCAAATACCTCATTTTCTGATTGGTTTGGAAATATCTTTTAACACTTTTTTCTTAGCGGATTCTTTTCGAAATTGAATACGTAGAGTCGGTTGAATTTCGGTCCGTCTTTGTCATATGAACTGGTCACAGTCGTCGATGTAACCAGTTCCATTCGGGTTGTTGATAGGAGCTCCAACAATAGCCACGAAAGAGTAATGTTTCTGTTAAAGAGTTAATAAACCTGCAAATGAATGTGAAAGTCTATTGAATTGAATCCTTTCAATTTCCCGAAATGGTTTCTTTCTTGATTAATGTTCGGGTGCAACGAAAGTAATTTTCTTATTTAATCAAATATATTTATTAAGTTTATGTTATACTCTACATTTGGTATTTGTCGATGAATCAAGTTCTTCCGAAAATCTCCCTACTCGTCAACAAAAGTCATCATCGTTAAATTGATAAATCATATTTTGTAGTCAGTTGGGTAAGATATTATTTAGTCAATTACTCGACTCAAATTCTGTGCACAGAGTCAGCGCCTATGAAACACAGTTTGAAAAATATCTGAGTATTGCAAGATTTTCAATAAAAAGAGACAACACACAGTAGAAAAGCGTGTGTTAATTATTTCGGTACATATCGCATTCATGCGTCCTAGCCTCCTGCCCTAAAAAACGCTGTGCCTGCTCAAAATCTGCCACGTGCTAGTTATGAACTCCCTAGCGGTTTGAAGGCGTTTTTGCTGAAAAGATAATGCGATATGAAAGCGATATTTAACACCCCCGCCCATGTCTTCTCTCGACAAGTAAATGTAAATATTTTACCCCCACCCTTTTTTAAATATTTTTTTCGGTATTTTCATTTTATTTAATTCAAATCAACTGTCACAAATTTTTAAATAAATACGGAAAATACAAATAAAAAATCAAACTATCTAGATATTCTTTTTCATTTTAATTCAAAACAAATGTCAGAAAAACAATCAATACATTAAACAAAAACAAATAAAAAATCAGAATATTTAGATATTCATTTTTATTTTAATTAAAAAATGTCAGATCAAACGGCTAGAGAGTTCATAACTAGCACGAATCAGATTCTAAGCAGGCACTGCTTTGCGTTTTTTAGGGCAGCATGACAGGACGCACGAAAGCAATATGAACCGTTATTTGATGACCGGAAAAGCTGATTATCTACAGATGAAGTTTAGCATCATACTCATCTGTTTGGGAGGTCTTACACCACTTCAATAGATACAAGCATCGTCTCAAATCACCATTGACAGAGTGATCATCTCTCATAGGTAAGATTGAAAAAAGCCTGAAAAATTTCGATCTGGTTTGGTTTAGTTTTGTTTTACGGCATATCAACCTCAGTGGGTCATTTAATGCCAATAAAGTTTTGAAATAACTCAATTCTTAATGGATAATACATTCTTTTATAAATATTTTTTCTATTTAACCCATAGTACATAACAGGTACTGCCACTCCGGGGCAGAGTGGACCAGGGAGCAATGGTGAGGAAGGGGTGCTCCACATTCCCCAAACCTCCAAAACTGGAACCTCACCATCAGAGTTTAACGTCCATCCCAGGACATGTAGAACCTCAGTCACTGCCTTCTAGCAACCATATTATAACAAGGGGTTGAGGCTTGCCATAAGGGTAATATGGTTGTGAAAATCATATAGGTGCTAGGGCTTGACGTGACCAGCTGATTGATCGGAGGGAGGCCTCTCCGACCGCCCGTCTAGCCCAAGATAGGGCCAAAGTGGAGTATTGCAAGTCATGAACTGCTCATCCACCTGGGCTCTATCCTTAAGCATCACGGGTCGCCACCCACGACCAACAGCTGGCCCCATTGGGGGAGTCTTACCCCTCTGCAGAGGTGCAGTTGGTGCATTCTAACGCCCAGCCGGCAGGGTGGTTCGATCTGAGAAACAAGTTATCAGAATATACCTTTCAACTAAAGGCTTAAATACTGCGTGGGAACTGCAACTCATATATATTGACCCGAATATTTGAAGCAAATCAAAGAGCGATCCATTGACACAGCAGGGTTAGGCCAGCCAAGGTTGGAACTGGAAGAAATAAAAGATGTTTAATGTAACTGATACATAACAGCAGTTTCTTCTAGACCCTGTAATACGAAAAACGACGACAAAGTCACACTTCATCATCGATCATCTATACCAAAGTGGTCACGTGAACATCCAGTCTTATCTGAGGGATTTCGGTAAATAATAACCGCCATATTTTTCTGATTTATGTCTCTTCTGCGTCGTAAAAAGACGATTCCAGTCAGCAAAAAATAGATGTTATATACCCCTTCATAGAGAGAGAGAGAGAGACAGACAGACAGACAGACAGACAGATAGATTTATAAAAAAAACATTCGTTTGTGACGTGTGTGTGTGAGAGAGAGAGAGAGAGAGAGAGAGAGAGAGAGAGAGAGAGAGAGAGAGAGAGAGTGAGAGAGAGAGAGAAGAGAGAGAGAGAGAGAGATTTAACAAAAACATTCATTTATGACGTAATCACTTTTAAATACATTTTCCTCATATTACATCGTAAAGCAAAAATCACCGACACGTATACTTAAATGTCCTGACGGTTTTAGCTAAAGTATGTTAAAATGAATATTCCGTACATGTAAACAAAAGAGATAGAAACACTTGTATTGACTCATTAAAACAATACATGTCTTCCTTAACACCGTATATATATATATATATATATATATATATATATATATATATATATATATAATCATACTGTCCATAGAAAAAAAATTTGGAATTACTTAAATCATATCACCGGAGGCTCATATTTTCGGATGTAATAAGGATCCCGACTCTGCGAGTTTAACATCATTGCAGATTCATGTTGCTGGACTTGTTACATTTTTAAACTTTCATTTGTAACCGGAACATTTTCCTGAACTTTTTTGATATTCATATACATTTTTACTGCAAACTCTTTTGAGCTTTTTATGATAAAAAGGCTTAAACATTTTAAAAATAAAATTTATTTTATTTTTAACAACACATATGTATTTTTAAATTAAAAAAAAAAAAATCCGGTACTGATCGAGAGCGTTCTGTGCCTTGTAATTACTGATATATTCATTTCGTTTTTCCGCTTACAATGTTGCTTTGAAAAAGACATATTCATAATGTCGAAACAGATATCTGTCAGCAAAAATGTTTAACATCTTGTTTTCTATAAAACTTTCTATATATTATACATATATATATATATATATATATAATATATATATATATATATATATATGTATTATATATATATATATATATATATATCAATGTATATATATATATATATATATATATATATAATGTATATATATATATATATATATATATATATATATATATATATATAATTCTGATTTTGTACAGATTTTTTTGTTTTTATACTTTATTCTTATGCTTCAAAAGACCAAACAAACAACGTTCACAAGAACATAACACATAATATATATATATATATATATATATATATATATATATATATATTAGAATAGTCTAGACAAAATCAATGCCGATTGATAATTGTCAGTTCCCTGTCTATGTAATCATCATACCTCTAGGCAGAAACTGATTGTCCTCATGCATCGTTGACTCCGTGTCTACGCCATTCTAATTTACATGTAGATATGGTCTTTGACCGAAATTGAGTACTCTTTTTCTGTTAAAAAAGCAGTATTCACCGAACTGAAAAGGCCATGTAATTTGTCAATCCCTGCTGAACTTGCAAAAAGAACAGGCTTAATAAACACAGGTAAAATATTGTTGTTTTGGCATGTTCATTTTTGAATGGTGTGCGTAAGTTATTGTGCGATCAGAAGAGCGGGAAGGAAGTGAATTCTCGCGTGGATTCAACCGATATTTCCAGCTCGTGAAACACGTTTCGGGAGAAACATTTGTGAGCGGAAGTAAGTTAATGGCAAAGAATCGTGTTCTGCTGCAATATTCAAGCGTGTTAATCTCGACATCCGGCGAAGCCTTACATATTGCCGGATGAAAATTAACATGAACAAAACACTGAAATGACATCAAGTAGAATCCATAAATAGGGATTCGCTCGTTTAATTCGAATATTCCCTTTTCTTGTATTCTATTTTCTTAACATTGGTTGGCATCTCAATGGGCATAGTTCTTAGCTTTTCTCAAATTTCCGATCCTATTTAAGTGCATAGAATTATTCATGGATCGGGATTACGAAATACAAAAAAAACAAAAAAAAACAAACAATAACAACTCCAAAACAAAGCGATTTTAACATAATGTAAAGGTATGATTCTCTGGGGTGATGCTCTATTATAATTTGAGATATTTCTTTATATCAATACACATATAAATGAACTCATAAGTGACGTTCTTCTGTGGAAGCCATCATATGGGCAGGCCAGGTAGGCCTTCTATTAAATACGTACATAGACCAATTCTGTGTCGATACAGGATGCTGCATAGAGAACCTACCAGGGGAAATGAATGATAGAGACGGTTGGCGAGATTTTTTAATAAATATCGTGCTACTAGCGCGACATGATGATGATGATGATATGATTATGATGAAGTTATGAACAGATATAAACGTGGTAGTGACCCGTGATGCGTAAGGACGGAATCCTAGTGGCTGGGGTGTCCATGACTTGTAACATTTCAATTAGGCCCTTACGTAGACTAACGGATGGTCGGGGAGGCCTCACCCGATCAATCGGCTGGTCACATTAAGCTCTAGCTCTCATATGATTGCCCCGATCCTATTGCCGTTATGGAACACCCCCGGCCCTTTTTATCATATATATAATATAAGGCGGTGGCTGAAGGCCTTAGTGTCCTAGGTATGTCATTAAACGTCATCTAATGGTGATGTTACAATAGTGGTGCTCTTGCGAGCGTGGACTACCACTTCATTGCAATTACCTTCAGGTCCACCCTGACCCGGAGTGGTAGTACCTATCTATGGGTTCAATAGAAGAAAATGTCTTAACAAAAATGCGTTTAAAAAATGAGTTCAGAAAATAATTTTCAGTATCCATCAAGAATGAATAGAAACAAACATCTTCGGCATAAAATAACCCAACGAGGAAGGACATGCCGTAAAATCCAAAGAAAAGAAAGAAAAAAGAAAGTAATCCGACATATCAATATAACATAAACCTACCTCTAATTATTCAATGTTTATTCAAGTATTCAATAATTTAAATACATGATTTGATCATAGTTTGATCTTGATATCCCATAAGATGGCGTGGTTACAGCTCTGAAATCAATGGGGTTAACACTTACTTGCCATTAGTCTCTAACACAATCTGTACCAGTGTGGTAGTACCTTGTAGGATTATGTCTAAAATAAGTAGTAAGGTCGGCAGGCTAGTCTAGTGTCAGTATCCGCCGGACAGTGAGGGATTCTATTCCCCTTTCCCTAGTGTTGGACCAGGGAGAATGTTTTTTCTGGAAGCACTTCGTTGGAGTACACGAAGTACAAGTTGCACTGACAGGTACAACTTGTGAGAGTTCCCGCTTCGCCTTGTTAGAGAGATCAGATTTTCATGTGATCAATAATCTGTCTATAGCAGTCCATACCCTCCCAGTTGCGCTGACGCAGGTACAACTTGGGAGAATTCTCGCTTTGCCTTGACAGAGAGATCAGATTTCCATGTGATCAATAATCTGTCTATAGCAGTCCATACCTTCCCTATTCGTGTTTGATATTCCTTCATGTAGATGTCGATGAGATATTACTACCTTGGTATATGAACGAGCCCCAAAATTTCAAAGGCTTGCCACACAGTGTGGGGATGACTCTATCTTTTTTTTTAACTCATAAACTCAGTTATATCTATGTTCACGTATAGGTCAATGTCTCTTGCCGGATTCGCTAGACTATGCACTAATCTTTATTATGAAATGAATTCATCCCTTTTCAAATGGGTTTATCGTGATGAACTCGACCGATTAACACGTCAGTCAGAAATGTAATACGTGTTATTCCATGTCAAATCACACAGAGAAAAGTAAAATTGTCACCTACCCACTTCAATTTTTCAGAATTTTTTCCACTTGGGAACTATGCTAACGTTAGACAATCCCGAAAATGTCAGATTCCAATTCCAAAAATTGGTCGAGTTATGTCGATTTTTATATTAGCGTTAAAGAATGCGTATGCATTACGGCGTTTTGTACTGGGCTAACCAAAAGGTTGATTCTATGTTTGACATTAAGTGATATCAGGAAATTTTAGTTCTAACTAACTTCATTCGGAAAGATCGTCTTTGACGGCTGTCATATTTGTATTCATTTAACAAAATTGTCTAGATACATTATATTTTGTTGTGCTATTCTAACGTTAAAATGAAAAAATACGTAACATTTTCGGCACATCATACATTATAAGTCGATTTTTAGCTCTCCAATTTTGGCGGGGTTGGAAAAAATGGCGACTTTTTGCAACTTATTTTTGTCTGTAAAATGAGTTCTAGAGCTTTCCTACTACTAAAAATTAGTTCATAAAAGCATTTTTCTCGATAAATCCAACAATACTCTCAGAAAAATCTTAAAGTCAACCACTTTTAAGTCATTAACAACATTAAATAATAAAAAGTTGTCTAACTTTCTGAAAAATTGAAGTAGGTGGGTTACATGATTTGACATGAAATTACCCATACACGAGATTCTTCCAACTAGTTTTGAACATGTACGGTACTTTCTCCAAAGACGGCGCAGATATTTTTGGCTTGTTCTCAATGTCTGCTTTTTAAAAGTTAAAATGTATAATGTGTCGAAAATGTTACGTATTTTTTTTTTTTTTTCCATTTTTAACGTTAGAATAGCACAACAAAATATAATGTATCTAGACAATTTTGTTAAATGAATACAAATATGACAGCCGTCAAAGACGATCTTTCCGAATGAAGTTAGTTAGAACTAAAATTTCCTGGTATCACTTAATGTCAAACATAGAATTAACTTTTTGGTTAGCCCAGTACAAAACGCCGTAATGCATACGCATTCTTTAACGCTGATATACGAACTGACTGAACTCATGCTTGCCTTCCATGTGTGTGTAGTTGATGGGCTGGCTGTGTGCAAATGTGAGGGTGCGTGTCTGTATTTATGTCTTTCATTCTCAGAGCCGACGTACTCGTCGTATTTAATTGAATTCGTCTTCCCAGCAAAGCCAGCTTCCTAGCATAAAGAGATGCAGACAATTGAACTTATTCAACGTGCTCTGTCTCATCCGACTACATGCGCCAGAATATGATCCTTAGTCAGGAGGGCGACCGGTAGCAGTATGTACGATCGACTGGCATAGAAACACGCGTAGGTGTGGTTGAAAAGGACACGCCTCGTTCTTTCTGTTCGGCAGAGACACAATATAATATAGATGCACTCCACAGAGGCATGTCTTCAAATCTATTGAATGCTTACAAGTTTTTCGATATCCTGTAATACAGTGAGCGGTCGTGATTTCTTAACGACGGATCCGACAGTTGAAAACAGAGACGCATGTTAGCAGACAGCGAGTCAATGCAGGGAGAGTGTCTTGCTATGACACTAACGCACGTACACGAACGTACGCACGCATATACACGCGCAAACACAGATATCTATCTATATATCACACGTTCTGCCCCCCCTCTCTCTCTCTCTCTCTCTCTCTCTCTCTCTCTCTCTCTCTCTCTCTTGCTTATATATATATATATATATATATATATATATATATATATATATATATATGTTAATCAAAGTCAGATTCTGATTCGGAGGAGTTTTGGCTGTTAAGATCGCATCTATGTTTCTGAATAGATATGTTTAAAAAGTAAAGCATGGAAATAGAAGAAACGATATATATTTTGTATTATTTGGACAATTGTCCTCATCCTTATTGTTATCTGTAAAACGTTTCGGCTGATGTGCCCTCCGGCCTTCTTCTTAGTCCGAATAATCAAAATAATCCAGATTAACAAACCTCATCTCAAAAATTCAGAGAAACGATGTTTATTTGCGTGCCAAAAACCAATATAATTAAATAGAATTGTTACAATAAACGATATGATCGGTGGAACATTATTTGTACTATATACTAATACTTAACTCATATATATATATATATATATATATATATATATATATATTATATATATATACAAAGCAAACTACAGACACGTGTTTCGAGGTATCACCTCTCATCAGTGCAGTTATACCGTTTTTTAGCAACTACCTCTGGCCGGGTTCAAGACCCGAACGAACTTTCGCTCGCCAATCCTCTTACCCATACGGCCACAGTCAGCTGCCAAGTATAGCAGGCTATTTAATCGTACATTTCTAAGCGGAATGAACTCACCTAGAGGTTCAAACTTTATGTAAACAAAGTGAGTCTTAGCTGTACGCCGAATACGGTGAATTTTGTAATTAAATCCCTTCTAAATAAAGTGCTCAACCGAAATTGGGAGCGTATAATAAAGCAAACTACAGACACGTGTTTCGAGGTATTAACTCTCATCAGTGCAGTTTTTAGTAACTACACACACATATATATATATATATATATATATATATATATATATATATATATATATATATACTAAACCTTCTACCCGAGTAGGATGTGACACATGGTCAATTTACAAAGAGGAATTTAACAGATTTTATTTCAGTGTTTTCCTTCTCTTAGATAGGTTGTCTAACGAAAGTTAACGGGTAATATCTGCCTAACTATTTACCCATGCCTGGAGGGAGAATAGTTGGATTCATACCTTTCTCCATGATATTTGCACTACGTAGAATGTAAACAGAGTCGTCCTGGATTTGAATATGAGTCACCGACTCTATTTTCTATGATACACTATCTTCACAATTCATATACTATCTTTACAAATCAAAAGACTTTTCAAATCTAACACGAATCAAATTACAGATGCAAATACGCAATTTATTTGCTGGGCTGCGTAAGCTGACAGAACAATGCGTTATTGTCAGAATCGCCATTTTACTTAAAAGAAAATAACTATAGATACAGAATCAAATCTCAGGATTACAGATTTCCGCTCAAACAGTCATAGTTTTAACAAATAGAATGAATATGATCTTTAGGCACCCCCGTTTGATCTCGATTGAGAAAGGACATGTTTTTCATTTACACCATCAATATCCGGTTGTTTTAACAGACGATTTTTATATCTAAAAAAAATTTATAAAACTAACCCCTAACCCTAACCCCTAACAAACAACCGGATATTGACGGTGTAAATGAAAACATTCCTTTCTTAATCGAGATCAATAAGGGGTGCCTAAAGGTAATATGGTCCGAATTGTCAAACATAGAGGATATATATGTGGAAAGACGATTGGAATAAATCCGACAGGATGTGGTAGAGATATGAAAAACACAAGGACAAAACTCAGACAAACGTATGTAGGATAAATTTCGCTAGAGCTTTGAGCTCGGCATCATCAGTCGGATGCTGAACTCAAAGATCTAGCGAAATATAGCCTACATACGTTTGTCTGAGTTTTGCCCTTGTGTTCCTCATATCTCTACCACACACACACACACACACACAAACACACACACATATATATATATATATAGGTGTGTGTGTGTGTGTTTTGCGAATTTTATTTACATAGGCTACAGTCTGAGTTAGTCAGCAGATTATCCTCGAATCTTAAAACGCTTTCAATCCTCGATGTCGTCTGCATTAATGTGCAGCTGCGTACAACTAAAGTAAGTGCATCAGACTTTGTTGATCCATTCCATTACACGTATTCCAATATTTCTTTGCTACTCTGGAGATTGCATTAAAGTGCATCCGATGGAATTGCGAAGAGGGTAGAATCGTCCTTTTACTGTCATTATCCACTGGTACACTCAGAACAGGAGTGGTATTACTCGTTAGGTCCCAACTATGGTTCAGTCCTGTCGGCTGGGGCTGTAGAATACACGGGCTTCACCTCTGCGCAGGGGTAAGACCCCTCCCCTAATATAGCCACCTGTTGGCCATTGATAGTGACGCGTGATGCTTAATGACAGAATCCTGGTGGGTTCGACTTTAACCCTCAGTTGGACTAGACGGGCCGTCGTAGAGGACCCCTACAATCAAGCCGAGTAACTATATGATTGTCACGACTGTATTGCTCTCATGGAACGACCAACGCTTTTATCAAATATGTGCTAGAATGCTAGAAGACAGTGGCTTAGGTTTTTACTATCCTGAATAATACACTAAACTGCATTTAGTGGTGATGTCTCAATTTTGAGGCTCTGGTGAGTGTGGACTATCCTTCCATTGCGATTAATCCAAAGTCCACTCTGATTCGGGTGTACCTGTTAGAGATCCGTCAATGGGTTAAATCGACAAAAATGATTTTGGTTTGGTTAGGTTTGTTTTACGGCATATAACCTCAGTGGGTTATTTAATGCCGATAAAGTTTTAAAATAAATTCATTCTTAATGGATAACAAATTTTGTTTATCAACTCATGTTTTTCTATTTAACCCATAGATGGGGACAAAAATGAGTTTTAAAAATGTTTAAAAAACATTAAATACCCAACAACAATGAATAAAACAAAAACGTCTTCGGCATAAAATAACCCAAGTGTTGACCAAGCAATCAAACAAGCAGCTATAGTTAAGATAGATCTACTTAAAAAGTATGAGTATTGGATAGAGATTCTTAAACCCGTATAACTGTGTGCAAAACCAAATAGTTATCAATATATTAAATATTTTGCCTATCAATTTCCCCCCACGGCTGTCATGAATACTCTTGGTATTTTACCCTATATGATGGGATATTTCAAAGTCCACTATCCATTTACCTCAGAACTCATTCTATTCAAATAGTCCTATTATTATTGTAATCTGAGTTCTTCTGTTCGCTTATCATCAACTAAACATCAGCGGGTTACGGTAGGATCGCAGTGGTGGGAGAGGCGTTGTGAAAGGCTTAAAGACAAAGTTAGTTAGGCAAAGAGTTAAATAGGAATTGTTACTCTAAACTATATTATACTTTGCAATTCATCAGTATTAGTAATACTTGAAACCATATTGCTATTTGTAAGTTATCTGTATTATGGCTAGTTACTTGAAGCTATAAAAGTTTACGAATGATCATTAATTTTCGGTATATATATATATATATATATATGAAGCTGGTGACATTTTACATAGCGCTAATACCCTTGGGAAAGGTATGAATTCATATATTCTCCCTCCATCTATGGGTTAAATAGTAGGGCAGACTGGGCACTTCAGCTTTGGGTAGGTAACCAGTCTAGGAGAGGGATAACTCTGAATTCAAAATTCCTGAGGTCGGTCGTTGATTGGGTTTGTGGCAACCCTTGATGCACCAATTCTTTCCTATCGACTGTGCCAAAAAGTGTGGATGGTCCAGCACAAGCCATCACCACCATAAACAAATCACTGTGTGGGTGTTCATTATGTGTATGAACCCTCATGCGTCAAAAGTTGACGAGAGAGTCTATAATATATATATATATATAGTAAGTAATGCCGAAAAAAATGGTCATCTGTCGGTATTAGCCGAACAGCGAGAAAGTCTATCCCATGTTCATCAGCGCTAGACCAGAAATATTGTTTTGCGTATGAGGTGGAGTGCCACAGCTACCATCAGCGCCCCACTTAACAGTACGGATCCAAGCCGTGTTACTCATACTCTGAGTTAAGGAAGTTTGTGTCGAACACGGAACCTTGTGGTTCCTAGGCGGATACTCCACCGACTGCGTTAAATGTCCCTTATATCATCATCATTGTTAAATATAAGACCACAATCCGGCCGATATTTCTTCAGTCTTCTTTAAGTAAACAGATTATTAGCCCGATAAAATAACGTGAAATGTTGTAGTCACCAAATATTAGATAGCCTAGTTTATCCAACCATTTTATTCACAGCCAGGAGGGGAAGTTTGTCATTTTTATAAAGTAATGTACATTATAAAATAAGAATAAAACGAATGGAAAAATACAGCGGTCACAGAATTTGATAGATTATCACCATTGTGGCATCTGGAAGCACGGCTCTCATTATCTTAGAGGGTTCCGTGATCAGGCTAATCTGGGAAAATTGATTATAATTTACTCATTTGGAGACTGAGCTTAATAGCTGATGAAAGATAGAACAGATTATAATTTAGTTAGATAGAGACTGATCGCCCGATTCGGACAAACTTAGTTATGTATCACGAGTCGGCAAATAATGAGTCGTCAAATAAAGGATTCGGGAGTAGCAAATGTATAGACTGAAAAATATGCCCCTGTGTTGGTTACATGACTAATAATCTAAGAAAGATGGGACATACAGACATGTCGGCAACATTGATGGAAGAAAGAACACTATCCCTGATTTAAAGAAACAAATAGCTCCAGAGAAAAGAGAACTCCGAAAAAACAACGCCCAAAGGACGTGTAAACATGGGGCCGAGGGAACTATGATAAAAGAAAATGTAAGAAATAAAAAGTAAAATATACAACAGAGGATAGAAGTTATGGTTTCATGCGTTTTACCAGGACATTAGTGCAATATGAATCAAATATCCTTATCGGAAACTTGAAATCGGCTTTCCGATTCCAGGTTCCTCGCCGATCACTAAAATACAATTAGCCCTGACTAAAATATAAATGGACGCAACCCAGACATCGCCATTGTGTTTCATTAGATTTGTATAAAGAAACAGAAAGATTGATATTCAACTCCTTAACAATACTAGAATGGGTTCTGCTCTTTCTACCATTGATGTACTTTATTGAAATAACATCTTTTCTTAGTCGGCGTCTGTGCCCATTCGACCACTACTGGTTGAATGATTTGTATCCGTCCTGGGTACCATCTTGTTTTGGTTCTGTGTCAGCAGGCACTGAGCTCATTGAAGATGTCTATAGAATATCAAATAGGTTTCAAATTTATGAAAAAAAATAAATGCTTCTATGTAATAGTGTTTATGTAAACAGTGGAAGAAAGAGTACCAATTTTTATCTGAGCGAAAACAATGTTTGCTTCTAAATACTAAAGTAATCACTGTATAAATTCGTTTATAGGGCAAAAACAAAACTCTGAAAGAATTTGGAACGCGATGTAATTGATCAATTTGTCGGATACTATTTATCAATAGTCAATGTTTTTTTTTTCAGTATTAATTCCACTTGGCCGACTGCCACTGATCGAAGTTTTCAGTTATCGTTTGGTATTGGCACAATCAGTAGTTGATTATATTGATTTTGGCACAAATGAGCTTGATAATAATTTTACTTCGATTAAAACTATAAATAAATAAATAAATAAATAAGCTGACTTCATTCTGGGTACCATGTGCATATCAATACAAAACAGGTATTCACCAATAAAAAAAACTATGAACTTTCCAAAACATGTTCCGCCCTGTCGGATGGAGCAGTAGAATACGACGTCTGCACCGTTGCAGAGGGGTAAGGCCCACTTCAGTGAGGCAACTTGGTGGCCGAGGGTGCCGACCCGTGATACTTAAAGACTGAATATTGGTGGCTGAAAGGTCCATTACATGCAATACTGAACTTTGGCCCTTAAATTTGCTAAATGGGCGATCGGAGAGACCTCCTCCGATCAAATCGGATGGTCAAGTCATGTCTATATGATTGTGCCGACCGTATTGTCCTATGGCAAGCCCCAACCCTTTTTATCATAAATGTGCTAGAAAGCGATGGTGAGGGCCTTATACGCCTGGGTATGAACTTAAAATGCATCTAGTGGCGAGGCTCCAATTCTGGAGCCCTGGGAGGTGTGGAGTACCCCAAGGTCCACTGAGACCCCGAATGATATTACCTATTAGAGTCCCATCTCTGGGTTACATAGTGTTAAAAATGATTTTTTTAAAAATAGAATACATAAAAAACATGAAAAACATCTTCGGGATAAAATAATAATAAAAAATGCCATGCTGTAAAATCCAACCAACCAAAATGTGTTCACTGATCACTCATATATATTCACACATTCTGTAATGGTTATCGTCGTAGTAAATTGACTCGGTGAACCGAGTTCGAATCCTATTTGCATTTCACATAGCGCTAATACCCTTGGGTAATGTATGTCTCCAACTATTCTCCCTCTAGCTATGGGTAAAATAGTGGGACAGACTGGTTAGATAAATACTCTAAGAGGAAGAAAAATTCTAAATGTTAAACTCCCTTTAAAAATCAATCTTGTGTCAGAACCTGGTCGTGCTCTATATATACTCGTAATCCCTAAAAATTAATAATTATTTCAAATAAATATTCAATTGCATTATTTTTTTAAGACTTGGAGAAATTGTAATAATCCATATTTAAAAAAAATTGATTTTGAAGCCTAAAAATGTTCATTCTTTTAGGTCGAGTTGTAAGATAATTAGAGATCTCCTTTAATTATTTTAATAATGTGTTATTGATGTTTTTGTGTTTAGAATTGAAACAAACAAAAGAGAATGATAGAGAAATATTTTTGGAATGAAAAAAACCCGAGAGTCAAAGTCAATAATCAGTTGATTAGAGAATCAGATGATATTTTAATTTTAATGTTGACGTGGACGAGCCGATTAAATATCGTTAGTATATTTAAAAACCATGTTCTACGATAAGAAAGAAGGGCATTCGCCGGACAAAAATGCGCACAACGAACTGATGTCCGGTCTTCCGTCTTATTTTTTCTTTCTTTCTGTCTTGACTATTGGCGTAAACAACTTGTCTCTGTCTCTTAATTGTTATTATGAAATATTTCGAAATGATTAAAACTTCTGCATTCAGTAATCCCTAAGGAGTAGTTATATATATAAAAGTGTGTCAAAAAGTATTGAACTTTTCGGTACTTTTTGACACACCTTGTATTCTGAAAAATTAACGTTCCATTCATTCTTCATTTCTATCTTGGTTAATTACAGCTTTAAAATATGTACTTTTTGATGCACCTTTTATTCTGAAAAAAATAGCGTTAAATGTATTGTTCATTCCTATCCTGTTAAATACAGCTTCAATCTCGATAATCTTTTGACACACCTTGGATATATTTATCTCCAACTCTCTCCCCCCCCCATCTCTCTCTGTTTCTTTTTGTCTGTCTGTCTGTCTGTCTGTCTGTCTGTTCATTTATTCTTCTTCTCAATCATCTCGTTTTGTTTCCCTTTCCTTTTTTTCTTCTTTTTCTACTCTTTTCTCACTGTCTTTCTCCTCTATTTTAATCAGACTTAGAAAATTTCGATATTAACTAACCCAGATGGAGTTGATATGCCGTTAAACAAATAACAAAAATAAATCACAGAATTCTTTGTACCAATCACCATGACGTCATCTTTGCATCAGCTTAAATGATAACCGGACGCAAATAGCACAGACATAGCCATTATGTCTCCTAAAAACATATGTAAGGAAAAGAAAGATTTATATTCCGCTTCTCTACATGTTAGAGATGGATTCCGCGCCCCTACTTTTTGTACCAATAAAGAGACAAATGGGGAATTTTATTGAAACAAATTGGAGACAAAAAATCATTGGGATGTTAATGTTAAAAAAGGCACCTGATTTGGCAATAAGCACAGAAAGGAGTTCTTATTTCAAGAAGGAGATTTTTACGAGCGAACGTGAGGCGTTTACCAAGTCATCCACCTTAGATGCCATCTTGTTCTTTCTAAGTATCATTATCCTAAGGCGTTCCGACTTTATATTAATTGGCACCGTCTACTTTTCGAGTCAGTTGGCTCCGAGCTGTCATTGTAAATCTCCTCTGGCTCGTATCCGACTATTTTGATCTCATTATGGGCTAAGTTAAAGCTTCGCTTTATCACTTTCGGCAACGAAAAGTTGGCCTTAAAAATAGGTCAGTCTAGAGGTCTACAGACCAAAGAAGTTAATAGGAAACGAATACGTTTTCGGACCCCAGCAATTATTAGGCCCTTATATATATATATATATATATATATATATATATATATATATATATATGTGTGTGTGTGTGTGTGTGTGTGTGTGTGTTTGTGTGTAGTCCGAGTAGTGGTTCAACTTTTTTGTTGGAGAAGTGTTATGTCAGTCTTTTGCCCCTACTTATCAATACTTTATGATTAGTCGAATTTTAATAATAATAATCTTAATATATATATATATATATATATATATATATATGCAAGGTGTCTCCCCAAAACTATCGATACTTTTGTACTTTTTGACAAACCTTGTATTCTGAAAAGAAATAACTTACCTTTCATTCTTCATTTCTATCTTGGTAAATACAACTTTAAACTTGGTACTTTTTGACACACATTGTATTCCGAAAAATTAAAGAATGGAGCGTTATTTTTCAGAATACAAGATGTGTGAAAAGGTACCAAAAATCTTGATACTTTTTGACACACTTTATATATATATATATATATATATATATATATATATATATATATATATATACGTTTTTTAAAAGTGAATGTTATAAAATATTCCAACTGCAGTTTCTTGCCGTAGCAATTCTTCAGGGAATTATTGCTTATTCCATCCATCTACTTTTATTCTTAAATCGATTTTTATTAATCCAGAAGTAAATTTGTTTGCTTCGTGGATTAGCAAAGATTCGTGATATATATATATATATATATATATATATATATATATATATATAGTTTTCTCTATCTATAATGAAAGAGATCTCAGCAACATTGATAGAGCATACATATGTATATACACACACACACAAACACACCACACAAACATATATATATATATATATATGTGTGTGTGTGTGTGTGTGTGTGTGAGAGAGAGAGAGAGAGAGTAGCAGCTATGTTTATCCTTTGAGGGAGAGCCTCGTGGTGTAATGGCTAACGTACTGGATACATCGTAATAAGTGAGTTCGAACTCGAGTCACACCTTGACGTTAATTTTCACATTCACGTACTTGGGAAAGGTATAAACCCCCTCCCCTCACTCCCAGATATGTACTACTAGCGTTTTTTCTTGAACAACGGTTTTGGCATTAAATAACATACGTAGATTGATATTCGATTAAACAAAGAAACCAAACCAACCTAAATTTTACAGCTGTTCAACATTTTATCGTTCCTATGGGCCGGGTTAGCTCAGTCGGTAGAGCGTTCGGCTAGAAACCACAAGGTTCCTAGTTCGATACCGGTCCTCGCCAACTCAGCGTATGAGTAGCACAGGGATCTGTGCGGTAAAGTAAGGAGCTGGTGGTAGGTGTGGTGCTCCACCCAGACGCCAAAACAATCTCCTTCGTCTAGCGCAGGTGAAAAGGGATAGACTCCCTGTCTGTTTGGCTGATACCGACTTTACGCCGCCCCGACGACTTTATTTACTGACTAAAATTAAGACTTTACATTATGTATTATTGAAGCATATGGTGCAATGATTAGAGTGTAGAGACCGGACTCGTCGACTCGAGTTCAAATTCTGGTCGTGGCTGTTTGCATTTCACATAGCATTAATACCCTTGGAAAAAGTATGCATCCAACTACTTTCTCTCCATCTAATGGTCTATTTAACCTTGGCTAGGTAAGCAGTCTAGGTGAAGGAAAACTCTGAAATCAAACCTGTTAAACTCCGCTTAAGAAATTGACCTTGTGTCACATCCTGCTCTTGCGGGGGGGGGGGTTAATATATATATTATGTATTTGGAATAAAAGACGATTTAGATCAATACTTGTCTGAATTTTAGATATGAGTCTTGATATGTATAATTTTGATGTTTTCGAACTGTTTTCCTCATCATTGTTGTGTTCTGTACAATGTTTCGGTCGCTGTATGCTCGGATACACAGGAGCACTTGAGGAAGGCCGGAGGATACAGTGGCCGAAACGTTGTGATTTTACATACCACTATAATGACGAGGAAAACAGTGGGAAAAATCAAAATTATGAAGATCAATGCTCTATTCAAAATATATAATATCATATTATAAATATCATTCAATATAACTTCACTCTGGTCCCGTTAACGTGAAGATCCATTAGTATTTATAGTAAATTGATCCAGAGAATTAGGACATATACGCTGAACACTGTTGGCAAATTGATGTAGAGTAGTAAACACGCCCTCAGCAATCTACCAAATGGACTTGCTCATAGCCTTAATATAGTCTACGATTAAAGTGAATGAACAAGCTGAATAATATTAAGACTGACTTCACAGCGTTTCGCTATATCACATTTGATCCTCCTCTATTTAGTATATATGGAGGCGCGTGTCATAATGGTTAGAGATATGGAGGCGCGTGGTATAATGTTTAGAGTCGTGGAAATGGACTTGTCAACCCGAGTTCAAATCCTAGACAAGGCTGTTTGCATTTCACATAGCGCTAATACCCCTAGAAAGGTATGGATCAATATATTCTCCCTCAGCTATGGGTAAAATAGTAGGGTAGACTGGGCTCTTTAAACTTGGATAGGTAACCAGTGTAGGAGAAGGAAAACTCTGAATTCAAAAATCCTGAGATCAGCCGTTGATCGGGTTTGTGGTATTCCTTGTGCACCAATTCTCTCCTATCGACTGTGCCAAAAAGTGTGGAATGGTTCAACACAAGCCTTCACCACTATAAACAAATCATTGTGTTGGTTGTTCATTGGCTGAACACTCATGCGTCGAAAATCGACGAGAGGGTCCCTTTTTTTCTATTTAGTATAAGTTGTGTTTTGTTAATTGTTTGTACTTATTTGTTGTGTGTTTTGTATGTATCCGTGAATGAATGCATTAAGCACACAATTTCTTTCTGTGTATCTTTCCACCTCGACGAAACGACAAAAAGTAAGAGCGAATTCATATGTGACGTTCTCCTATTGACACCTACCACCGGCCGAGCAGCAAAGACATACATGAATTTAAATGAGAATTGAAGTGAAAACACGCTATTCTGGGAGACTTTAATTAAAAAGAACTTCAAAACAAAAATCATAAACGTAGATATTATTAATCTGTCGTGATATTTGCGTAAGTTATTAAAACCTATATTGTTGCCAAATATTTAAACACTGATATAAATATGTAACGACACTACCAGTAATTTGTTATGAATGCTGAATTCCATCGAGTTATATATATATATATATATATATATATATATATATAAGTCACACGACATAAATATTACACACACACACACACACACATACACACGCATATATATATATATATATATATATATATATATATATATATATATATAAGTAAAGAATATATCAGAAGACTTAGATTCTTTGCGTTATAGCCTATTTCGGGAAGCCTTCGCCAAGTGTCTAAGTATCTAAATCATCAGATGTGAATTCTTTGTTACTTTTATGGAAAACAATGCAAACATTTTTATTGTCCTGTATTCCTCTGCTGCTGGTCATAAATTAAGGATTTGCCAAGTTTGTACTTTGCGGTCGGTCATTTGAATTCCTGTTAAATCATTCTATTCCAGATTTCAACTAAATACCAACCCCAGTTCCCCCTGATTTCATTTTATTTATTTCTCTATCTTATCTTCCTATTTTCTTTATTTTTGTTTTATTCCATTTTATTATATGTTCCTAAATTACTTATATATATGAAATTCCAAGAGAACCTGTTTTATCTACTCAATCTTGTAAAATACATCTATAAGATGATCGAGGAGAAGTCATCGGCGTTGTTATATCATTGGGATCATTGGAAATTTCTGGTCTCAACAACGTATTTCCTCGCCAAGGGGACCAATCGGGGTTGATCAAATCCTGACCCTTCCCTCTCGGCACATGACCTCGCCTCTTGATGACCATAGTTTTATTATACTGGTCACATGACCTCCAGACAATGGCAATAGAGCTCTCCTTATTTATATTACATTCATTTTATTACTCGAATTTGGTCTTACCAGGAAGAATGGTTGTTGTAATTTTTTTTCCTTTGTTTATTTTTTTATTTTACCCCCCCCCCCGCTTCTTTGTTGAATTTTAAAAATTTTACCATTATTTTTTCTATTTATTTATTTCCTTATCTACAAGAGAGGGGAAAACCCTTCCCTTACCAATTTTTCTTTTTACTGTATTTTACTCAATTATTTAACTAATTATATATATATATATATATATATTATATATATATATATATATATATATATATATATATTATATATATATATATGCCACGGATTTTGACGCGGAGAGATGATGGTTGGAATGAAGTTCTACATTTCTACATTATTATTATTATAATTATTTCATTTCATTTGGTTATTTAAAAATAATAATAGTTTGAATAATGTACACATGGAAAAACTCCTGACTGAAACACGTGTAAGTAAAATTGATTAAGATATCCGATTTCATCCATTCTATACTTTCTTTCCTATATATATATATATATATATATATAGAGAGAGAGAGAGAGAGAGAGAGGGAGAGAGAGAGGGGGGAGAGAGAGAGCGACTGAGCCAGAATATTATGACCAATTGCTTGATAAGGTGTTGGCCCTCTGTTTGTTTGCCAAAATCCCTAAAGTCTTCCTCTTTGATATTGATATTCCATCCTTCATCCTTTATCTGTCTTAATGTTATTTAGTGCATTTTATCCAAGTCGAATTTCTTTGTTCAACGCATCCAATTCATACATAATGAGTATAGGAAATTGTGACTAGGTTGCCAGGACAACGGTATGATGTCTTTTTCACATATGGCGCCTGCCGAGTGACAATGTATTGCACTACGGAAAGAGTTCACTGTTTTCCTATAAGATTGTTGGACATATATATTTACCAACCCCTCCACACGAGCAGGGTGTGACACAAGGTCAATTTCTTAAGCGGAGTTCAACAGGTCTGCATTCAGAGTTTTCCTTCTCCTAGACCAGTTGCCTACCCAAGGTTAAAGAGCCTAGTCTGCCCTACTATTTATTCATAGCTGGAGGGAGAGTAGGATTCATACCTTTCCCAAAGGTATTAGCGCTAAGGAAAATGCAATTACCACATCCAGGATTTGAACTCGGGGCGACGAGTTCATTTCCCATGACTTTAACCATTACACCACGCGCTTCCATATAAGATTGTTGGACATAGAGTTGCACCCGGGTTTTGGTTATATCTAGGGATGTGGTATGCATCTTCTCATAGGACATGAACCAGCAGAACGTTTCCTAAGCCCAGGCACTGCTTCAATCAGCTTATATTTTTTTTTCAAATGTGTGTCCTGATGCTTTTGCACATCTAGCCTATTGTCAATTGCATTCGGGTAAAACCCCACACATCACGCTAGACATGTTCCATTCATCAATACATTGTATATTATCAAAGGAATAATTTCTGCCATAGTAGCCTTCCATCGATAGATACTTAGTCTATTTGTTGAAGATATTCTAATTTTGTCAATATTTCGTTATTCATTACCCAAAGGCAAAGCAATATAATTCTAGCCCTAACGGCTGTGACAGTAGAATACATTGACTGCACCTCTGCAGAGGGTTAAAATCTCTCCAATGGTTTCACTTGTTGGCCATTGGTGACAACCCGTGATGCTTTTATTTGTCTCATACCCCACCTGTATGGACTGGGCACAAGGCTCCGTTTTAACGTGGGCCCACCCACAAGCCGAAGCTAATGGGTGGGAGAGAACAAAAATCCCATCGGCATTCCCTCTCAAGGGGGCGCCTCAGGCGCTGGGCAATAAACCCAGCCCTGTCCCCAAAGGGGGCAGGTATTGCCTGGAGGGATGGCCCTCTGGGATCGACGCTATTATTATAACAGAACCGGCCCAGCGGCCGAAGCTCACCGGACCCCCGGTCGAAACCGGGCGGGGGCTGCCGTGACAACCCATGATGCTTAAGGATGGAATTCTTGTGGCTAAGCAGTCCATGACACGTAACACTTCACTTTGATTTTACTTTGGGTAGACTGGTGGTTGGACCGCTCCTTCTGAACAATCGGCTATTTTGTCAAGCTCTTTCACCTATATGAATGTCTTAATCATATTCTGGTTTTGTTTTACGGCATATCAACCCCAGTGGGTCATTTAATGCCGATGAAGTTTTGAAATAAATCAATTCTTAATGGATAATACAATTTTTTTATGAATACATTTTTCTATTTAACCCAGTAACATTCCAGTGGTTGTTCAAATACCCTGGATGACTGGATGACTACTGGCAAAAATGCACGTCACAGTTGACCACGGTGATTATCCAAGGCATATTGTTTTTAAAACATTTTAAAATAGTTCAAATAGTTATTTATATATTTAAGTATATATGCTACTTATATATAATTATAATAGTCACTTATATATAATAGATATATAGATAAGTATATATGTTAATTGATAGTATATATGTTAATTAATAATAGTTATATAAATATATATGATGATTATATATATTTTTAATAGTTACTTATATATATGCTCTATATTTTTAATATATTAAGCACTTTTGGATTATTTACTTACGCCACAGCGACGGAAAACTTAAAGCGGCAATTGGATATTATATATATATATATATATATATATATATATATATAAGTAACTATTATAAGTGTCTATATAAGTAAATATTTTAAGTATAAATAAGTAACTATTTTAAGTATATATAAGTAATTATTTTAAAAATATATAAGTATATATGTTACTTATATATACTTAAAATAGTTACTTATATATACTTAAAATAGTTACTTATATATTGAACTTCTGTTTGTCAAGTTGCTTTTTAGAGACTGGTTGAAAATACTCACCAAAAGATCAACTGCGGGGAAGTGATACTTATTCTGCATTCATATTACGGCTGGTATAGTATACACACGCATATACACGTACACACACACATACGCACACACACATACGCACACCTACATACAGACACAAATACACACTTTTTTCTTTCGTCGGCGTGGCCTAAAGTTGGTATCAGCCAGACAGACAGGGAGTCTATCCCCTTTTAATTTGCGCTAGGCCAAGGAGATTATTTTTAGCGTCTGAGGTGGAGCGCCACACCTACCTTCAGCTCCTCACTTTACCGTACAGATCAATGTGCTACACATACACTGAGTTGGCGAGGGTCGGTATCAAACCAGGAACATAGCGATACCTAGTAAAGTGATCTATCAACTGAGCTAAACACACACACACACACACACATATATATATATATATATATATATATATTATTGACAGAGGATTATTTTGAAACACCTATCTCCAACTAATGTTCCTCTATCTCCGATGTCGAATACATAATGTTGTGCTAGTGCTACTATACTGCTGCACTACTTGGACTCTAACGAAATGATTAGAGAAAAACACAATGGGAATTGAACAAAAAGGATATATGAAGAAATCTTGGAAGTAGCATTACTCAAGAAAGCGACTGTACGGTCATTTGCCTTCTATCTGAAAGGATATGAAAGTAAATCATTTCTACGATGGTCGGCTGATAAGTTCATTGACTGACCAAGATACTCTCCGGATATGTGACCAAATGAGTTTTATTTTTCAGCGTAATTCCTATTGCGGTCCGCATATTTCTTCTGGGGTTGTTGCAGTGCTTGGATACCTTTGGTTAAGAAAATCGTCAACAACTAATATAAGGAAACACAAACAATCGATTCACTTAATTTCGTCTCTATTAGCTGAGAAACTTCTTCATGGTTTTATGAGTTTACACAGATTAGTTGTATTCATACCCAAATATTAAAGCATGTAAGAGGGTTAGTCAAAAAGTAATGCCGTTTGGTTTAGCAGTGGTATAATTACCAACACAGGAACATGTATCATACATCAATGTGAAGCTGATCCTCTATAGATCACAACCCTACCATCTTCATTACAGATTACTCATCAGATTTAGCTCCTTCAGACTATCATCTCTTCGGCTCTATGAAAGAGGGTTTGAGAGGCAAACTTTATTCCAGTCACGAGGAATTGAAATATGTAGGGAAGAAGTGGCTCAAAGAACAGTCAACAATTTTACGCGGCAGGCATACATGCCCTCATTCGAAGGTGGAACACTGCTATTAAGAGAAACGGCGACTACATGGAGAAGTAGGGATGTGATCCACAGAGAACCAGCTTAATTGTGATGTATGATACATGTTCATGTGTTGGTAATTATACCTGTTCTAAACAAAAATGGCATTACTTTTTGACAGAGCGTCGTATTAGTAATATGTGAATGCAACAAACCTCGTCCAGAATTTTAACTTGTGTTGCCGTGTCCATTTACCATGACGATAACCATTACACTCGGGTAACCCTGGTAAAATCAAATCATATAAGATGTTGTCGTATATTTCCGACACTTATAAACTACACTCTCTGATTTGCATCAACTTAAAGAGCTATGAAACCTACGAAGTTTTCATATCTTATACTCTGGTTAGGATTATCGATTTTGAATAATTTCAACTAATCTTTTTTTATCATTGTTTTAGTTGTCAATCCAAATTGTGGGTAATTACATCTTGATATCATTCATTAAAGAATTCCGCCTACCTTGTACCAAACAAATATCCCTATCAATTAATAATGATATAATTGGACAGAGTCGTGGACATTGCGGACATTCTTATAAATTAAATTTGTTATTGATTAGCTGATCGAATGAGAAGGAATAATTTTAATGTGAGGTTAGAACTAATTACACCATGATATATTCTTTTTCATGTGTCAGAGATGGAAAACCCAATGACTTGGATTATTTATAGAACTGGGGAGCTTCGAATTCAGCAATGTTTATGCTTGACCAAAGAGAAAATAATTAGTAATTTAACACTTGTACTGTAACACTTCAAGTGGTAAATCGATGTTAAAAATATTAATCATGAGTAATTTCAACAAGTTTATACAATAGTGCTTAATATTGTAACGTATAGTGTTTTTTGTTCTAATATATAGGCTCGTTTTTTCGTGTCTGAAATACGTCCCTTCGATTAAATTCCGTGACGATTGAAAACAAACTCGGCGGCAAGTTCTTGTCTACAAACATTTATTATGGCCGTGACAGTCTAGCAATCGTCAATGCAGAGAGACAGACAGACAGACAGGTAGAGAGACAGAGAGACTGTTACAATAACATAATCGGTATAAATAGATACAGTAAGCTTATGACTCGTTCTGTCAACTGTAAAATTTAGGAGAGGAAAGCGAGAGAGAAATAAATTTTCTCGGATAGGCTAAATAGTCCTGCGTCGTGTGTCATCTCCAGCCACTTTTCTGGTCTGCCTTCGCTGATTCTTCTCTCCTCCGACTGTTCGCCTCTTTTTTTGATAATTACCTGTAACCAGTTGATTATTTTCTTACGTCATAATTCCTGTATATTTTAATTCCATTGTATAATTTTATATTGAATTCATTGGAATTTTAACCAGACAATTCGACATTGCTCTCCCGAAGATATCCTACCTGATATTTTCTCTGATTTGGAAAAATTTAAACAGCATTGCATTCCAAATAGATTATTTCTTTCAAAATATTTTTCAAAGTATCTATTTCTTTCTTTTTCAACCACAATTTACTTTTACTACAACTGATTCGGTTCCGACCCTTAATTTTCCAAGCCGCGTAATAATGTAATGATATTTCATGAATATTTTGATCAGATCATTTTGTCTATCATTATTTTAATGGATTCGAAGAACCACCATTGCATCATATTAAAGTTGTATAATGGATAAACAGACGTGTATCATTTTTGGAAAGTAGTGTAAGTTTCTTCCCTTTTTAATTAATTTAAAGATCCGGTAAAACAATTTCTAATTTTTATTTGAAACCGGAAGCTTATTTTTTTAGCATTATTAAAACTAAAAGATTTCATAAACATACATATTAACGAAAAAGAATAGCCTCATAACATGATAAAAATATTAATTCATCATCCCTGCTAGAAATCTCATGTGATTATAATAATGAACATTTAAGTGTGAATATGAATTGTAAATTCAAATTTATTTTGCTAATCAGCTTATAAAGATATCATTAGGCTTCACTGTTTAAAGAGATTAAAATATAAAAAAGGAGCACATATTTTACGTATAACTACGAAACATGTTCTAAAATTCTATCGTTTTGACAGAGATTCATGAAATGATCAAGATTCCTCTAACGAAGGTTTTACGAGAAAAAAACATTCACATACAATATAATTCATTCGAACTGAAAAAATAATTTACATTGTGGGGGCCTTGTGTGTTCGGATGTTTAGTGAGTGAAGAAAATCCGAGTTTTCTATCCCACAATTTAAATGTATGAGACCACAGAAATGTAGTTTCCGTAGAAAAAAAGACACAATTGATACAATAAACAACTTTATATACATTATGTTACAATTTGTATAGTCCATTATTCTTTCATTGGTGTGCGGACTGTATGTGTATGTACGTAGTTGTGTTTGTAAGGTGTGTATGCACTGTTTACATTTGTTCATTGGGATGTGTCAACATTGTAGCAGTTTTGT
>CM042146.1:85818267-85855767 GCA_023376005.1 Doryteuthis pealeii | reverse complement strand
AAATAGATTAAATAAATTAGTACTAAAAATGTGTTTTAAAAAGTGAGTTTGAAGAAAAAATTGAATACCCAATAACAATGAATAAAACAATGTCTTCGGCATAGAAAATAATCCAACACGAGTTGTCATGCCGTAAAATCGAACAGACCAACCAACCAACCAACCAATCTAAAGGCACCAAATAATTTTTACTTGAAGAAATTGGACGTTGAGTATTATATGTAGTTGCTCTAATTGCTCTCCAGGCAGAAATTGCACTTTGTTTTTACCGCTAGGTATTTCCCACTCTGGTTGCATCATTGTCATTTGATCCCCAATAGATACAGTATTGTCTAAATGCACATAACTGTCATGGCCATGATATGCTCTTAGATCCTGGATCTGTCTAAGTCGATCTCAAACTAAAGGATTTGAAACTGTCAACTTCGTAAGTACGTTGGCTTTGTAAACCATATCCCATTACGATCATATAGCATAGTTTTTGGTGTTATTAGTTCACTTATTGAATCCTCATTTTGAACTTGCTCTTTCGGGTGGGACAGAAGAATGCATCGACTGCACCTCTACTGAGGGATAAAATCCCCCAATGGTATTACCTGCTGGCCATAATGCTTAAGGACGGAATTCTGGTGGCTAAGTAGTCTCTGGTCCTTACTTAGGCTTAATGGGAGGTCGGAGGCCCCTTCCGATCAGTCGGCTAGTCACATCAGGCCCTAGCAGCTATACGATTGTCCTGACTCCATTGACCTTATGACAACCCCCCAACACCTTTTATAATATATATGCCAGAAGGTTGAGGTTTAGCGTCTTATTGTCCTGGGTATGACATTAAACTACATCTAATGGTGAGGTTGCAGTTTTGGAGGTCTAGGGAGTGTGAAGTACCCATTATGACCATTACTCCCTAGTCTACTCTGGTCCGGAGTGTTAGTACCTATTACAGTCCCATCTATGGGTTAAAGAAAAAAAAGGGTTAAAAAAGGTTTTTAAAAAATAATTCTAATACCCACCAAGAAATAATAAAACAATGTCAACGGCATAAAATAACCCGACAAGGGTTGACATGCTTTAAAATTCAACCAACCGATCAATTAATCTCATATTGAACATGCACATCCCTTATTGTTGGGCGTCTTTAATTCTTCCTGCGACAAATCATTTTCAGATAAGCTTACAGCAAGCAGTCGCCCATCGGGCTTCTTTAGAGTCACTGCTGATGCATTTATTTCAAAATCAAGGTCAGACCGACTACAGGTCTCTGAAATACAAGTTGTATGGATAAAAGTATCAGCATTGACATTAGGATGAATATTTTTATTACCTTTGTGGGATGTTTGATTTCGAGAAACTGTACACCCATCTCCTCCCCATAATCTACATATTCATTCTCTCGGAACATTTCACTACGAAAAATCTGCAATACGATATGACGCTGCATTTAAGAAAGACATATTGCTCTTTCAGATTTAACGTGATACTTTTTCTCCAGTACTAGTCTTATTTTCAGAAGCTAGAGAAAGGAATACACAATTCCCAATATAAAACACCAACTTCTTACAAAAGACATACTGAGACATGTCTTCTGTGGGGTCATAGAATTTTTGGGTTTCTATAGTAACGTAACTGATACCGATCATCTAAGGGAACCTTAAGAGAATAGCAAATTCGCATTGTAAAATTTGGACTATTATCCACTACGCTATGTGTCCCATTATATCATGGCTGCAGAAATCAATCCTGGTCAACAGGCGACAATAACACAGAATAATAATTAACACAGCATAGCACTTATACCCAGCTATGGTTAGCGGAATGAGAACATGACACCCCCTTGGATTCAATATAGAGTGGGGTTCAAAGTCCTATGATGGCTCCCGATTACAACAAGAAGTTTTCCAAGTTCGAAAAGAAGGTACCCAAGAAATACCTGAAAAAGACCGGAGGGCACATCGGCCGAAACGTTGTACAGATAGCAATAAAGATGAGAACAATTGTCCGAATAATCCAAATAATCCAAATCATAAGCCTCATCTGAAAAATTCAGAGAAATAGTACAGTCGGATTGTACAAAAATATTATAGATTCAGATTGAATTGTCGATATCAGAGGCATCCAATCAATAGGAATGCCGACGGGTCTAGATTTGTTAACATAAATAAATTCACATATCAAACTTGATTTCGGGTTATACCCCGAAGAAGAAGGATACAATTTTAAATAAGGCGCACGTGGTAAAATAGTTATCGTTGTGGTAAATTGACATGGACGAGACTCGTTGCATTTCACATTGCGTTAATACCCTTGGCCAAAGGCATACATCCAACTACTCTCCTTTCAGGTATGGGTAAATAGTAGAGCAGACTGGGCAACTTGGAACGGCAACTGGTCTAAGAAAAGGGAAGCGCTGAATTCAAACCTGTTAAAAGTAAAGTCGTTGGCGTGGCCTAACGTCGGTATCAACCAGACAGCGAGGGAGACTATCCCCTTTTCCCTAGACTTGGGAGATTGTTTTGACATCTGAGGTGAGGTGCCGATCCTACTACCAGCTCCTCTCTTTACCGCACAGATCGCTGTGTTACTCATAGGTTGAGTTGGTGAAGGATGGTATCGAACCAGGAACTCTATGGTTCCGAGTCGAACCCTCTACCGACTGAGCTAAACCTTAAAATAAAAGCGGTCTTGTGTAACAACCTGCTCGTGCGGAGGGTTTGAGTAAATATATATTTGAAGTAAATAATTTGAAATACTCCAGAGATTTTAGAAGCACACATAAGTAAAGTAAAGTCGTCGAGGCGGCCTAATGTCAGTATCAGCCAGACAGCGAGGGAGTCTATCCCCTTTTCATTAGCGCTAGACCAAGGAGATTATTTTAGCATCTGAGTTGGAGCGCCACATCTGCAATCAGCTCCTCACTTTACCGCACAGATCCCTGTGCTACTTATAAGCTGAGTTGGCGGGGACCGGTATTGAACCAAGAACCTTGTGATTGCTAGCCGAACGCTCTACCGACCGACAGACCTTATTACTATATGAGAAAACTATCATTTAATAATACAAGGCTTTCCTAAGTCTAAAATATTGTGAACAAGTATTTGATAGGCAGTGGCAATAGAATTAATCTAGATCAGAATCACTCTTCTTTTTGACAGTTACCAACATTATAACAACAAAAGCAGAAGTAGAATCAATATAATCCTCATTTTGTGAACATAAAGCATTGTTAGTTCCTGCTTTATCGTAAATAAATCTTTGTGCACAGAGTAAAGCTATTTGGGAATTCTGTAATACTTTTGCTGGCTAAAACTGACCGCTTTCATTATGGCATACCACCTGTGAAAACATTGCCCTCCCCCCTCAAGATTTGGTTTGTTTTTTTTACCGTGTCCACAGGAAGAACAATGCATTGCTTGTTTTTATTGCACTCCTGTTATATACAATGTGTCTTTTACTATAATAGACCAAATATACAACAGTGTATTATGATATTTTCTTTTGATATTGTGTCTGTTTCACTGTCGCGTTTTCAATATTTGTCAGAATGTCCAAATGATTCGTAGACCTCCAAGATGCAGAATAATCAGAATGTATGAGCAGCTCGCTTATTTACGACTTGTTTCGAATAAAGAGAGCTCGCTTCGACCGGGCGACTGATCAGATAAACGATGTTATCTAACAGTATTTCGTATTACCGAGAATTGTTCAACTGTCTCTGGGAATTTTTATGATATTCTACATTATATTTCCCGGTAAATCAGCGCTAAAACCTTATGAAGTGACACAAATAGAATTTTTATTTAACATATATGATACATTGTCATAGAGGCGCTTTGTATATTCCGATATAATGTGTATTTATATGTATAAGCTAACGAAAAGAAGACGACAAGGACCATATCATCTATCTATATCTATCTATCTATCTATCTATCTATTATATATATATATATATATATATATATATATATATATATATATATTGTAGTAATGGCCGGTTTAACTCTGGCGGTCGAGCATTTGCCAAGTGATAGCATGGTAGCAAAGGTTGGTAAAACATCTGGAAGCTGGTAGTAGGTGTGGTACTTCACCTCATCCAAAACAATATCCCTGGTCTAGCGATAGCGAAAAGGATATATACTCACTCGCTCTCCGGCTAAAACAACTATAGGCCACTCCACCTCCTTTAACTTTTACTTTATATATATATATATATATATATATATATATATATATATATATATATATATATATATATATATATATATATATATATATATATATATATATATATCACTAAAAGTGGAGGAATCATATGTAATTAGGGAGGTACTATTTCATTATGGAATAAAATATAAAATAGAGGGGGGATACACGAAGGCCTTTTCGACCGGTACTTTTCAAGTATGTACACCGGTGACGAATAAAAGTCAGATTGTATAAGAAATTCATAAGAACGAATGGGGGTGAGCCAGAGGGGACAAATAAAAAAAAGGGGGAGGGGTATGTATGAACCCTAGGTTGAAACAGGGTTAGAAGTGTCTCCCAGTAAATAGAGAGAGCATTTTGGAGTTTGTTTGCACAGAGTAGGTCGAAAAAAGGAAATATAAACAGCTTCGAGGATGGTTAAGTGCTGTTTAGACCTAGTTCTATGCAAAATGGAGAAGCACTCATCTAAATAATCTTTTTTACAAGCATTTATAGATAAATGCTCGGCTATGGCCGAGTCAAATGCTTAGGAATGCCAGGATGTATTATTAGTAATAGCATTGCGGATTGTTCGGGGGACATGTTGCTTTATTCTAATTTCGAGCCTCTGGGATGTACACCCAACGTATACCGAATTACACCGGCATTTGAACTTATAAATTAAATTACTTTGATCAGAGTAAAAAAATTTACATTTTCTATCATCGATATTGGCCACTCTTAATTCAAAAATATACCAAACCATAAAACTGGTATACACATATATATAATTCTCTACACAGCGGTCAAAATAAAAAAGCATTTTGAAGTGTTCGAAAAAAGAATTTTTTATTTACCCTCTAAAAACATGTGACAGAAAGTCTCTTTATATTTCCTGATCCGTTTACCCCCTAATGATGAATATCAACACACTTTACTTTATATTGACACACATTTTCAACATTGATCACCAAGATTATATCAATAACAAATAAGCAATTAAATTACCAATACTAATACACGTATTCATTTATTTAATAAAGAAGTTTAAGCATACTATTTATCTGATGTTTGAGATGCGGCTTGATGATTAGTATCATCGGCCGAAACGTTGTACAGATAACAATGAAGATGGAAACAATAGTCCGAATAACGCAGATCATACTAAATTCAAGCATATCTTAACAACATATTAATTATCAAATTTAAAATTGAATTAAATTTATAATCGAATTATATATTTTAATAACACACTTTATTTTATTAAAACACACATTTTTTAACATTAATCGCTATGATTATATTAATAACAAATAAATAAATAAACTCCCAACACAATAGACATACTCATAAATTAAATAACAAATTTCATTTAAAATGTTTAAATTCTCCCCAAACGTTAAAAATTAAAAATTTCACCTAATATTACTTCAAAATATTCTCTAACCGTAAACGCATAGGAACATCACTATTTTCTCTTGCTGTGGAGCGTCTCTCAAATAATCTTTTTTAAATACTTTTTCGAACACTTCAAAATTCTCTGTGTTTTGACCACTTTAACTTCAAATATCAAACATTTTACTCTGATGAAGGTCGTTATTTTTGTATACTTAAAGATTTTATAATTTTCTATTAATATTATTTCATTTTATAGTTAAAATAATAATAAAGAGAATACATTTGTACATTAACAAACTCCTGGCCGAAACACGTGTTAGTAAATCTATTTTATCGATTCAACATTTTCTTTCCTTTATTTATTTTTCCTTTCAACATATCCTCAGATTCATTTCTATTTTCAACATATATATATATATATATATATATATATATATATATTATATATATACTAGCAAATATATGCACCCTCCGGGTGCAAGTATTTAAGTTTTAATGTAATTAAATATCGTATTAAATTAGAAAGTCTAATAAGAATGCAGATAAAAAGATTTGAAACAGAGTGGGGTTATAATAGAAAAATAGAAATGAAACTTACTCTTCTATCACTGCCGTCTTTCATTGCTGAATTTTACTTATTTAACTATTTAGTTAAATTAGGAAATAAAGAATAACATTACACTTATTTTTTCTTGTTAATGGATTTCATTTAAGATTCATTGGAGAGATTTTTGCTTGTATTCATTATAATAAAACCAAACAATTAGAAATCAATAATACTAAGCACATATTTAATAAAATCACATTTTTAATATCAATATGCAAATTAGCCTTCCCGTTCACACTGCAAACCGCTATTTTTTGTATATATAAATACAATAGCATGTTATTAGTATGTAGATATGGACAACACTAATAAAAAGGTGAAGCAATTTTATTAATAATTGAGGTTTAAATATAAATAAAATCATGAAGAATGTGATGCAAATAACTATGTTAATTGTGACTTGATTAGTAATATAGTTTCGGTTACAGACAGAAAAACACACAATCTCCATTATAATAATATATATATGATTTTTTATGAAAAAGGTGACTTACCGGTGAAATTGGTCACAATGGTTAGTTGATGCAAGTTTCACAATGATAAGACAGCGATATAACAAATATAAAGTGCTCAATACGTGAGTAGAGCAAATCTATTATTATAATGGTACACAGTAATAACCAACTCGGGTTTCACTATAAGTATCTTCAGGATTAAATCCACTGAATTAATCAAGATATTCATGTGTGTATTTTTTGCCCAAAAATACACTGTAATTACGGCTATAATTAATCAATTACTACGTAACATAATAATAATAATAATAATAATAATAATATATATATATATATATATATATATATAAATATATATATATATATATATATATATATATATATATATATATATATATATATATATATATATATATATATATATATATATATATATATGGAATGGCATATAAAAAGTTTTTGTCTGAGGAAGATCTAAGATCCAAAACACAAAACACGTGTAGCAAGTAAAATGAAATTTAAAAAAGTACTTTTGAAAAAAATAAATTAAAATCATTTTCCCGAACGACTTTATATATATATATATATATATATATATATATATATATATATATACTACACAAAATCTGATAATTAACTATTCAAGTAACACGGAATATTACATAACGGGGGCGTTCACAGCTGAATTCCCTCCATAATTATAAAGAGAGATACGCTGTAAATACATGCGACAGTCGGTAAATGGTTGATGCCAGAGATTCAATGAATACGCGTAGTAAGAATTAGTCATACCTGCTTAGATAACGCATGCGTATTGGCACATATCGGAATTCGTTTTGAAAACCAGGAAGCAAATGTAGATCATCCTAAATGAGCAAAGAATTTCTCAAGTTGCTGGTTTATTCAAATGCGTTTCACCTCTTCAAGCTGACCGAGTGTTATTTCGCATCAGCTTCCGATTACCCTTCGGCATTTGAAAGGTGAGCTGTTAATCCTCACCTTGAACCTAAAGCAAATGACATAGGATTTTGTTGTATATCACTTTTGATATCCCAGGCAAACCCATTACGACTTGTTACTACAGACATTGCTTCCTTGTAAAAGTCACCTAATGCGTCCGATCACTGGAATGTAGTGTATGCTATCCATTTTAGGGAAATGAGTTCTTTTCGCGCAAATAAGAAATAAGCTCTGGAATGAATTCTCAATTCTGACTTTCGATTTCAGAATCCGCTCTTATGTCTGTTTATCTGAACCAATCAATAAGAGTGATGGTGAAAAGTTCTCGGTCGGATCAGAAATAAACCAAACAAACATGAAACTGATTTGTTCATTGGTTTGTTTGTTTGTTTGTTTGTTTGTTTATTGATTTTAACGGCATATCAACCCGTCTGGGGTTATGTCATGCCTAACGGTTAGGAAGTTATACATATCGTGTATTTATATTTATACTTTTTAGTAATTAGTTTTAACAATGTGTTAGCATTATTGGGGATTATGTTGTATGGTATTGATTTGTTTCGTGTCTATATTCTATGGTATAATTTTATTTCCCTCAAAAAAGAGATGTTGACATTTTCAAACAGATCTTTTATATTGTTTGCTTTAAAATAACGGTTTCTGATGTGAGCAAAAAACCTGCATTCCATGAATAAGTGTTTAACTGTCAAAGGTGTTTGACATGTTCCACATTGTGGTTGTTGTTCTTGTTTGAGTATATAGGAGTGCGTTAGTCTTGTATGACCAATGCGTAGTCGGAACACACTGACTTGTTCCTTTCTAGACTTCCTTAAAGTTGGTCTCCAGCCTCCAAAAGTGGGTTTGATTAGTAATAGTTTATTGTAGATGTTCTTATTTCAGTTGTGTTGCCATTTTGTATTAAGGAATCTATTAATTCTAGGTTTCAAATCAGTATATGGCATCTTGAAATTATCGGGAATCAAATCTAGAGCCGATTTAGCTGCGGAGTCTGCTTTTTTATTCCCCCTCACTCCTATATGACTTGGGATCCAGCATATCATAATCTCCTTAGAGTTAGATATCAAATCTAATCTATTCAGGAGCTTAATGATGAGAGGATTGGGTTATTCAGAAAACATATTGCCGAATTAGCTTGTCATGATTATTTAAATCTATCTATCTATCTATCTATATCTATATCTATATCTATGTATATTATAAAAAAGGTCCGCAAAATGGATTGTGTTTTTAGAAAAAAAAATTATCTTACATTTGCGACACGTGTAAGATGAAAAAAATATTCTAAAAACATAATCCATTTTGTGGACCTTTATTTTTATAAAATATTTAATTTTCTCCCATAATAACACGTTATACACACACACACACACACACACACACACACACACACACATATATATATATATATATATATATATATATATATATATATATATATATGGGAAGAAAGATATCCGTTAAAAAGACTGTTTACAGAAACGAACGCTGAATTTAACCGATGAAATTTTTTGAAAAATGCATGTTCTGTTTTAAAAATAAAATAAATTTTATTTTTAATTTTTAAAAAATCAGAAGCATTATAGTTTATAGTAAAACTCAAAAGAGATTGTTGTAAAAATTTATATAAAAATGTAAAGTGGGTATCAAAATAGTATAGTATTAGCTGTTAAAAAATATACAAGTCCACAGTGTAATTTGAAAAAAGATGTTAGAGTTCCAAAATTTTACTTGTGGCGTAGATAAGTCCGTAAAGTTATAGATGAAAGTCTTCAAGGTGTAAAAGTCCCAGATATAATGTTTTTTCATTTGACAAATATGAAAAATAGATGGAAATTAATCCGACAGTATGAAATTTAACATTTTGAAAAAAACATATGACGTTTGTTATGTATTGCTGACATATATATATATATATATATATATATATATATATATATATATATATATATATATATATATATATATATATATATATATATATATATATATATATATATATATATATATATATATATATATATATATATATATATATATATATATATATATATATATATATATATATATATATATATATATATATATATATATATATATATATATATATATATATATATATATATATATATATATATATATATATACGCGTACAAAGTCCCACTTGTGTGGAATACAGTGTGAATAGAATGAACTATACTAACCGGATCACCTCTGTTTCGACCCTTATAATTCTCATGACTCGATAGGCGCTCATTCTGGTGTTTTTCTTCTTATGGCAGTGACGACACTTTCTGTTGAGCATGAGATCTCCTTATCCATTGGTTCAGTTTGATGAAGAAATTGTATGAGCCCTTCTCCTTTTTTTCAATGTTCCACAATTCTTATTTTTATTGTAACAATAAGAATGATAATAATAAACGGAGACTCCATGATTGATGCTGAAAGGAAGCAATGGCGATAGAGTTGAAAAGAAAGTAAAGAAGTGAAAAAACAACAACAACAACAAAAAATCTTATTCTGAAAGCAATAAATAAATAAAGCTGAGGTGTTGCAAAGCAAAAAATACGAAGCAGCAGAAAAGATGCCGGTCGCATGAGCAGATCCAACAGAAGAAAAATGAATAGCTTAAGCTTTGTCAAGAAGATCTGCAAGAACGGAAAAGACACATCACGAAATAAGAAAACATATATCAAGAACAATGAATAAAAAATAAACAACACAGGAAGAATCAAATGCCAAGAGGGGAAAAAAAGAAAGTTAGAAACCAAATTATGACCTTGAAATGAAAGGAGGCGATGTCTAAAAAGGTCACGAAAAAAAAGTCGAGCATGAAGAAAACAAACAATAAGAACAAAAAAACACTAAGCTGAAAAAAAATTAACCAGAAAGAAATTGAATATACGGAAAAAAAGAAGAAAAATCGAAAACAGAAGGAAAAAAGCAACAACAGCAAGAGACTCAATTGATTTGTTGGTTGGTTGGCCGGTTAGACGAAAAAGACATTCTGGAGACTGCTGGAGAAGTAAAGACTAACTTTTTAGTGAAGTTTTCCTTGTGGACAATTACTCATGGACACACCACTGCTGTCCGCCCAGAAAAAAAGCACTCATACAGATCACCTCTGTGAAGATACTCGATAAATCGAGGCTTAACTTCGATGATCTAGCGAGAACCGATGCTTTCAGCGTGACTTCTGGCCGGCTTTGCTTCTTCTATCATCTTGGTCTGGTCTCTTCTCAGGTCTGGAATTTCTTCTAAGGTCTAGACTCTCTTGGGGACTTCGGGTCTGGTCTTTTATCGGGATTTCCGTTATCAGAAGCCCTGTGTCATTGTTAGTTTTTAGATAATAAACACAAGACTTCGATTTACTTTTGATCTTATTTTATTGTTAATCCCCAAACCAGTCGTCTGCGCAGATCCTTACATCCTACGAGCTCGGCTTCTAACTTCTAACTGACTGCGAGTTACTATCCTTAAACCGGCAGACAGAGTCTTCTATGCCTTCCGCTTCTCACAATCTATCCCCGGAAGGCAAGGTGAGAGTGAGGTCAAGCGCCGTCACTCACTCTCAAGGCCATCAGCTGCACTAATCACCATTATGTTTCTACACTACCTTATATAAGTATTAGGGATCCAATAATTATGTAACACATCCACGAAGATGAATGAAGCAGTCAGGGTTAATGTATGACTGCACCACATGGACTTTAACAAAACGCTTGGAGAAAACAAATCTAGATGGAAACTATAGTTCAGTGCGCCCATAGTTGTTTAGTAATTAGCAAGCGAGTTTAACTGATCCAATTCAATTGAACAGCGAATTTGATCCTTGCTGGATTGCCTCATACTTTTAGCCTTGTGTCAGATCCTACCCGTAGCGAATAAGTTGGGCAAATATCTACCCCTTGCAGAAATCAACTCTAAATTGTATAAGCAAAAAAAAACATACTGTTACATAATTATGGATCCCTAATATCTTTTTAAGGTAGTATAGAAATCCTTATGGCGATCAGTACAGCTGATGGCCTTGAGAGTGAGTGACAATGCTTGACCTCACTCTTACCTTGCGTTCTGGGGATGGAACGTGAGAACGGAAGTCAATAGAAGCCCTTCCGGTTTAAGGTGTAAGGATACTCAGTTAGTCAGTTGGGGAGTTAGGACTTAGAAGCGAAGGTAGCAAGATGTGAGCTCACTGCGTGATTGTCTGGTCTGGGGAAACTACGAATAAAGTAACATAATCTTAAATCGAAGTCTTCTTGTTATTACTAAAAGCTAACAATAGCACAAGGCTTCGGATAACAAGAAATCCCTAGCAACAGAACCAGACACGGAATCCCCATATAAGAAAAACCAGACCATTAGAAGATATACCAGATCCGGCCAGAAGAATAGACGAGAAGAATAAGACGTAAGAAGTATATAACAATACAAGGTGTGTCAAAAAGTACCAAGTTTAAAGCTGTATCTACCAAGATAGAAGTGAAGAATGAATGGAACATTATTTTTTCAGAATACAAGGAGTGTCAAAAAGTTCCAAGTTTAAAGCTGTATCTACCAAGATAGAAGTGAAGAATGAATGGAACATTGTTTTTTCAGAATACAAGGTGTGTCAAAAAGTAGAGAAAATCTCGATACTTTGACCCACCCAATAGAATTCATTCACTCAAGTCTTCAACAACAGCACCACTTTTTCCGTAGAGAAAATTGGCTCGCTTCCTTTACACCTTCGATTCTCTTGTTTTGTTTAATTTTGCTCTATTAACTCTGTTAACACCTTTGTGAGAAATGTACATCTTAATTAACACTTTAATATTGATTGACAATGTTTCATTTACATAAAAATAAATAAAACATTTTATTAACACAGGTGTGTTAAAAGATCACAACAAATATGACAGAGATGCTATCAAAAGACGTGCTAAGTGATCGACCGAACTTTAACCTAGTGGAAAAACCAGCAACTCCCGTAGTTTTATTCGGAAAGCAGCAAGTATAAATAGCTGAGAGTATAGAAAATACAAGTCAAAATATTGTTATAATGTGTATTTCTGTCTGTAACTGAAACTACGTCACCCCCAACGTCACAATTCCCTTAGTTATTTGTGTCACATTCTCCATTATTATATTTCTATTTAAATCTTAATTATTAAGAAAAATATGTAATATTATCAATACTGTTAGCCTTATCAAGATACCAATAATATGCAATCGCATTTATATATACAGCCAAATAGCGTATTATATCGTGAACGGTAATGGTAATTTGCATATTGAGCTAAAAAATTGATTTTTTGGAAATATTTGCTCAGTTTTATTGATTTCTAATTGTTTGTTTAATTTTAATAATTTAAGAAAGTCCATTGCCATAAAGAAATAATAGTTTTAATGTCTGATTTAGTTAAATTGTTGAATTATGAAAAATTTAGCAATAAAAGCCGGGACTGATGGAAAGAGCTATCATTGAAACTGTTCTATTCTTCCAATCTCCCCCCGACTGTTTCAAATAAATTTGAAGTAATAATTAATATGTAATGATTTATATAGAAATCAATAAAAATAAAAGTACTCTTTATATATGGATACTCATTTTATTTCGTAAGTCTTTCTGATTTGATAAAATATTTTATTACATTAAAACATTTTTGCTAGTTCATAATATTGATTTCTAATGTTTCTGTATAATAATATTACCCCTAGCAAAAATTATGGAATAACCACACTTACTAGAGTTAGAGTTTAGGGTTAAGGTTAGGGTTGGGGTTGGGGTTAGGGTTTAGGGTTAGTTTAATGGGAAAATAAATAATACAGGGTGACCCAGAAAAACAGAATACACAAATTTTGTGATAAAACAGTTAATTTTAACTAGGGGGCTTAGGGTTAGGGTAGGGGTTGCGGTTGGGTTTTCGGGAAAAAACGCCCTAAGTTGGTTGTTTTTTTTGTTGTTTTTTTTTTAGCGGATTTTGAGGCAGGGGCAGGAGGCCGGGACGGAGCTCCGCAAAGCGTACCCAAAATATTAGACCCAAATGACGGGGGACAACCACCGTCTTTCGCCCTAATCTATTGTAAACTGTATGAAAATGAGTTTTACGATGCTTTCCATTGTTTCAATTGACTCTTAGGTTTGTGTAGCCATGTTTTCTTTCCATTAGATCGACTACTTTTATGAGAACCTGATTTTAAACGAGTGTAGCTTTACAACAACATGGAAATGTGCGTGAAACCGCTTCCCGAATAACTGGGATTGAAAGGGACCCGAACATATGATAATTTGAAGGAGCCAATACAGAACAAAGCGGTAAAATATTCTAGTGATATCTTTCAAGTTATGTGTGGAGTAACGTTGCTTTAAAAAAAAATATGATACCCCCCAAACAAACTCCTTAGTCTGACCCAGTTCTTCACAGCATCTGACTGCCTTAACTGACCGACACTTTCTTGGTTATCCCAGAATATTGACATCGTCGGCTTCGGTTTGGCATTCTTTGTTTGAAATTCTTTGGATATCTGATGTAATCATAATGAAACCACCGTGAATTTACAATTGTTGAAGTCTGTTTAACTTTTTTTCTTTTTGTCGTTCTTAGTTTTCTCTAAAACTGTAATTGAGATAATGTTTTTTTTTATTAGATTGGAAGCTAACATCGGATACGAACTTTGAATAACAGGCGTAATAATAATAATAATAATAATAATAATAATAATAATAATAATAAGAAGAAGAAGAAGAAGAAGAAGAAGAAGAAGAAGAAGAAGAATAATATAATAATAATAATAATAATATAATAATAATAATAATAATAATAATAATGATAATAATAATAATGAGAAGAAAAAGAATACGAGCGTTAGAAGCAGCATGAGAATAATAATAATAATAATAATAATAATAATAATAATAATAATAATAATAATAATAATGGACAAATACTTGGACCTTGCCAGAGAACTAAAAATGTTATGGAATATGAAAGTCAAAGTGGTACCAATTGTAGTTGGTGCTTGGAACGGTCCCAAAAGGATTGGAAAGTCTGGAAATCAGAGGAAGGATTGATACCATCCAGAACACTGCACTGCTGCAATCTGCCAGAATACTCAGAAGAGTCCTGGAGACCTGAGGAAACTTGTTGTCACTCAGACTCCAGTGAAAGACCATCAGCTAACGCTGATGTGAAAACTCAAAAGGAGTAAATAATAATAATAATAATAATAATAATAATAATAATAATAATAATAATAATAATAATAATAAGAAGAAGAGAAGAAGAAGAAGAAGAAGAAGAAGAATACCCAGCATTCCGCAGGTAATTGTTTTTAGGAATACAGATTAAAATAGTATTCTATATTTTCATCAGTATTGGTTACTCTATATTTTACTATGTCTTGGAATAAATGTAGAATTAATTTAGATAATTTTATCTCGTTCATTGAATGAATATTTTAAGATGTCAGAATAGCCAGCCATTAAATAACTAGTTTGCAATTAATCTGTTACTAATTTATCTAATTCTAATGATATAATTTTTTTTAAAGTGAAAATCGTCTAAGTGCGCTAATTACTTAATTGTTGCCAGGAGTAGTATAATAATTCATCCGCATAGTATTCGACCTGGGACAATCTCAACTAGATTTTCGTTAGATATACCAGCCTTCCTTGCAGGAATGGTCGCCTCGAATTCATATTTCTCGAGTTAACACTCGATTTCATTAGCAAGACATGCGTGTTTCTTTTTTTTTTCTTTTTTTCTTTTTAAGTCAGTAGAATGATTAAAAAAAGCAAACAGAACAGAAGTGTTAATTAATTCAATTGATTTCCAACTTATACTTTGACGCTGAAACTGTCAAATTATCGATTCTTCTTTGGTCACGAGCTCCGAAATGAATACGTTCTGATATCAACAGTGTTTATTTTTTCTTGTTTGTTGCTTCTTGTAGCGCAGGAAAAGACTCTATCGATGCTTACATCAACACCCCTAACTATTCAGTTGATTTCATAGTTAAATACAGCTTCAAGAATACAAAATTCGGTACTCTTCGCAGAGAACCGTCCCGGCCTCCTGCCCCAAAACCGCTAGCCGGTGGCTGCTGAAAAAAAAACACCAGCTACGATTGAAGTCCGTAGCCAAAGCGGTGTCACTTGAAAAAAAAACTTGGGTTAGGGTTTAGGTTTGGGGTTGGGGTTGGGGTTTGGTGTTTTTGGGTTAGTTTAATGGGAAAATAAATAAATAATCTGGGCTCAGAACCTACACATTTTGTAATAAAACTGTTGATTTTAACTAGGAGGGTTTAGGGTTAGGATTTAGGGTTAGGGTTGGGGTTTTCAGGAAAAACGCCCTAAGTTGGTTGTTTTTGTGTTGTTTTTCTTTTTGCAAGTGACACCGCATCGGCTACGGACTTCAATCGTAGCTGGTGTTTTGTTTCAGCAGCCACCGGCTAGCGGTTTTTGAGGCAGGAGGCCGAGACGGTTCTCAACGAAGAGTTCCCAAAGGTCAAAGTGTAATTTAATCTGAGCATGTATCACACTCTCCATAATTAATTCTTGCCGAGAACGGATATGTACATTTTTTTTAACAGGAGTATTCGATTTTGGTGTAATGGTTAGGTACCTAGTCTCGCAGATCCAGTACTGCTGAATAGCGAGTTTTATTCTCGGTAATTAAAAAGTAAGGTCATCGGGGTGGTCTAAAGTCGGTATAATCTTACAGCAAGGAAGTCTATCCCATTTTCACTAGCGCTAGAACAAGGAGTTTGTTTTAGCGTCTGAGGAGGAGCGCCACATCTACCATTACTCCTCGCTTTACCGCACATATCCCTATGCTACTCATAAGCTGAGTGGATGAGGCCGGTATTGAACCTGGAACCCTGTGGTTCCTAGTCGGACGCTCTAGATGCCCCATACTTGCGAATGGGTTGGTTAATTTACCTGCCGTTTTTGATAAGCAACAAGATAAAATTTCAAAAAATAATAATGAAAGTGATTTATTTGGCAGGTGGCTGTACAACTGCGACCGACTTTCTCATAAAAATCAACTCAGCGTGCTTTTTTACAAGAAAGTCGGGTTCAGAGGTGCAACCTCAAATATGGTTTCAAACCCCGAAAACTGGTTATACTTTCTTAGTCTTTCTTAGACGTTCTCTATAGTAAGTATCAAATGACTCGAAAAAGGGGTGATATACCGTAAAACAAAACAAATAACCTTAAGTATTGGTCTAAGTCCTTTGTTTTGTTCTACTGTATATCAACCCTTTTCAGGTCATTTAATGTCGTATCAAGTCATTTTGATAAAGAAGGTATTCAGGTTTGCATACACTAACTGCTGATGCTTAAGTGGTCACCCACTCAATATTGTACAGTCTCATCACTGTTTAACTTGTGTGATCGAGCTGGAACTGCTGCTTTCATCATTACTATACGTAATATTGGCCAAAAAGAAGCTGCACATTCATTAATAAAAACAATTGTACGATTATCTTCTTAACTTCGGGGTTATCGTTGTAGAATATGGACACAAAGACCGGAGTTCAAATACTGAATGAGTCTAGCTACATTTAACTAATACCCTTTGGAAAGTTATGATTCCAACTATTCTAACTAAATCTATGGGTAAATGGTAGCACAGTCTAGGCTCTTTAACCTTGTCATAGCCACCGGTCTTGTAAAAGGAAAACTCTTAATTCAAAGTCGGTAAAATCCGCTTAAAAATTGATCGTGTGTCCCATCCTACTTATTTGAAGGGGTTTATAAATACATTCGTTTGTTTATTTTTCCTTTGGTGACCTGATTCAATGCCCTTAGGGTTTCGACCAAAACTGAAAACTCCTTTCTTTTATTAAAAAGAAGCAAACACAACGTGGAAGGGGGGTAATTACCTGGTGACAATCGACAAGCTGCTAATCGATGATAAACAACGGAGCTCAATATTCTTTGTACAATTTAAATATATTTTTAATTTTCTAAGAAAAGTTGTGAAGTAGAAAACGTAAATGCATGGATGAATAGACATATTTGAAATATGCATAAAAAGTTGTGTAAATGAATAATAATAATAAATAATAATTTAATAAATAATTAATGGATTATCAATAATAATAAATGATAAATAATTAAATAAGGAATAATAATACTAGTCTTCCTACAAAATATGACCATTAAATAAAACCGTCTAATACGTTTAAGAGGAAAGGCAAAATGTAAATCATGATTATCTGGTGTCACTTATCCACCAAATTTTTATTTCACCTATTTTAAAATGAATTGTTCTAAAAATGCTGTAATCTAAATGATAAGGAGAGAGAAAGAGAGAGTGTGTGTGTGTGTGTGTGTGAGAGAGAGAGAGAGTGCGTGTGTGTGTGTGTGTGTGAGAGAAGAGAGAGAGAGAGGAGAGAGAGAGAAGAATTCTCATATTCATTATATTAAAGCATATCTTTAGTAAACCGCAAATGAAAGACAATTTCCTGTAATGTTATGTCTCGTGAGATAAATTCCAGTTAACCTTCAAATGAAAATGAGACTGCCTCATTTGAATTGGTTCGTCTTCGCAATTCTCAGCACACAATATGATCCTTTATTTTATATTTTAAAAAGTCCTAGGGATATTAGTGGAATTCTCTCATACTGATTATCTCATGAGAAAACGAAATCAGTCTTGAAAGAAGAATCGACACCTTTAGAATTAGTTAGCTCCTACGTATGTAATCATCAAACCTGTGGGGTGATTAACGTTTGCGACTCGACCTTCAACGTTTATCAATAGAGAACATCTAAGCGTCACAGAATCATGTTACAAAATACCCAGTATCACAAAACGTCTTTTCTGCTGTATCTAACACGTATATATATTATTATATATATATATATATATATATATATTATATATATATATATTCGTAAGACATGTGTTATTGAATACCACGGAGTATTCTTTTTTCATTTTTTGTATGGATATTTTTTCCAGTCTTCTGGCTATCCTTTTTGAATCTGGATCGAGTTGATTCATATTTTTCATACTGATTTCCCGAGCGCTTTCGACTGTTGCTCCAGTCGTATTCATGGGGTTATGTAATTTGTTTTTTTAGTTAATTTTTAGTTTTGTTATCTATGCTTTTATCAAATTCAGAGAGTCTATTATTTTTAAGAGGGGGGTTAGGTGAGTGTAAGTTATTGAAGATATTTAATACGTTGTCTCCGACTTTAAAGGCTATTTTATTAATGTTAGGTTTTTTTTATTTTTAATGCATTTTTAAGGCTTCTAGGATCTGTAGGCGTTTCTTATTGTTATTTTTGTAGATAATTTTAGTATTATTTTTCCGTGTTATTCAATAACACATGTCTTAAGAATAATTGCTGATATACGCTCCTAATTTCAGTTGAGCACTTTATTTAGGAGGAATTTAATTGCAAATTCACCGTATTCGGCATTAAGCTAAATCTCACTTTGTTTACAAAGTTTGAGAACTCTTGGTGAATTCATTTCCGCTTAGAAATGTAGCGGTTAAATAGCCTGCTATACTTGGCAGCTGATTGTGGCCGTATGGGTTAGAGGTTTGGCGAGCGTAAATTCGTTCGGGTCTCGAACCCGGCCAGAGGTAGCTGCTAAAAATGGTATAACTGCACTGATGAGAGGTGAAACCTCGAAACACGTGTCTGTAGTTTACTCTCTCTCTATATATATATATATATATACATACACACACACACACACATATATATATGTGTGTGTGTGTGTGTGTGTGTAAGAATGGGAAATGAATCCGACAATATGAGGAAAAAATAAAAATAATACTCTGATGAAGGTCGGCAAAATCTGTGTACGGAACATTTTATGCATTTTTCCTATTATTATCATCATCATTTCAACTCCATCTGATTATTTTAATAATAATAATAACGTAAATCCGTATACATTTTGATAAACAGACCGAAACACATGTGTAAGTGATATCGATTAAAAGTGATATCGATAAAATTCATTTTTATCCATCTACATTTCTTTTCTTTACTCAATTTTTCCTCATATATATATATATATATATATATATATATATATATATATATGCAACGCTCACTGGCGGCCTTTACATGTGTAAAGATGTGTGTATTTATCAGTTAAATCCTCCTTCCAGTTTGTAGGTGACGATGGCCGACTGATGATGTATTGATTGGGTTTCTATCCGACTGGATGTAGCCTGCAAATGTCTAGCCACACTGAGGAGACATGATACATCGAAAATCGGTGTCTGTGGACATTATATATATATATATATATATATATATATATTATATATATATATATATATATATATATATATATAATCAATCTACGAGATGCAAAATTTCTGGTTTCAAACCAACTGTAAAAATTCATACTTTGACCGTGACGGGAGTGGTAGGTTAATACAAACATGAAAAAATTGATCAACATGCAAAATTAGAAGCTCATATGTAACGGTTATCGTCAACGGAAAGGGACACGCTGAAACTGTAAATCGTGCGAGAATACATTGGTACTTTATCGCAATTATGAGTAAATAGTAGGACAGATTAGCTCTATGAATTTAGTACGATAATCAATCTATCAGATGTAAAAGCTCTTAATTCCTACCAGCTGTCTATCACATAGAAATTGTCCGTATGTCGCATTTTGCCCATGGAGGGAGGTTTGAATAAATATAAACATGCGAAATTTGAACATCACAGAAAGGTTGATCCACACGATAAAAAACATCCCAAAAAACACCCAAAATAATGAAAAGTAAACCCCAAGCTTCCTTGTAGTAAAACGTGACAACGTGAAAAACAAATCAGTCGTGAAAGAAGACTCCACAAATTTAAGAGGAAAGGAAATAAGTAATCGATAAAAGAAGAACACATTCACTGAATTAAAACAGCAAACTAACTATGTGATGAATGAAAAAAAAACGAACGAGTAAAATAGAGAAATAAAATCTATACATATATAAAGGGCAGTTGTGTGTATATGTATGTCCGGAGGAAACTTCGAAAATAAAACAATTAACGACAAAGTAAATATATATACACATTGAATATCAGCAGGGCTTGGCTTTTGAGTAAAAATAATAGATATTTGATTTATATTCGTAAAGATAATTAAAAAATAAAATTTAAATGATAACAGCGCGGATTTTTCTTTTTCATTTAATATTTTAGATAGTAGACATTAACATTTATTTTCAGAGTAGCTGGATCAATGCAAGGTCTTTTTTTTTTACATGGGGATTTAAATGGGGCATCTCACGAGGATTCAACTCCCGATTCTGTAATAATGGATTGCGGGACTAACTTTAAAAAATCCCCTCTACCCAGGCAGCGCCGGGTAGCCGCTGCTAGTAAATTGCTAGTAAATAATAAAGAATGGATATAATAATCAAAGACGGAAAGAAGAAGGTAGGAAGAAATAACAAGAAAAGCCAATAAAGAAGCAATGAATAAAAAGAACTTTAATCTGGGTAAGAGAAAGGTAAAAGAGACAATCAATGAAAAAAAGTGAAGAAATAAAAAAAGAAACGTACTAAAAATGAAAAGGTAACAACTAAAAAAAATAAATAGTGTAACTGAAAATAAAAAAGGATGGAAAGAAGAAAGTAAGAAATAACAAGAAAAAAGATTTTAAAAAGTAATGAATAAAAATAACTATACTCGGTGTAGTAAAAAAAGAATTAATGGAAGAGAATTTCAGTCAATAAAAAAGAGAATGTAGAGATATGTTGTTGTTTTTTAAGAAATAACGAATAAAAATCAAAAAACAAAACGTAACAGCACAAAATATTAGTGTAACTGAAATAAAAAAAATGGAATGAAAGAAGAAAGTAAGAAGAGATAATAAGATACAAAAAAATAATGAAGAAACGGATAACGATAACTATAATCTGGGTGAAAGAAAACCAAAAGAAATCATTGATGAGAGAGAGAGAGAGAGAGAGAGAGAGAGAGAGAGAGAGAGAGAGAGAGAGAGAGAGTAAAGCAATAAAAAGACAATGTAAAGATTAAAAATCAAGAAATAACGTCTAAAAAAGAAAAAGTAACAGAAAAAAAGGAAATGGTGGAACGAAGAATGTAAGGAGAAATGACAAGAAAAACAACAACAAAAAAGAAGTACCAAATAAAAATAATTATAATCTGTAAAAGAGAAAAGTAAAAGAAAGAATTAATGAAAGAGAAAGTATTCAATAAATAAAAAAGAATGTAGAGATTTAAAAAAAAGAAAGATAAAGAAATAACGTAAAAAACGAAAAGCAACAGCACAAAAGGTTAGATTAACTGCAATAAAAAATGGAAGGAAAGAAGAAGAAATGATGAAGAGATAATAAGATACAAATCTATAAAGAAACGAAGAAATATAACTATAATTCAGAAGAAAGAAAACTAAAAGAAATAATTGATGAAAGAAAGAGTAAAGCAATAAAAAAAGAAAATGTAAAGATTATAAAACAAGAATTAACTTACAAAAATGAAAAAGTAACAACACAAAAAGAAAGGATGGGACAAAGAAAGTAAGAAGAAATAACAAGAAAGAAAAACAAAAATGAAGTAACCAGTAAAAATAACTATAATCTGTGTAAAAGAAAAGTAAAAGAAAAAATTAATGAAAGAGAAAATAAAGCCATAAAAAAAGAATGAAAAAGTGATTGAAAAAATAGAAAAAAAGAGATTGAAAAATCAAGAAATAACGTAATAAATTTAAAAGTAGCAAGACAAAAAAATAATGTAACTGGAATAAAAAAGAAAGTAAAACTAAAAGAAGAATTAAGTAATAAATAATAAATATTAAAACCCATAAAAAAACTCTCGCTAAACTATAGAACTAGTGTTTAAGAAAAAAGATGCACAAAAATAAATCAATAAATATGTGAACTTCAGAAAACGTAAAGCTTGAACAAAGAAAGTGAAAAACGAAATACAGACAAAATAATATTAACAACACCAAAAGATCATAACTTTGGCTATTTTTTCATTTAGTCGTTTTTTTATGATTCAAACGCTGGTAACCATACTTGCTGTTCTCTCTTTGCTGTCGATAAATTCTTCTATAATTTTCTGGTATCCCCGCAGTCCGATCGATGGAGGATCGATTTTAATTCAAATCACCCGGCAAAAATGCTGTCACGTTAAAGAATGCCATTTTCAATAAATCAGAACAGAAGCAAAAGTGATTCAGTTTTGATGAATTTTTTTTTTTTTTTCTGGAAGGGAAAATGAAAAAAAGTCCATCGTCTCAGTCGGAATATAATTTTAAAATCACTACTGTTTTACTTTTTATTAAAAAAAGGACATAAAACACAGTGACGATAGTTACAAGTAATAGAATCCAACAAAAAAGGGGTGATAACTCTGACAAAGACCATTGACGATGACGAAAAATAGAAGGATGATGCTCTTGCTAATTACTCTTAAAACGACGATGGATTAGAATTTAATTGGGAAGCACACAAGAGAGAGACGGACAGAGAAAGAGAGATGGACAGAGAGACAGAAAGATGAAGATAAAGAGGTGTGAGAGTGAGTGAGAGAGAGAGGATGTGTATGAGAGAGTGTGTGAGATAAAGAGAGAGAAAGAAAAAAGAGAGAAAGAGAAAGAGTGAAGAGAGAGCGGTTAAAGAGTGAGCTGAATGTGCAAGTGAGAGAAAGTAAGAAAAAAAGAGAAATAGAGAGAGGGGGAAAAAGAGAGTGGTGAGAGAGTGAGTGAATGTGCAAGTGAGAGAAAGAAAGAAAGAGAGAGAGAGAGAGAGAGCGTGTGTGTGAGCGTGCTTGTGTGTGTGTTTGACAGAGAGTGTGCATTTGTATGTGTGTGAGAGAAAGGACGAGTGTATGTGTGTGTGTGTGTGTGTGTGTGTGTGTGTGTGTGTGTGTGTGTGTGTAAAAGAGAGAACGAGTGTGTGTACGAAAGAGAGAGAAAGAGAGAGGGAGAGAGAGAGAGAAAGAGAAAGCGAGAAAGAGAGAGAGAGAGAGAAGGATAAAATGCCGATTCATAAAAGCGTTAAAACCGATTTAGTTTCAGTTACACCAGTACAAAGTATCAAAATATCATTTTAATTTCTTTTAATCAAGAATTCGTGGTGATCCTAGGTATGGCAACCGGTATATTGGAAGGAAATCTCTGTATTAAAACCAGTTAAACTCCACTTAGAAAATTGACCTTGTGTCGAATCCTGCACGGCTGAGGGGCGTGGTAAATATATAAATAAAAAAGAAAAGCCACATAGATCTATTCAGCAATTAATTTACTATCATCATCATCATGTCGCGTAATTAGCACGATATCCATGCCAATCTACCGCCAACCTTCTCTATCATTCATTGTCCCAGGGAGGTCCTTTGCGTTGCATCGAGTATCCGCACAGGTCTGATCAATATAAGTTCTTGCTGGGTGGCCCATATTAGCACATGCATGTGTTGGCTTCCACAGGAGAACGTCACTTATTAGTTCGTCTTGGTTCTCCAGCAGTGTCCAGCATGTACCAATTGTGCCCCTAACGAAACGCCTGGAGAATAATCTATATGGGAACTGCACAAGAATGCTCCGTGCGTGCGAATTTTACTATAGGAAAGGACAATGTTTGGCGTTTTGTTTTGTTATTGTTATCACTTTGTATCAATTATATCGATTAAATCCTTGCCCTCGTCAGCAATACATTTCTGAAGCCTTACCCTCAAGTTATGCAGTGCTCGCCTCGAGGATTATTGTGATTTCATGACGAATGAAATATTTCAGTTTGTCTTCAGTCTAAGTTTTACAAATTTAGCCTCCGGGTAAACCCAGAAGAAATCATAAGTAGCGACATCTGGTGAGCTCAAACGGAAACGAAAGTGATATGAGGCAACCTGGAAATTATTATCTCAGAACACCCATAAATACCCTGGCAAATGAAATGTCATGATTGCTGCCCAAAGTTATATCTCCCTCCCACTGACCGCTACTAGCGCCTCAGCGGTGGCAATTTTAAATCCTTCTTCTGGAGTCGGTAAAAGTATGTTTTTCTGATATTTTGATTTTCAGATTTTGAAGAAAATGCCTGTACACCACAATATACACCCTAGTGCAAATTAATTGTAACAATTACGTGATTTTCCTTTCTTTCACTATACAGTGATTTTTAGACCCACTGGAGATACAGAGTGAAATAGATTTTTATTTTTTCCTCGGATTTGGTAATTTGCAGTCGTGTGCAAGAATATGAACATATTTTCGGATTGTATGATGAAATTTGTTTGGCCTTGAAAAATAATGTGTCATCTGTGATTGCATCTAATTTTTATCACGGCCAGATAATATTATCTCAACTGTCGATTAGTTGTCCAACGGTCATTGTCTGCGATGGACGTTACTCCAAGTAAGCGTGTGAAAATTGTACCGTTAAACGAACACACTAGCAAGCCTTATAGAAAGATCGTGAATATTATAATAATCACGGATTATTCCTTTTGTTTCAATTAATTTGCACTGAGTATATAACTGTGGTATACTAAGAAACGGAAGCACCGTTTCGGCCATTGTTTTGTTAAGAAACGGAAGCACAGTTTCAGCCACCTTTTTGAGTTGTGAATAAAAGGCGGAAGTGATTACTTCTCGTGTTTAACGTCAGCTGAACTACCTGTGTTATTATTTCGCTAAGAAGAATACAACAATAACAAAAAAGATAAATAATCGATAGTTACAACCATCGTTGTCCCAACAGACATTATAAGGAAACAGAAAGATGGTGTGATTTGAATAGATAACAGAACATTATTAGAGATTTGTAAAAGATGTGAAAGGAAAACTCACAAAAACATACTATGGTGCGCCGAATGTCGTAAATATTTTATCAAATTCAGTAATCAAACTGGTAATCCAATAGATAACTGGAGTCGTTAATGACTTCAAGAGATATACTGTGATGTGGATACAAGTAAACTATACTTGGTATCTTGCATCTTGTATAATTATAAGTTAAGACTTAAATAACAGTTAGCGTCGTAGGAAAGGAAATCGGTAAACCTTGTTTAAATTATGGAAGCGACTATTTTCATTTTCCGTTAGAAAAGGCACGAATCCACCAGTTCTCCCTCCTCTCTAGTTAAATAGTAAGGCAGACTGGACATGATAAAAATGTGCAAATGTTTCCGGAAGATTTTTACAATATGCAGTTTATCCATAACATTGCTAAAACTGTAAAATCGGTATCTTCTATGGATATTATTAGAATGAATGATCTGCAAGCTATATATATATATATATATATATATATATATATATATATATATATATAATGTGTGTATAAGTGTATGTATATGTGTGTATATGTATATATATATATATATATATATATGTATGTATATATATATATGTGTGTATATGTATATATATATATGTATATGCATGTATATATATGTGTGTATATGTATATATATATGTATATGTATGTATATATATATATATATATATATGTGTGTGTGTGTGTGTGTGTGTGTGTATGTATGTATATGTATAAGTTTGTATATGTATGTATGTGTGTGTATATTTGAGCGACATGGAATGAAAATAAAATAAATTAAGGTAAACAAAAGCTACTAAATAAGTAACAGGGGTGGCCCTGAATTCTGGAATTGATTGATTTAACAGTAACTCCTAACAAATTACTGAAAAGCGGTCAGATATCTTTGGTTTTATTATTATTGTTTATTATTATTTTTATTTTTATTACTATTTTTATTCACATCTTTTATTACTCTACAGCTGAGCAGGACCGACAATTTAAAAGGAAGGGAGGGGAGAAAAAATATGTTTTCAAATGCCTTAAAAGTAATAAAGAATTCATCATTCGCATCTGATGAGTCGGGAGAATTAGACATTTTGTCTAAGCTCACCGAAATGGTCTATAATGCAAGATATCTAAGTCTTTTGTTATTTCTTTAATTATATATATATATATATATATATATATATATATATATATATATATATATATATATATATATATATAACGAAACGGTTAATCATATATTGATCGAATGCAGCAAACTAGCACAGAGGGAGTACAAGACTAGCACGACTGGGGGCAAAGGTGATCCACTGGGAATTGTCCAAGCAAATAAATAAAAATATATCACCTAATCACGGCTAGGAGAACAGACTTCGTATCAATTAACAAGAAAAAACACTTGATAACTCAGGGATTGTGAAAAATGAAAAAAAAAACTAAACACAAATGCTTGAACCTTGCCAGAGAACTGAAAGAACATAAAGAAAACGTCATACCAATTGTAATAGGCACCCTTGGAACGGTCCCTAAGGGCTTGGAGGGGGCTGGTTGAGTTGGAAATCGGAGGCAGAATTGAGATTATCCAAACAACGATATTCTTAAAATAGGAGATGAATTCAAATAATAATAATAATAATAATAATAATAATAAATAATAATAATAATAAGATGAAGAAGAAGAAGATACAAGAAAATAATAATAATAATAATAATAATAATAATAATAAGAAGAAGAAGAAGAAGAAGAAGAAGAAGAAGAAGAATTTACAAGAAATAATAATAATAATAATAATAATAATCTAAGAAGAAGAAGAAGAAGAAGAAGAAGAAGAAGAAGAAGAAGAAGAAGAAGAAGAAGAAGAAGAAGAAGAAGAAGAATTTACAAGAAAATAATAATAATAATAATAATAATAATAATAATAATAATAATAATAATAATCAATGACACTACACAAGGCTCTCCACCCTAGAGACGATAGAGATAGATTATATGTGTCAAGTAAGGAAGGGGAGACATGTCTTGCCAACATAGAGGACTGCGTAGAAACTGCGATCCAACAACTCGAAGACTACACAAAAAAGAGCAAAGACAGATTACTTATGGCGGCCAACAATAGTAGATGTGACATATGGACAAACAGAAAAACAACAAAGACTAGAAAACAAAAATGGGAAGAAAAACAATTATATCGACACTTCAAACTACAAGTCGGAGAGGTTGCACATGAAAAAAATCTAGACGTGGTTAAAAAAAGGAAACCTTAAGAGATAAACTGTAAGTGCTGCACAGAATAATGCCATAAGGAAACTATATCAAAACAAAAATAGATAAGACCCAACAAAATAGTAAATGTAGACTTTGCGGTAATAGAGATGAGACTGTAAACTATGCACTATGCGAATTTAGCAAACTAGCACAACGGGAGTACAAAACTAGACACGACTGGTTTGGGAAGGTGATCAACTGGGAATTATGCAAAAAATAAATTTTAACCATACAACAAAATGGTATATGCATAAACCAGAATCTGTTCTTGAGAACAAAACGCATAAAATTCTCTGGGACTTTGAAATAAAAACGGATCACCTTATCCCAGCAAGAAGACCAGACCTAGTGTTGATTAACAAAAAAGAAAGAACTTGTCAACTGGTGGATTTTGCAGTGCCAGCAGATCACAGGGTGAAGCTGAAGGAAAATTAAAAAATGGACAAATACTTGGACCTTGCCAGAGAACTGAAAAAGTTATGGAATATGAAAGTCAAAGTGATATCAATTGTAGTTGGTGCACTTGGAACGGTCCTAAAAGGATTGGAAAAAGGGTTTGGAAAGTCTGGAAATCAGAGGAAGGATTGATACCATCCAGAACACTGCACTGTTGCAATCTGCCAGAATACTCAGAAGAGTCCTGGAGACCTGAGGAGACTTGCTGTCACTCAGATTCCAGTGAAAGACCATCAACTAACGCTGATGTGAAAACTCAAAAGGAGTAAATAATAATAATAATAATAATAATAATAATAACAATAAGAATAAGAAGAAGAAGAAGAAGAAGAAGAAGAAGAAAAAATCGCAACAATTACAACAACAGTAACAACAACAACAACAACAACAAGGACAAGAAGAAGAAAAAAACAACAAAAACAAGAACAAGCTGATGATAAAATTACTGAAAGGGTAAAGCAGCGTTCTATAAAATACAATCTTCCCTTCGTGCGTTTGCACAGACAAAAAAGAAGAGCTCTCGCGTATGTTCTATATTAATTTGATTTCTATAACATTTGCTCTTTCTCGCGTAAATAATAATAATAATAATAATAATAATAATAATAATAATAAGTTTACAAGAAAATGGAGGGAAATGTAATTATAAGGATGTAGTGGAAAAAATGTATATACACACACATACATCTTTATATATATATATATATATATATATATATAACTCTCCCGAATCCAAAGCTCTTATACAAAACGAAAATGGGAAATGATGATAACAAATCATACAAATGCTACATTTTTTAACAGATCGATCTAAACGCATCGGTAATGATGGTGATCAGGGGAACCATTCTTCAAGGGAAATAACTGTGTCAATGTTTTGTGAGCATAATACAAAAAAAGAACGAGAGACCAGGAAGGGATACATGCAAGAAAAAGGAGGAAAAGGAGGAGGAAAATGAGGAGGAGGGGGAGGATTAGTGGAATACGAGTTGGTTAGAAATATAAAAAAAGTAACTTGAGCGGAAGTTGTGCTGCGTGTGTTCATTGAGAAAACCGTTTCTTTCCGATTTATCATGATGGACGTTCTTTTACAGAACTGGAATGGATGTGACAGTATTTTTTTTTCTATCATGCGCGGTTAATTTTCTCTTCCGTTTATTCTACCCTAAAAAAATACACAAACAGGCAAACACTCCAATAAAATATATATATATATATATATATATATATATATATATATATATATATATATATATATATATATATATGTGTGTGTGTGTGTGTGTGTGTGTGTGTGTATAAAGAGAGAGAAAAAAGTTCAAGAGATATGCCGACGGAAGAAATTATATATATATATATATATATATATATATATATATATGATGGACTCTCCCGTCGATCGACGTATGAGTGTTCATTCAATGAACATCTACACAGTGATTTGTTTATAGTGGTGAAGTCTTGTGTTGGACCATCCACACTTTTTGGCACAGTCGATAGTAAGAATTGGTGCATCAAGGGTTGCCACAAACCCAATCAACGACCGATCTCAGGAATTTTGAATTCAGAGTTATCCCTCTCCTAGACTGGTTACCTACCCAAGGCTGAAGGGCCCAGTCTGCTCTACTATTTAACTCATAGCTGGAGGGAGATATATATATATATATATATATATATATATATATATATAGTGAGAGAGAGAGAAAGAGAGAGAGAGAGAGAGAGAGAAGAGAGAGATAGGCGATGGAAGAAATCAGATCTAGATATATATTTTGCTAAATGGATACTTTGGTTTGGGTTTTTGTAATCAATTAGATGATTTAAGTAATTAATGATAATAATCATAGGTAAACAATTATCATGGTATTTTAGCTGTTTGCACTTTCGAAAATACTCAAACAAGGAGACAAACAAAATCATAGATAGATAGATGATGGTATTGGCTATCTATCTATCTATCTATCTATCTATCTGGGCATAAACAAGCCGACCCCACAATAATCAAAATGAGTAAGCATTTAAGATCTTTAACTGAACTGATGGATACCTATGCTCCGTTTTCATCATCAACGATATATATCTTCATGAAACCATTTTAATATGAATCATTTGTACACATTTACATGTGTTTAATTATTCTTAACTATTACAAATAGTTTTGACATTTTTACCGGTTTAGTTCAGTCGGTAGAGCGTTCGGCTAGGAATCACAAGTTCCTGGTTCGATACTCAGCGCATGAGTAACACAGGGATATGTGCGGTAAAGTGAGGAGCTGATGGTAGGTGTTGCGCTCCACCTCAGACGCTAAAATAATCTCCTTGGTCTAGCGCTAGCGAAAAGGGTATAGGCCGCCCCGACGACGACGACCATATGTATTTAAGTACAGTGGTATCTTAACTTACGAGTTTAGTTTAATTCTTTCCACTTGTAATCAATTTCCTTGTACATATAATCAATTTCCTCAATTCAAATATACTAAAATGCCATTAATCCGCCCGAGGCCCCCAAAACACATTAATGTTTGTTACATTTTTAAATAAGAAAAATAACTCTATAAAAATATAATAAGATAGAATGCCATGAATATATACTGTAATATGTTTTTAATCTTTATTGTTTAAAAATATTTTTGTTTGGCGGAATTAATTTGGAAACTTAAATGTTTTTAGTGAATTTATTAACATAAGCATATCTAAAGCTCACTTGTACGTCAAACTATAGCTCTCAACATAAAGCAAAAAACGACCAGCATTAGTTGGTGGTTCTTTATTAGGGTCTGAGTGACGGCAAGTTAGCTCAGGTCTCCAGGAATCTTCTGAATATTCTAGATGATTTTAACTATAGTGTTTTCTTTATAGCCTCGATTCTTCTGCTTTCAAATTTACCAGTCTTTTTTCCAAATCTTGGGAACTTTTCCAAGGGCACAAAAATCAATTGGAATGACTGAGGGAAAAGGTGATGCTCTGTGATACATGCAAAATAGATTTTGACCATACTATCGAATTGGATATGCTCAAAACTGAATCTAAGAGAAAAAGACGTATAAAATTCCCTCTAATTCGCCAATACTAACAGGTTACTTAATCTCGATCCGAAGACCAGAGCTTGTGTTGATTAACAAAAAGAAAGAGAACTTATCTAGTTGATTTTGCCGTTCAGTGTGAAAAGGAAACAGAAATAGAAGATAGATAAATATATGCACAAATTTAAACAGGGTACTAAAAAGAAGAGTGGAAATGATACGAATATGATCAGAATAAATCGCTTTCGATGAGATCTACTTTTGTACATAGTGATATAGGTTTCTTTCTATATTTTCTTCGTAAATTATCTTCCATCCTGAAGCGCCCATCTCCTCCCTTGTATTCTTCATTGCGTTGCTGTGTCTCTCTCCTTCGTCATGTCGTCTTGTCCGTTCGTTCTTCCAATTATCATCCTTGCAACCACAGCTGTTCTCAGTTCTTCTGTGTTAAAAGGAGTAACAACATATTTTTCCTGCTCGAAAATTTCATATTACCGACTAGACTGGAATCAGTGATCAGATCATGGTGAAAACGAACTCTGCTCGTTGGCGAATTTTAATTGACTGAATGTATCTTATTTCTAATCTTCTAGGATCTTCAGATCATGTGACTGTCATTAAATCAAACCCTATTCTCAAATGACTCCGGGGTCATAATACATCAATCAAACTGAATGGCATACTTTGACAATGATTAATTATTTCATGCTAACTGCCAAATATTAGATTACACCAATCTATTATTTAATCGACATATTCTTCTGATTTCTGAAAAGAAAAGAAATAAATATGCATTATTATTTTAATCGCCGCCTTTATTCATTCTAAATTCCGTACTGAGATTTACGAATGTATAAGGCACACAGGTGCAAACAACGCCATTTTTCCATCAGAGAAAATAAATTGAATGACGGGATCAGGAATTAGGATTGCTCCCACAATTCTCAGGGTCACATTGCTGAGTGATAGCGCTCTGCAGAAATTCTTAGCAAGCCAAGAATTTGAAGTCAAAAATCTTAAGCAGATACAAAAATACGCGTGAAATTACCACTTCTTTGCACAAATCAGGTGGTTGCATCTTATCGAGGGGAGATAATAACGGTTGCAACAAATGCGTAATTAAATTAACGGACGTAGTAAACTGCATTCATAATGAAACTTCTAAGATAAACGGAAGTTATTTATTTATTCTTTAATACCATGTCCGGTGAATAAAGATAGTATGGGGTGGTAGTACCACCTTAAGCCACCGAAACTCTGTTATCACCCCGCTAAGCGGCTGACGAAGACATGATATCGCACGTAATATTACACGGTGTACGATAAAAATAATCTGTCTTTATTCTTACCCAATCAGCTCTTGCGTTGTGCATATGTATTCAACCGTAATTATAGATATAGAATACTTTTTTGTTAGAATCATATTACCCCTTTCGCTTCAAGCCTCAGCTGTGGAGAGCTATAAATCCTGACAGTTTTGCTTGGGTTTAAAAACACTCTCTTAAAAGTCCAATGTTATTACTATCATCCATCACGCGACATTGGATTTCCACAAAAGTATATTGCATTGTGATACATTTAGATTCCTAAACCAGATGTTGATCTATGACCCCCGCCCGTCAATCCAGATTTCAGAAAGTGAGGTAATCGTAGTCAAAAACGGTTTTAAATGTCTACATATATTAGTATTACGCTTCTTACTTTACAATATAGAAATATTAACAGATAAATTCAAGAATTCTGTTTTCCAGAGATATCTTGGTTCAGTCTATTGATCTATTGGCTTCTTGCATCTTTTGTACTATAGATCCTGTTCCGTTTTAGATTCTGTACTTTCCATGACCCCTTCTAATACCACTAATAAAACTTCAAAAATCGTTTTGCCTGACAATTCTGGAAAAAGAATTACTAGTTAAAATATAGGGTTTTCATTTCAATGGTATACACACACACACACACACACACACACACACACACACACACACACACACATTCTTACAAACTTGAGAGCCCACCTCCTACAAATTTCTACTGCCACTGTTCGTTTAAACGGAACTTGTGAGCCGCTCCCACTACTAATTCATACTACTACTGCTCGTTTTAAAAGCGAGACAACGGAAACATTCCACCAGTTTCACATGATGGCACAAAGACGTGCAGAAAGCACTCTAGAAAGAACCTTTGGTGGATTGTTATAGCAATTCCACACAGATATGAAAAAGATGGCCAGACAGTTAGAAAGATCGAACAAAACTCGTCCGACAAGAATTGTCAGATGAGTTTAACAAAACAAATATATATATATATATATATATATATATATATATATATATACATATATATATATATATATATATATATATATATATATATATATATAATGAAGTATGTACATGTATGTGTGTTTTCTTTTGTTTTTGCCTATTACTAATATCTTTGTATGCTTATATGTACATATTTTGTGTGTGATTTAATGGGTGTGTGTATTGGTGTGTGACTTGGTAATTACTATCTGTGTGTGTGTGTGTGTGTGTGTGTGCGCACATGTTGGCAGATACATACAGGTATGTACATACTTAACTGAATAATTATAATCATTATAATTACTAGGCCATTAAGTGGATTTTATGAGATTAAAAATGCACTTTTTAAACATACATATGGGCATTTTATATAAATCGTGTGTTGGTTCGTGTGTGTGTGTGTGGTCATATTTTCCTACTATGTATGTGTGTTTATGATTGTGTGTGCTTATAAGTTTATTAGAGTTAGTTTATAATTTTCTATTGGGTCTTTTTCTTTGATTTGAAGTAGTACATAATAGTATGCAGTATAACCCACATCTGACTTAGAGTTTTGAGATAGATTTAAAAAACGAGACCAATATATTGTGATACATATAAACATACACGCACTTACATGTGAAAACAAACATGCATAATGAATATATATATATATATATATATATATATATATATATATATATATATATATATATCAACAATCCTCACGTTGCTTAAGCGGAGTTTAGCAGGTTTGAATTTTTCCTTTTCCTAGACTCGTTTCTATACCATGTTAAAGGGCACATTCGGCCCTAATATTTACTCCTAGCTGGTGGGAGAAGAGTTGTATGCCTACCTTTTTCAAGTGTATTATTGCCATTTGAAATGCAAACAGACTCGATCAAGATTTAAACTCGTGTCGCTGAGTCCCTTTCATAAGACGATAACCACACGCTTCCACTCTAAAATGATGAATGTAGGTACTCTTATACTATTTACGAATTAAAAGTTGTTAAAACCAGAATTGGTGATTTTTTATAAATTTTCTTTCAATATTTCAAGCAGTTGAATGCGCATTAAACCCCGCATAAGACATTGGTATTGTGTTTAGCTTAGTCGGTAGAGTACTTGACTAGGAATCACAAGGTTCCTGGTTGAATACCGGCCCTCGACAACTCTGCGTATGAGTAGTACAGGGATCTGTGCGCTAAAGTGAAGAGCTGATGGTAGGTGTGGGCTCCACCTCAGACGCTAAAAAAACAATCTCCTCGGTCTAGCACAAGTGGAAAGGGGATAGACTCCCTCGCACTCTGGCTGATACCGACTTTAGGCCACTCCGACGATTTTTTTTACTTTATATATATTCATTCATTTATTTTTATTTTTAGATGCTTCGTAATAACGCCCAATTTAAAAACACACACACACACACACACACACACACACACACACATATATATATATATATATATATATATATATATATATATATATATATATATATATATTCAAACCATGTTTAAATGTATCTAAAAAATGATTCACTCTATTTTGTTTATGCGTGTGATATCTATGTGTGGATCCACATACTCTCACCACATATGTTACTATGTGTACGGGTATGAGTATATCCACATAATATCCCTAACCTATACCTGTCATATATATATATATATATATATATATATATATATATATATATATATATGTATGTATGTATGTATATATATAATGAAAAGAGAAAAAAGATACGATATTGATCTTTGAAATAAAGGAACCCTTGTGTACACAACAATTGCAACAACAATATACCTTCCGGATGATGTTAGTATAGATAAAGGAGGAAGAGGACAGCATTGAAGTCCGTGTCGATTTGACAATCGAAGAACAAGCAGACTACACACGACAGAATAAAGAAAGAAACACCAGCCCAGCCAAAACCTGTTAGAAATCTAACAAAGAAACCAAATGCTCAGGACAAATCCCATATCCGAATGCGAAGAATGTGCGGAAAAACAATCTCCATAGATACTCCAAGAGACACGCGAATAGAATTGACAAGAAATTGACTGGGACGTCGTTGTACAATATATGGATGAAAATAGAAATCTAATCAAATGGAAATATCAGCTACGGACAACGTATGTACACAAACAACATCAAAGCCAATAGGAACATGTCACAGTAGGTTAGTGAAAAATGTCGCCCGCGGGTAGACACCCATGGAATCTGGAATCTTGTAATCAGAGAATGCATGACATCAGTTGTGCATCTTACTCAAACAGACATTCAATTCTCGAAGTGATCTTTGACCGATGCAAGAATACTTTCAGTTCCCTTTTGCCCGACCCAGAATCTCAAAACAAAGCCCTTTTGAAGGACCCTTATTTCTTTACATGGAATCATACTGCTTATTTCCCCTTTAGTGGGATACTGGTCCTCTTTTAGACACTGACGCATCTTTTGGGATTATAACCTATGTCTGACATCACGTGCTGTGAACTCAACCGGGTTGTAATGTACTTTATCATGACCAAATGCGCAAACCACAATATATATATATATATATATATATATATATATATATATATGCATGTTGAATTAAATAGTCTCCCAGAAAATGAAAATACATAGATCGGCTTCACCTCAACCACATTGTCACGTCGTCTAACCCTCCATTTAACAGATAATAGCTAAAATTACATTCATGCCCACACTCTAATTAGCGAAATATTCTAACGGAAAATACACACATTCTGCACAAAGAAAAAAATAAATAAAAACTCCAAATACTAGAAGCGTTATACATAAAACAATACAAACCATCCTTAAACAAAATTAATTTCCAATGCAGTACACACATTTTAAAATGCCTATAGCACCTTTCCCATCAATTCTTCTCCTTCCAGCCTCCACACTAATATAATTTTAAAATAACTGGAACCCTGATGATGGCACTTCAAAGTGCCGAAAGTACTCGGGACCTGAACGTTGGTGGACTAATCCACGAATTCCACCCAAATATTAAAAAGTTGGCCTGAAAACACGAAAAGATCAAAATAAAATTGTTAAACAGATGTGTCTTTTGTTTAATTCAATATGCATAAATGAAAAAAATGCTGCCCAAATACACACACACACACACACACACACACACACATATATATATATATATATATATATATATGTGTGTGTGTGTGTGTGTGTGTCATTCACAGACAGGTGTTTTGACGTTTACGTCTCATCAGTGTGGTTCGACTTTTTTAACAGCTACCTCTAGCCGGGAGTGAAACCAGCCAGAATTTTTGTCTACTAAGCTCCTTACCCTTTCAGCTATGGAGACTATCAGTTAGGAGCGAACAATTAATTGATACATACTTACAGGATATATGTTTTTACAATCACCAGAGAACTCAAGTCTGTAAACATCAGGCGAGTATATATATATATATATATATATATATATATATATATATATATATATATATATAGGTGAGTGCTCGTCATCAAAAACGTTCACTTTTCTTGAAAAGTGAACGTTTCTGACGACGAACAATCACCTAAAGGTGATGTTCCGAAGCCATTGGTAAAACGGAGTTTTAAATGTATTGTTAAATATGAATAAATAAATACAGCTCTTACGAAGTAATTGAGCACTTTATTATTATTTCTCCATTACAAAGAAGTAAACTATATATATATATATATATATATAATGGAGAATAAATGTGAAATTTATTACCATATGAAGGTGCTCAATGCTAAAATAACAGAGTAGTTTGAAATCGAAGATTAAATATTATGGAGTTAATATTCCGTAAAGGCATAATTTCAATGGTTCGACGATCAAAAATGTTAACATTTCTAAAAAGAACGGTGGCTTGTTCAGTGTTTATATAACGTGAAACGTGTTCATGCAATTGAATGATATCATGGGAAACTTATATTTAAAAAGATAAACATGTTTAGGTCTTAATGCACGTGTGTCCAGATGATTTTCTAATAGATAAATAGAGGGCGAAAAATAAGAGATTAATTAGGGTCGGGTTGTAAATGATACAATAAAAATGTGTTTAAATGTCTACATTTAGAA
>CM042146.1:85793267-85813267 GCA_023376005.1 Doryteuthis pealeii | reverse complement strand
AGGGCTATGTGCTGATCGTGGGTGGTGACATGTGATGTTTAAAGACGGAATCCTGGTAGATGATCAGTCCACGATATGCAACATTCCACTTACTTTGGCTAGACGGGCGGTCGGAGATACCTCTTCTGACCAATCGGCTGGTCACGTCAAACCCTATCACCTATATAATTGTCTCGAAAAACTTAACCCTTTTTATCAGATATGAGCGTGGAAGAAGCGGCTAAGGGTCTCACTGTCCTTGGTAAGACTAAACTATATCTAGTGGTGAGGTTCCAATTCAGGAGCTCTGGTTAGTGTGGAGTACCCCTTCATTCACATTACTCCCAGATCCACTCTGACACGGAGTCATAATTCATGTTAAGGTCACATCTATGGTTTAGATTGATAAATAAATGAGTTTAAGAAAAAGGTGTTTTAAGAAAGATTAAAAACCTGAATACCCAACAGGAATTAATAAATCAATAATGTATTTGGCATAAAATAACCCAAGGAGTGATATGTAAAATCCAACCATCTATCTTAAGCTCGCCAGTATGCAAAATCCAGCAAGGAACGATCTCGCCATTTCAGCAGTAATGGATCTCGTTTGCTTACCATTGCACCAAGACTTGGACACCCTTATTGTTCGAACTGAACTGTATATGTCAAAATTTACTTGAAAGTAAATGTAAGGTTTTTATTGTAGGGGCTCACTTTAATTTCATTTATTCATTAAATTTGTATGTTTTACAATAGGGTCCCTGATTTTGATGCCATTGTAAACAAGATAGTTTTATTCAACAAGTACAACTGATTAGAGTTCGACCGTCACTAAATGTTTTGTATTACTCTTTTTTGGTTACATTAACAAACATTTATTTCATAAAGTTAGCGGAGACAAAGAGAAAAAGACAAGATAAAGAGATTACGTCGAGATGGGTTTCAAAAGTCAGACATGTGGTCACAAAAAACATCCCCTTCAACCCATAGAAGATCTATTACAATTTTCCTCTGTACCGGTCTCAAGAATAGGAACACCGAAGTTCTATTTTCAAGTTGATCAAGAAAAAATCCATTCTTTCACAAATCGTAGCCCACGTTCAATAGAATGGGTGGTTTTGCTTAGCCCTGAACTTTAGTAGTTTGTGTCTTGTCGCTCTCCCGGTAACTAACTAACTGATCCTTTTTAAATATCCCCAAGTATTGTGTCTGTCACTCTTATCACATTCAGTGAAATTTATCGTGATAACTTTTTGTTGTCGGTCACACAGCCGAGCACCAGGTTCACTTGCAGTCGGAGGCAACCATTCTATTTTAAAAGTTGTGTTTCACTTTCAAACAATTCATATATGAGCCAACAATAGTAATGTCATATTCTAATAGAAAATGATTTTCTAAAAAACGTTAAGTGAAAATATATGATGAATAACGGGTTTGAATTCAGAGTTGTCCTTCTACTAGACCATTTGCTATATCAAGATTAAAGATTTCATTCTACGCAAATATTTTACCCATAGCTGGACGTGTTATGGTTTGGCGATCGTCGCATTTGTTTTGCGCGGGATGTCCGAAAAGACAAAGGAAAATTGAACAAAGAGACTGGAAAGGGAAGTAAAAAATTCCGGTTGAGGGACAAAGAGAAAGATTAAAATGCGTAGGGGTGTCGTCAATACAAAAGCGAGAGGGTTAAGCATTCAGCGGTCAGTAGGGACAGAGAGCCAGAGAGACGGCGATCGAGGTGACCGACGCTTGCGGCCAATCGCTGCCAGCGGGCGGTGAGACGCGCCCACCACCTTCCACCATCCCAGCAGTAGTAGTTTCCATTGTCAACGCTCGTCCACTCACACGCACCACGAGAGAATGTAAAGAAATAAACTAAAGTTTGTTACAATGCCATGTGTTGAGTCTCTACGCCGACTACTAACCTACCCGCAGTGTACCAGTAACGTATACAATTCAGCGTGAGTTTGAAGATGCCAGTATATAACATGTACGAATAGTGCCGGTAAAGAAGGCGCTATGCAACAAACGAAGAATAGTTGGATGCTCACTTTTCACAAGGATATTAGCGTTATGGGAAATACAATGAACTTGAACTCGGGTTACCGTGACCATTTCCTATAATGATAACCATTACATTACGAACGTCTCTCTATTTACTTCATATAAGCACTGGATGCTTATTCATTCATTAACATTTCACATTAGATATTTAAATTTCAATAAAAACAACACGGTAGATATTCATGTTTCGTAGAAATTGAACACAAATGTAAAGATTATTGTCGAAATAAACATTTTTTTTTTGTTAAAATAGCTATGCACTAAGGTCACTGATCGCAGAAGTCAGTGACTACAATATTTTGAACTAACTAAGCTAAGGAGAGGTGCTCGTTGTGTAATGGTTATCGTTGTTGTAAATGGACTCATCTATTTTTGTTCAAATCTTGAACGAGTTTTTCACATTATTCATATTGCATCTCACACTTATACATTTGGGAACGATATGCATCCTAACGTTTTCCCTCCGGCTATGGATTAATAATAAGGAAGACGTGTGTCCCATACTGCTCGTGTGATAGGGTTTATAAATGCATATGAAGAAATCCCATGTTATATATATATATATATATATATATATATATATATATATATATATACCACACACTCACAGATCAACGTATTATGCGTGTGACCTGTTACCACGCGTACGCAACCTTTATGCTGCCCATAAACAGTCTCATACATTCAATTCACCTTCACAAACGTACACACATCATTTTATCCAATCATACGCATCCCATGTCTATTGAATTTTTTGAAATTTTCTGAAATTTTTTCGATTTTCCTTACATTTGAAACATCTTCACCTGATGAATGCATCGCATGAAACCAATATGGTTGTGAATGTTCCTTTGTCACCCAATAAATAGATATGTAAAACCTATATATTTATCTTATTATATTATATTATATTATATTATATATATATATATATATATATATATATATATATATGCGAAATGTTTGAAAATGCTACTGTTCATCATCTTCCTTGTCCACATCATTTTGCTGACTGGGCTCTTTAAACTTGGTTAGGATACTAGTCTAGGAGAAGGAAAATTCTGAATTCAAACCTGTTAAACTCCACTAAAAACATTGACCTCGTGTCCCATCCTGATCGTATGGAAAGGATGGTTGGTTGATTATTGGTTGGATTTAACGGCATGCCAAACCTTGTTGGTTTAATTTATGCCGAATACGTTTTTGTTTTATTAATTCTTGATTGATACTCATTTTTCATCTAATTTTTTAACACATTTTTTTTTCTATTTAATCCATAGATAGGGCCTTAACGGGTACTATCACTCCGGGTCAGAGTGAACCTTGGAATAATTGTTATCCAGAGATGCAACATTGGAAATTCTCTATCAGTTGCAATTTAACGTCATACCTAGGACACGTGCGGTAGGGTTATATATATTTATAAATGAATAGTGTTGAATATCGTTGATAGATTATGTATATCTTGTTTAGAGTAGCGTAGATGTGAAGTCAACGATGCTTGGTTATCGACAGTTTCACGTTTATGCAATTTTCTAACGAGACCCTTAGTTTGAAAATCGCATAGGCTACTCTACACTATATATATATATATATATATATATATATATATATATATATATATATGTATGGGAGTGAATATGGAAAATAAATCCGACAATATTAAGAAATTTGAAAAAACAAATGTTCCGAAAATAGGATGAATTTAATTATCGATGTTTAAACATTTCGGTTTCTTTAAACCTTCATCAGGATGTATCTTGTGGTGAAGAAAATGATGGATGTATTATAGATGATAGGAGATGAAAATGTTTATAAAATCTTTTTTGTTGTGTAACTCTATTTGTTCAACGTTATAACTTTTGAAAGACAAGTCGCGATCCACGCACGCGAAGATGTCATGATATATATTTGTATATGTATGTATATATAATTCTATATATCTCAAAGCAAAATTTTTTTTTCGACACGGTGGTTCGTACACTTTTAAAATGCTTATTAATTCAATTGCCGTCTATTAATTCAGTATACAATATTTTACAGCGAATCCGACCCCTTTTGTGCACTTTGCATTTCCGTAATTCCACAAGTTCGCATGAATAAGACGAAAATAAGAAATTCTAAAACCAACATTTCATTATAAAAGCAAGCGTCCGTTCAAATATCAGATAGGGTGGAATGCCTACAAGGAATTGCTTTAACCGATTTCTATGAATTGAAATAGACCAAAATTTATGCCAGAAGAAATATTCCTGAAAAACAAAACAAACTCTGAACTGAAAAAAAAACTTTTCAAATCATTTTCTCATTCTTTTTTGTTTTATTAACAGCAAATTGGCAAAAATTCAGCTTGTAACATTTTAGCAAATAGAAACTTTTTTATTAAAACAATTCAGAGATATAGATTATTTTTCTGAACTTTTTAGATGGAGCTTAATAATTAGTATTATTTGGAGATTTGGGACACGGAAGCCTTTATGTTGTTAGATGAAAAGGTAATAAAGTTAATTATTATTAGTTGGTTGGTTTAAAGGCCTCCCAACATGAGTACATATATGAACAAACAACTCCGACTAAGAGTGTTAAATGCACAATGGACTTTAATACATGGAGCACGTGGAGAAGCATTTATACAACGAGATACATAAGAAACAACATGGTAGATATATGAGTAACACATATATGAGACAAGATACAAAATAGAAGTTTAACAGAGATACATAAATGTACATGTAAAAGCTATGAAGAGTCCATAAGACAAAGTCACTTACTGACGTAGAGTTGGGGGATGAAACCCCCTACAGAAGAAGGGTGTCGACCAAAGTGTCTAACCCATGTGGCTTCGTGAAGTCCTGGAGAAGACAGAGAGTTCAAAATTGGCGCGTGTCTGCTTAAATAGACGGAACGCCTGGTGGGGAAAACCAGAAACACAAGGGAAGATAACTCTTCCAGCCAAACAAGGGCAGACAATCCCACAATATAATCGCGAACCTTCGCGGAACATCGAAACAAACCCTTTATTCAATCTACTGAGTAGACTGTTCTCATTCTGCTAACGATGAATGGGAACAAATATTAAGTTATGTTCGATGAGAAGGTTCTCGAGTTCAATAAAAAAAGACCTGAGGAAGAGCAGGTGGCACATCATCCGAAACGTTGTATATATAACAGTAATGAGGGATTTATGTGTTTTTATTTTTAAGCTTTATGTTGGTGATGGTTGTTCATTAGGAGAAAAGATCATAATAATAATACGGTGATTGGGAGAAAGAAAAAAATGGTTTCTAAACAGAACCCTTGTTTTTTTTGGTTTTTTTTTTTTTTGGTTTTTTTTCGTTGGAATCCTTAAAAAGGTTTGATTCTAGACATATAAATCATTAGTATCTAGCGTTTCTTTCTTAGGGCTTTGACGTTCAGGTGTTCTTTTTGCCAATCTGTGAATCCACCTATATATATATATATATATATATATATATATATATGGAAGTACGATGAGGAAATCCGACAGTATAGAGAACGCCTTCCAAAACCTCTCATATCCCAAATCTTTCATACAATACGCTAAGGCTAAAGCCCTGAAAATTCATACTAAAAACCAATCCCAAAACAATATCCACACAAACCCTCATAAATCTAAACCCCCAGATAGATATATAAGTGTACCTAACAATAATACCCACAACACCATATATAAAAATCTAAATAACCTAGGTATAAAAACCGTCGCTCTAACCCCTAAAGCAATACGCAACATAACCCAGAAAAACTCCCGACAACACATAAAATCGGAAGCAGGCGTCTACATCATACCATGTATTAACTGCGATAAAAATACGTTGGGGAAACGTCCAGAAACCTAAGAAAACGCATATACGAGCATAAACGCAGCATTAGATTAGGCGACCTTGATAATCGTCTCTTCCAACGAATGCTAAACACAATTTCGATTTCGATAATGCTTATATGTTGGCTTACATCCACAACAAAAGACTTAGACAAATCTTCGAAGCCAGTGCTATAATTAACATAGATAATGTTGATTATAGACCTGGTTTCTTTAACATATCCCAACACATAGGCAAATCAATAATCAATTGCTATAAAATTACAAATCCCAGCCATTACAATAACAATACATAAAATGTCTATGTTATGAGTATGTATATGTATATATGTATGTATATAGGTGTGTATATGTATATATGTATGTATATAGATGTGTATATGTATATATGTATGTATATATATATGTATATATATATATATGCAGATGTATTGTTTGCCTATATATATATATGTGTGTGTGTATGTGTGTGCTAAACATTTTATCAATTAACAGTTTTTTCTCTTTTCTACACATTAATATTCATATGAAATACGTCATAACCTTTTCTAACATTTACTCGTGGACAATTCACGTTAGACATGCGTCGGTTTCTGATCATTAATTTTCGCTTTTACATGTAATGATCGCGTCATAGGCTCTCATCTATAAACGCCAAGTAAATAACGGTAAATAACCTTTTATCACACATTCAACATACACTGAATATCATTCATCTTTTACTCATACAAATATCCAATGTCCTGCAGAAGGTTTTAATTTTTTAAAAAACCGAAATAATTAAATATCGACATAAACAGTTTCCATTGTTCATGACATCCTGAGTTTGTTTTCTTTAAAAAAATTCTACCCACACACACTCTGTCTGACCTTTTAGAAAAGTAATCGAATCTCGTGTATCCGTTTTTTGCACCTACCACGAGAGATCTCGTGTTTGATCATTTCTTGTGGGTCCAAAAGCTTGTTAAGCGCCATTTCATTACTCTCGTTTTTTCAAAAATTTAGAAATATATGTGTTCTAATTCTAATGTGTTATATAGACGACGGTTTTGTATAGGAGGAGTCGTTTTTTCCCATATTAAAGTTAATTAGAAATATTTAATAAACCAATATGTGTTTACAATAATCTTATGATGATCTTTTTATTATACTTATATTAATACATTCTCTTTCATCTTTTTACAGGTAAGTGAAGATTTAAATTAATTACCAAGCCTTTTCATCTCAGGTGAGTCAATAATAATAGTTATGTCGAAAATATTTATTGTTTCATATATTAACTATACACACACTCACATACACACACACACACACACACATATATATATATATATATTTATATATATATATACATATTATTAAAATTGTACACAGTAATGACCTACTCGAGTTTCATCATGAGGATCTTCAGGGTTAAATCCACTGAATTAATCAAGATATTGATTTGTTCGGCTAGAAACCATAAGGTTCCTTGTTTGATACCGGTCCCCGCCAACTCAGCGTATGAGTAGCAAAGTGATCTGTGCGGTAAAGTAAGGAGCTGATGGAAGGTGTGGCGCTCCACCTCAGATGCTAAAAACAATCTGCTTGGTCTAGCGCTATTGAAAAGGGGATAGACTCCCTCGCTGACTGGCTGATATCGACTTTAGGCTGCCCCGTCGACTTTACTTATATATATATATATATATATATATATATATGAGTAAATTTGGCGGAATGTTTTATTGTTATTATCAGCCGGACAGCGAAGGAGGCATTCGCATTTTCGCTAGCACAAGACAGGGGTGATTGTTTTTTCATCTAATATGGAGTGCCACTCTTAGTATCATTTCCACTACTTCCCCGCACTGATCCAAGCAGCACTACTCATGCGCTAAATAGGTTCTGGTCGGTATTGAACCTTATTTTCCCTTGGCTACTGCTCTACCGACTGATGAAAACAAATGAAATCTCGTATCTTCTCGAGAACGAATTTACAATTTTTAGTATCGATTATATTTATTTTTGCAGGTCAATCAATTTTTTTTCTCGAGAAAAAGCCGGAGGCCTTCATTTTACAGATACAGAACTTTTACATTTATTATGTAATTTATTTTAAATTAAAACAATTATTTTAAAATAGTGTAACGTTTATATTCACTTATCTTTTCTTCCTTCCATGACCGGGGAAATGAAATTGTATTTTAGTAGATAATGTAAAAATAACAATTTGAAATATTTCCAATCGCTCAAGACAAACACATATTCCAGTTAATAATTCCATTTTTTTATTGTGTTTGTTGATTCTTCGGTAGAAAGGAAACATTCTAAAATTGGAGCGATCAATTTTTATCAGCTTCACTGGTAAAAATAAGGTCTGTCTCATTATGCGTTTAAAATACTATTTCATTGTTTTAAAACAATTCATAATTTGTAGGAATTTCAAACAGCCGAATGGCAACAACAAATTTTACAAAGATAATCAAAAATTATCTCAATCCGTATTGAGGAAAAAACATTACGATATAAGAATCGTTTAAAAAATGAATGACATTTTCTCCTTTTACTTTTAAAGATTTTTGTTTTCCGATTTAACCAACACAAATTTGTGACAAAAAGTATAGTCGAGGCTTAGAATATTCTGACTAAATCCCTGCAGGGGGCTGAGACAACTACCAAAAAGGATGTCTTGTGTATGACACTCAGCTCTCTGTATCTCCTCCCCTCTCTCTCTCTCTCTCTCTCTCTCTCTCTCTCTATATATATATATATATATATATATATAATATATATATTTAAAAAAATGGAGTCTCCCGTCGATTTTCGACGTATGAGGGTTCATACACACAATGAACTCCCACACAGGGATTTGTTTATAGTGGTGAAGGCTTGTGTTGGACTATCCACACTTTTTGGCACAGTCGATAGGAAAGAATTGGTGCATCAAAGGTTGCCACAAACCCAATCAACGACCGACCTCAGGAATTTTGAATTCAGAGTTATCCCCCTCCTAGACTGGGTACCTACCCAAGGCTGAAGAGCCCAGTCTGCCCTATTATTTAACCCATAGCTGGAAGGAGAATATATGGATTCATACCTTTCCCAAGGTTATTAGCGCTATGTGAAATGCCAACAGCTTCGTCTAGGAATTGAACTCGAACTGACGAGTCCAATTTCCACGACTCTAACCACTAGCCCACACGCCTCCATACTAGCCCACGCGCCTCCATACTAGCCCATGCGCCTCCATATATATATATGTTCAGGTGAAGAGGGTTCTTGAGTTATGGCATACAAGTCTTAGCAAATACTTCTATTTGGCATATTTCGTGCTGCTTGCTCTTTGAAAGAGCGTACACATCAAATGTGTGTATGTATGTCTGTGTGAGCGTTTGTGCGTGAGTGAATATATGTAGGTATGTGTTTAAACATACGGATATATGTACACACACACACACGAACGCACACACACACACACACACACACACACACACACACATACATACACACACACACACACATATATATATATATATAGAGAGAGAGAGACAGACAGACAGACAGACAGAGACAGACAGAGAGTAAGTGAGAGAGATAGAGAGATATAGATACGTCTTTAAATTTATTGTTTCGATCCTGAATGGTTCTATCGAATGACAAAGGGAATGCATTCGATAAGCCTAACATGAGTGAGCCAATAGCAATGTCCCATTTTCATCCCCAAATTTTTACGTTCCTCTGCACACATTCATCAAACTAAAAACAAAAACATTCTAAACTGTATAAATATGAAGATGCACAATTCCTACATTTCTATGATTTATAAAACATACGGCGCATAAAATACCTTTTTAAGTTGGGTTCAGGATGAAACTCCAGGAAAATGGTTATATCGTAACAATATTTCGTGAGAACAAAACAGGAACGGAGATAGAAAGGGAAAATTTTATATGAAGATCTGTGTGCAACAGAAAATAAACAAGAGCCATTTTTACCTACTTGTTAATATTGTCAGAAGCAATAAATGACAGAATTGGATATCACAAACAGCATTTTCATTGAACATTCTAAAAACACAACACATATTTCTCGAGTGGAGGCTCATCGTGTAATAGTTATCCTCATGTCAAATGGACTCGGTGACTCTAGTTCAAATCTTTTTTTCTGATTAAGCTTATGTTTATATCTTTGGTATAATTTGACAGAATATGTGTATGACACTCAACTCTCTCTCCCCCCTCTCTCTCTCTCTCTCTCTCTCTCTATATATATATATATATATATATATATATATATATATATATAATATAAACAAATATAGCTATTTTCAGCCGACAATATTTGGGAGAATATGTGCTTAATTGAAGTCAGACCTAATTTTTGAAAGTTAATCCATTAATGATTAATTAGGCGGATTTAACTACTTAAATGTAAGGCTAAACAAATCGAGAAAAATCAATCTCTGAATGTACATTTCGACCTATTAGGTCTCATCAGCAGAGCTATAGATACGAAGATCGCCTCCTGTGTGATTCGAAACCCGTATATATATATATATATATATATATATATATATATATATATATATATATATATATATATATATATATAATGAATAGAGAGTGAAAAAATGAGAAAAGTATTGGCATGAAAAGGTGCTCAATGCTAATAAAGCAGACCAGATTTATAATCAATGGTAATATTATGGATTTACACTCATAACTTGAAGTTTCATGGTAATGCAATCATCAGATGAGTCCAATGGTTGAGATCTTAAAAAACAGTCATGAAATGGTTGAGATTTTAAAAAATTACTGGTTTTTAAAATCGCTACAAAATTACTGGTTTTTAAAATCTCAACCATTTTACGACTGGTTTTTAAGATCTTAACCATTGGACTCATCAGATGATTACATTACCATGAAACTTCAAGTTATGAGTGTAAATCCATAATATTACCATTGATTATATATATATATACACACACACACACACACACACATATATATATATATATATATATAATAATATATATATATATATATATATATGCTTTATTCGTAAATACGTTCAACTTTTAGTAATTCGGTTTCAGTCTATTGAATTTTAAAATGATAGACTGATAATACATTTTTCGAGAGCACGAAAAATATCATAGATACATTAGGTTAATCAGGAAGATAAGATACTGAGAAGACCACTTCAAACGAAGCCCTGTTGGCTGGGGCTGTAGAATACGCCGGCTGTACCCCTGCATAGGTATAAAGGCAAACAGCCTCGTTCAGGATTTGAACTTATCTCCAGCGTCCATTTCTTCGACGGTAACAATTACACTGGGCGCATCATTTTATCATATTTGTGCTAGAATGCGGTAGCTGAGTGTCGGGGTGTCTGGGTGTACTAGGTATGACGTTAAACTGCATCTATTGGTGAGACTCCACCCCAACCAGAAGTGATAGTATCTGTTATGGCCCCACCCACGAGTCAAATAGATAAATAAATTGAGTTTAAAATATGATAAGAATGTGTTTAAAAACGTCTTTAGCATAAAATAACCCAAGTGTTGACATATCGTAAAATCCAATCAAACAACCAAGCAACCATATATGTGTTAAAATCCTGGATGTGGTAATTGTATTTTCACAGCGCTAATACCCTTGGGAAAGGTATGAATCTTACTCTCCCTCCAGTAGTAAATAATAAATAGTAGGGCAGACTAGGCACTTTAACCTTGGTTAGGCAACTGGTCTAGGAGAAAGAAAAATCTGAATTCAAAGCTGTTGAACTATGCTTAAGAAATTGACCTTGTGTCACATCCTGCTCGTGTGGAGGGGTTGGTAAATATATATATATATGTGTTAAAATGCCATGGGTCTTCGTGTCCTGGGCAAAGTGGCAGTACCATTAATGAACAAAATAGATGAAAAAGGAGTTTAAAATGGGTTGAAAATGGGTTGAAAATGGGTTTGAAAAACTCTGACCCGGAGTGGCAGTACCTGCTACAGTCCGATCTATGATTTAAATTGATTAATATATCAGTTTAAGAAAAATGTGTTTAAAAGAGAGTTTATATACACTGAATACCCAACAAGAATCAATTAAACAAAAATGTATTCCGCATAAAAGAACATAAGGGTTTGCATGCTGTAAAAAAACAACCAACCAACAAACAAACAAAACAAACAATCAAACAACAAAGGATCAATATAATATATATATATATATATATATATATATATATATATATATAGAGAGAGAGAGAGAGAGAGAGAGAGAGAATACCGAATACCCCACAAGAAAGAATTAAACAGAAACGTATCCGGCATAAAATAACATTAGGGTTGGAATACCGTAAAAGCAAGCACCAAACTAACCAATCAAACAATCCAACAAGAGAGAGAGAGAGAGAGAGAGAGAGAGAGAGAGAGAGAGAGAGAGACGGAGAGAGAGACGGAGAGAGAGAGAGAGAGAGAATACCCCACAAGAATTAAGTAAACAAAAACGTATCTGGCATAAAATGACATGAGGGTTGGCATACCATAAAAAAACAACCAACCAACCAACTAAGCAAAAAACGACCAAGACAGGAGAGAGAGAGAGAGAGAGACAGAGAGAGAGAGAGAGAGAGAGAGAGGGGAAAGAGAGAGAGGGAGAGGAAAGAGAGAGAGAGGAAACAGAAAGAGAGAGAGAGAGATGGGGAGAGAGAAATATTTAAATCGATCAGGGGATGTGCTGACTTTAAGTAACGAAACAAAAAAGACAAATTTTATGGATTCCTAACCTATAAAATTCTAACGAAGTTTTAAAAATCAAGATTAAAAAAAATCACCATCACAATTAGATAATCTCTTTCTTCTTTCTTTTTTTTTTTTTTTTTTTTTTTTGTTAGGTGACTTTTAACTGACGTCACAGAATAATATCTGATGACCTACAGTTTCTTTTAACGAGGTATTAATTTAAAAAAAAAACGCATCTAATCGATCAGCTACCATTTACTTTTTATCGGAACGAAGACTCTTCAACTAGACTTGAGATTAGCTTCATTTTTTGCCAAAAGCAACCGTATCAAAATATTTTTGCTTCTAAACGAATATTGAATTATGTATAGAATGATATTAAAATCAAAGAATTTAATACGGAAAAAAAGCTTCGTGGGAAATAAAAAGATAAAATCAACTCTATCTTAACGTAAACGAAACATTTTAGAGGATAAATTAGTTCGCTTCACATTTCTTCTTCTTCTTCTTCTTCTTCTTCTTCTTCTTCTTCTTCTTCTTCTTCTTCTTCTTCTTCTTTTTTTAAAGAAAATCTTGACATTGCTTCCTAGTGCTTCTTGAACTTCGTCAGTTTTTTTTTGTTTTTTTGGTGGGTGTGGAGTCCTTCCTCTTCTTCCTTTCATTGGTTTTATGACTACTACTACTACTACTACTACTACTACTACTACTACTGATACTTTATTTCTTATAGTATTCTTGTGATTGTTTCTGTGATGGAGAACAAAACGGCAATGCACGGCAACTGCCGTGGTCAGAGAGAAAAAGAGCAATACTTTGTCTTGCCTGCCGGAGTCGAACCCGCGTCCTCCCGAATGCAAGAAAATGAGATTTGGGTGTTGAGCGGACGTAGGGTTTGATTCAGGTGCCCGGATGTTGGCAGGCTACTTCCATAAGTAGCTGGAATCTAAGAAGAACGACAGAGCGGCGCGCGCACCGGCAGAAACTAAATGACATAAGACTTTATTTGAAACTAGTGAGAAAAGACAAAAGAACAGTGACAAACTTAACGGACTTGATTGACAATCAAAAATTCTCAGTTGAGGGGGGTCCACAATCATTGATTTTTTTTTTTATTCAACAAAGTTTCTGCATGGCATTTTATTACAACTTCTACTTTGTTATTTTTTTGTAGGTGACTGTCTTCCCCTTCGTCACGAACATTACTACCACTACTACCACTACTACTCATGCTACTACTACTTTCTTCTTCTTCCGTTTCTTCTTCTCAGTATTACTTTCAATCTATGCCAGTTTTGCACACCAGTTATTTTTCACTGAAGTTTGATTGACAGCTAATCTCCTCTGGTATCTAGCTCTCTTCTAAGGATCTAAGTCGATTTTAAGTGAGGTGTGGTTTTGCTGATCTCAGATCCTCAGTTCCTCCCAACTCTCTGTTATCAGCCAATGAGTTTTCAAGGAAACTGATTACGATTAGTAAAACCACCATCATGTCGCACAACTTCTTCGGCTCTCTTATTTCTCCAGTTATTTGCTTTCTTTTATTTTCATTAATTCTACACTTTGTTTTCGTTTTTTAGTTCACTTGCAAGGTCCATGTATTTGTCAATCTTTCCTCTTTCATTTTCCCTCTGTGGGACGGCAAAATCCCTTAGATATCAAGTTATTTTCTTCTTGTTAATTAACATTAGGTCTGATCTTCTGGCTGGGATTTGTGGATCCCTTTATATCTCAATGTCACTGCTTCAAGGATAGATTCTAGTTTGTGCATTTACCATGTATCATCATCATCATCATCACCAGGTCACGCTTGCAGCATGGATAGCCATGACAATCTCTCGCCAACTATCCCAATCGGTCATCGTCACTTGGAGGTCCTCTATGCAGTATCCAGAATTCGCACAGAGTTGGTCGATGTAGATCCTTACTGGACGGCCCACACTGGCAAGTCTGTGTGCAAGTTTCTACAGGAGAACGTCACTTGTGAGCTAGTCCTTGACCGGCATGTCTTGTCCGTCTCACGCGGATGGTTTACCTGAGAGGGGATGATTGTCCATAAGGCTGCTTTTGTGTGGTGTGTTGTTTCTACGAATTGTTTAAAACAACACCCAGCATTGGGTAGCCTTCATCTATTTTATCCTCTCGGCGCTTTGTTAAGGTCCAAGTGGTGCAGCCGTACAGTAGCACTTATATAAATATGGCTTGGAAGAATTGCGCTATAACCTGTCAGTGTGATGAAAATTCTTGCTCATTTACCAAGATATTACCTTTCCCACCCAATCATACCTACACTTTTATTATTTTTGCATCAGTTTTATTTTTTAGATTATGATGTGATTAACTTGAACTAGTAGCAACATATGGTCCTCTCTGATGTCTTTGTGATAACAAGATTCAGCAGCCCTGCATGAATGCTCAAATCATTCTTTTATATACCGTTTTACTCGGGAGTGTCTAGTCGGCGAAAAAGAGACAGAGAGAGACAGAGGCAGAGAGACAGACAGACAGATAGATACATAGATAAATAGATGACAGATGATGGTTCTCACTTGTTAACTCTTCTTCTGACTGGTTCTAACTCGGTTTTGTAAAAATGAGTTTTTGGCAACAGACAACAGTGCTAATGTCATCAGACAGTGTAAACAGATGTGTTTATATTAGAAAAGATTTATTTTAAATACAAATATATCAGATGCTGTTTTCATAGAGTTAAGTCGAGGAGCGTGTCAGTGACGAGGTGATGAGTTATCTATTTACATAGGCTGGTGGATCAGTGAAATTGCAACACGGAGACGGACTGTTATATACCTCTTAACATCGGGTATATAAACGGCGAGAGGGAGACAGAGTAGGAAATGATGAAGATGATGATAGATTTATTTATATAAGATATCATTTAAATATAAATATAGTCAGATAGATACATAGATAAATAGAGGAGAGATGATGGTTCTCACTTGTTAACTCTTCTTCTGACTGGTTCTAACTCGGTTTTGTAAAAATGAGTTTTCGGCAACAGACAACAGTGCTAATATCATCACACAGTGTAAACAGATGTGTTTATATTAGAAAAGATTTATTTTAAATACAAATATAATATCAGATGCTGTTTTCACAGGGTTAAGTCGAGGAGCGTGTCAGTGATGAGTTATCGACGTACTCTGGTGGATCAGTGAAATTGCAACTAAGAGACGAACAGTCAGATGCCTGAAAATACATTTAGTGCATTCTTTGCAAAAAATGTTTTAAAGATTGTTCCAATGATTGTCTAATAAAACTCACAAATGAGTGAAACGTTATATCAAAATAATTTCTACCTCATGTTATATACCTCTTAACATTGTGTATATAAACGGCACGCGCGCGAGAGAGAGAGTGAGAGAGAGAGAGAGAGAAAGACAGAGTGTTATGTACCCCTTTACTCAGATGTATATAATCGCTGAGAGAGAAAGACAGACAGAGTAGGAGAGATGGAGTTTTTAGTTCTTACTTGTTAATATATGCTTACTTCGTCTATCACGACCGCAATCTTCTTCGGGCTGACTTCTCTTCAGTGCTTTCTGTTATGGGTTAGTTCTTCTTTCTTATGGTCATTTCTTGATTTTACAAATCAATTAACAAGACTTGGTTGTTTTCTGATAAAGTTTTATTTCAAAACCCAGCCCAAGTTTCCGCCGCGGTGGGAGACCGACAACTGAGCGAGCGATTTATAGGTCCACTCACTCTGAATTTACGCATAATCGAGCGTCTTTCAAGGGGACAAAGGTTACTACCCATCAATAACCGGTGCGTAGCTTTCCACTGTACCGCGTCATTCTTAATGTAACGGACTCTAATTCAAATATCTTAACTACAGGTACGTACATAAATCATAAGCAGCTATGAATTATGTAACAATTCTAGACGTTCTTAGGAGTATCGTGTCGGGATGGTTTAAATTTAACTCCTTTACCTTTTCGTGATGCTTCCACGGGTGTATCATGATTACAATATGTCCAAACAATTTATAAACTGGAGTAGCTGTTTTACCTTTCGCAAAATCTATTAGATGACAAGTTATTTTATGACATTACATCTCATCTTGGCCTGGTGATCCGTTTGTGTCTCAAAATCCTAGATAAATTTATGCATCTCATTTTCTGGGACATATTCTGGTTTGTGGCTTTACCATTATATATTACTAGCAGCGGCTAAACGGCATCGCCTGTGTAGAGGGGGATTTTTAAAAGTTAGTCCCGCGGATTCATTCTTACTGAATCGTCAGTTGAATCCTCGTGGGATGCCCCATTTAAATACCTATGTAAAAAAATAGACCTTGCATTGATACAGCTACTCTGAAAGGAAATGTTAATGTCTACTATCTAAAATATTAAATGAAAAAAAAATCCATGCTGCTATCATTAAAAAAAATGTTTTTAATCATCTCCACGAATATAAATCAAATCTCTATTATTTTTGCTCAAAAATCAAGCCCTGGTGATATCTAATATGTATATATATTTACTCTGTCGTTAATTGTTTTATTTTCAAAGTTTCCTCCGGACATACATATACATACAACTGCTCTTTATATTTGTATAGATGGTAAAACATCAGAAATATAGATTCTTGTAATCCTTTTATAACCGTTTGCTCGTCTTCTGTATATTATCGATTTTATCAATCATCGATTATTATTATCATCATTATCATCGTACTGTATCATTTATTTTTGTTGATATTATTATTATTATTTGTAGTATTGGTAGCAGATAGAGAAGTAGTAGTAGTAGTAGTAGTAGTAGTAGTCGTAGTAGTAGTAGTAGTAGTAATTGTATTAGTAGTATAAATATCATATCTATCATTGCAACAATCATCTATTCTTCAAAAGAATCTATTGTTTCCATTGCTAGTAATGATACATAGTATTATCATCATTATCATCGTATAATCGTATTATGCATTTGTGCTGATATTATTATTATTATTATTATTTGTGGAAGTAGTAGTAGTAGTAGTAGTAGAAATATCATATCTATCATTGCAACACTCATCTATTCTTCAAAAGAATCCATTGTCTCCAATGCCATTTGATGATTTGAATTCATTTTATTCTCTGTTGTAATCTTTTCCCACCTTTGTTTTCTGCTTTTGCTTTACAATTCTCTTAGCCGGAAATTTATCAAATGGTCGATGGTTAATTTCCAACTTAGGACAAAAAGTAAAAAAAAAAAAAAATACAAGACAAAAAAAACAACAAAACAAAATCAAGCAAAAGACCTAATGAAATTCCAGAAGAACTTCAACACAATTATCCTTTTTTTATCGGTTATCTCCTCTCCCTTTTCCGCATTGTTTTTCCCTATTGTTTCATATTTTCACTGTGAGTTTTCCTTCTCCCATTGATCATCAAATGTTCAATTCCGACAAGCATCCTCACCTTTGTTGACGCTATCGCAATATCTCTACTTGAGAGCTCAGAGACCTCCCACATTTTCATATGATGAATGGGCTTTATTAAAGGGTTCGTTCATTTGTTGTTTTTTATCATAGTATTTCTTTAGTTGTAAGGTTCTGAGTGAAATGTGTACGTGAATTTCATCTCTGGTTTATCTGAAAATATTTGATTGTGAAATAACGCTGTCTTTTAATTGGTGAGTGTCTGTTTTGGTGTTTTTTTTAAACCGCTTCTTTAGTTACGGAAATACATAGAAATTTCTAGTATGATTAATATTGACGATAATTTTGGATAATCCTCCTAATCAAAAGCCTTTATCAGATTTTCTAACTGGTTAATTTAAATACCAATAGAATAAGATTATATAATTTTGAAGAAAAATGTTTTTCTTTCTTTCTTTCTGTCTTTCATTCACCATATATATATATATATATATATATATATATATATATATATATATATATATATAATAAGTTATCCACAGACACGTGTTTCGAGGTATCACCTCTATTCAGTGTGGTTATACATTAACAGCTAACCCTGGCCGGGTTTGAGACCCGAATGAACTTTCGTTCGCCAATCCTCTTACCCGTGTGGCCAGAGGCAGCTGTCAAATATAGGAGAATATTTAATTGCTACATTTCTAAGCGGAAATGAATTCACTAGAGTCCTCAAACATTTGTAAACAAAGCGAGGGTTAGCTACACGCCAGAACGGTGAATTTACAATTAAATCCCTATTTAAAGTACTCGTCCAAAGTGGGACTATATATATAATAAATAAGTAATCAACAGACACGTGTTTCGAGGCATCACCTCTCATCAGTGTGGTTATACATTAACAGCTATATATATATATGGGGGGGGGGGCGTGTGTGTGTGTGTGTGTGTGTGCGTGTGTTATAATAATAATTTATTTTTTGTTAGTTCAGCATTTCATGACCTGTTGTTTTCGTTTACCCCCCCCCCCGAAGTATGGAAGATGGGAAAGTTCAACGACATACTGCTTAGTCAATGCAATGCAGTATATAGACAAAATAGAATAGATAAATGGACGAAAGACTTCATCCTCCCATTTCCTAAAAAGGGAGACCTCGGAATCGCTAAAAACTACAGAGGCATAACTCTTACTGCTATTGCAGCTAATATATATAATGTCCTTCTTGTTAATCGCATCCGACCTGAAATAGAAAAACATCCTTTGGAAAAACCAAAACGGATTCCGCAGAAATCGATCCACAGCCTCTCAGATTCTCATTATACGACGTATCATAGAAGGTGTCCGAGCAAAGAATCTAGAAGAAACGCTGCTATTCGTAGATTTTTCCGAGGCATTTGATTCCATACATAGAGGGAAAATGGAACAAATACTACAAGCATACGGTCTAGCCAAAGAAACTGTTGGCGCTATAATGATGCTCTACAAATACACTAAAGCAATGGTACGCTCACCTGATGGCGACACAAATTTATTTGACATCCCTGCTGGGGTCCTACAAGGAAATACATTAGCACCATATGTATTCATAATATGCCTAGACTATGCACTCCGAATCATTAGACACCATAAAAGAAACAGTTTCACACTAAAACGGGCAAGAGCAGGTGATATCCCACACAAACAGTCACAGATGCAGACTACGCTGATGACCTCGCACTTCTTGCACATACACCGGCACAGACTGAGTCACTACTATATAGCCTGGAGGAGGCAGCAAAGAATATCGGCCTCTATGTGAACACCGATAAAACTGAGTTCATGACTTTAAAAAAGAAAGGAGACATCTCCACACTCGACGGCAAGCCTCTTAAGCCAGTAGAACAATTCACACACCTAGGTAGTAATATCTCTACCACAGAAAGCGATGTTAATACATGAATAGGAAATGCATGGTCGGCCACAAACAAATTATCAGTCATATGGAGGTCCGATCTCACTGACAAGTTAAAGACAATTCTTCCAG
>CM042146.1:85780767-85788267 GCA_023376005.1 Doryteuthis pealeii | reverse complement strand
ATTATTATTATTATTATTATTATTATTATTATTATTATTCATTCCTTGCGAGATGTTCACACCAGCGTAAACTGGTCTTTCACTAGTTCTTCTGGACTCCTCTGAATATTCAAGCCGATCTTAACAATGCTGTTGTCTGGATGGTATCAATACTTTTTCTCATTTCCATTTCTTGTAGTCCATTTTCCAAACATGTGGATTGTTCCAAGTGCACCAACTTCAATAGGTATCACTCTCACACCCATATCACACAGTTTTCTCAATTCTCTAGTTAGATTCGGGTGTCTGTCTATTGTTATATAATCGCCGCGCCCAGCACCTATATTTGTGGCCTTGTGCCAGACTTGGAAAAGAACCTTTGGAAAAATGTACTACCGATTATCTTAGATTACTGGGTGGTCTTTGTGGAATCACCGAAAAAGTAGATAGGATAGATAACATCTCTTTAACGAGAAAAAGCAGACGATAAGTCTAGGATTAAGGAAAAACCAGTCCTCTGGGCACCAAGAAGCCTTTGATGTTTAGGTTAGTGAACTTTGGTTGACCAGTGAGATTGGAACGAATGGATTGAATCGAAAGGTCTCGAACGTTCTAGGGTGGAACCTTCTGGAGGATTGTTTGGAAATACTATTTAAGACCCGCGGATAGGATCACAGGAGGTCAGTTGGTTGGAGTCTGCGAGCAGAGCAGTTGGTTTGCGTCCGCGTTCGGAGGAGTCAGGCAGAAATCGGGCCAGTGATCGTATGGAACTGTAGTCGCTAAGGACGATAAGGAGAGGCTGAGAAAAGCTTGTTCACCGAGAAGTTTACTAAGGACTAAAAACTCGCAGTTGAATCCAGTTAAAATACACCTCTTGCTAAGACAGATTATTCGGGGCTCTCTCTCTCTCAAAAGTTAGAAGAAGTTTGAAACATAATAAAACTTTGAGAAGTAAAAACCTGGTGTTGTTGTCTGCTCTATTTACAACGAAAGAAATATTTTATGAATGGACTCACGATACAAACAAGATAGTAAAAGTCACTATCGCAAAGAAATCGTACTCATGAATGAAAGTCATTAAAGTGTAAACTTGTCAACACGTCAATTGGCCGTAACGAAGGAGCACGCGGCGTGCGTAAACGTGATACCTTTCCCTTGACCAAAAGAAGTGGAGAAGATTTTGGGGCTAGCTAAGACTGACTGCTAGACCTAGATCTGTGTATGTAAACAAACGAAACTCCGTACGTACGAATATACGAGTAGTAGTGCCGAAGAAGGAAAGGCACTAAGGTTATACACGAACTGGTACCCCAACGTAATAGATCCCTAACTGATCCCACTACGTTACGTATCGCTAATAGAAAATACGTTACATATTGCGATTTGGTGCCTGTGAACCACGAAAGTTCCCGCAAGGACTTGTAAGAACCTGGTTGCCACAAAACACAACGTAGGGACGAGACAGATCGGCCGGAATTTTTTTTTACGGAAAATAAACGTAAAAGAAAGAGAAAAGAAAAACACCAAACAGAAGAAGAAAAAAAAAAAAACAACGAAAAACAACGAAAATCAACAGGAAAAGTTCTGATACACGGAAAGGAAAAACGAACGAACGGAAAACAAAAAAAAAAAAAAAAAAAAGAACTTTCTATAGACTTTGAAAAAAAAAAAAAGAAGACATTTATTACGGACATAAAAACAAAAAAAGAACAAAAAAAAAAAAAAAGAAGTCAAAATTGTAACAAAGGACATTTTTTAAAAGGAAAAGAAAATTGAACTTTTTACAACTATACGTAAGTACAACTTCCCACTTATTTTTTTTTGGCCATTTTCTTTTCTTTTCGCTCTCTTGTTTGTTTGATACTTGTTAAATATTATATGATGGAATCACAATTTAGGGATTACTCCAGGCACTAAAGATGAATTAATAAATACTGCAAAATCACTGTCAAATACATTGAAAATGACTTTTATCTTGCAGCAGATTGCACCGTTAGTTAGTAAGGACGAAAGTAAATTTGAGGTATGGCTCCAAAGTATGGAGAAATATTTTACTTTGATAGATGTTAAAGAAATGGATAAATGTAGGGTAGCACTCATTAGCACGGGAGGAGAAATAGGAAATTTCATATACAAAATTATAGAAGACAACAAGAGTATTTCATGGATAGGATTGACACAGGTAATTAGGGAATATATTGGGTCACCACTACGCACATTATTATTTTAAAATTAGTGAATATTAAACAGTACAGACAGGAGAATGTGCAGAATTACATGTTAAGAATTACAAAACTGATAGACCAGGCCTACTCTAGAGAGGATAAAAATGCAACAATAGTGCAACATCAAATAAAAAACTGCTTTATAGAAGGATTAGTAGATCCTGAGGTTAAGTTAGCGGTATTAAGGAATGACCCCCCAACAGTTGAGAGCGCCTATCAACTAGCATTCTCAGAGGATAAACTAAGAGCGAGAGTTAGGACTCCTCCCAATATTGATCCTGCACCGATGGAGATTTGCCACGCTAAAAGGCGCACGGTGCATATCAATGCAATAGGGCATGATAGAAAAGCCCACGCTAGGTGTGATGGCAGGACCGATCATAGAGCGACACATCCAGTAAGAAACAAGTGGATAAGGAATCGATTATGCTGGATATGCAGGTCGAACAAGCATCTGAGGTGGAATTGCCCCCAGAGAAATGCTGAAAAAAGGCGAGTGCCAGTTTATAGACAGCCTCCCGAACGAAATAAAAGACAGACGTACATTATCAGTGCGATAGACTCGACGAATAGGATAGGTTATCAAAAAAATCTTAGAGGAGAAGGGATAAATACGAGGGATAAACCATATAATAGAGGGTTTATGAATAATTTTACGTATAGGAAGATAGATAAGCCAGTGCAACAGTTTAAGAATTGTACTGAAATTGAGAAAAAGCCGGAGAAAACGGCCACACCGAACACAGAACCAAATCCAGTAGAGAAAGTTAGTCCAGATACAAAAACGCCTGTAATTAAAGATGCACCCTCGGAAAATTCTGATACCGAGGAGAGTCCTGGTGACTCTGATAGGGATGATTTTTTCGTGCCCCTCAGAACGCGAAAGATAGCTATGTACAAAGAAATATTAGAAAAGAATAGGAATATGCGTCAGGAGGAGGCAATGTTAGATTCTGTAAGTTGTAAAACGAATTCGCGTGATAAGGTTAGTAGTCAGGCCGAAAAAAAGTTAAAAGACATAGGAAAAGTAGCAACTGATATTAAAATTAAACCTGAAGGAAAGTCTCGAATCGACAGTAAAGAGAAGGATAGATGGCGAGAAAAGAAAAGAAAGGAATTAAAGGACGCCATTTCTGATATTTTCAGCTAGAGAGATAGAAAGTTTACGCAGGACCGAATTAGTTTCACGACCCAGTGGACATGGATACTATTGACGACGATTGTTTTTTTTTTCTCCGTATATTTAATTTGAAAAAAAAAAAAAAAAAAAAAAGAGACAGCATTCAATTTTTTTAAAAAATTGTAGATATTGTTTTGTCGCTAGCGGTGATATTCCGCTAGGTGCTGTTGAAATTATTATTATTATTAATGATAATCTGTACCCATAAAAGGTAATTGAAGAATTATGTGAAAATTCTTCCGACGCAATTCTAAGTTTGAGAATAAGAGCGGTCGTAAACATGTTTTGTTTTTATGTCCTATAGTAAATAAATGATTAAATAAATAAAATAAAATGAAGAGAATACGAATGTGTACAAAAATATAGAGAGAGCGAAAGGGAAATGGTTTGGGAAGTTGTACAGGAAAAAGAAAATTTTTTTTTTTTTTAAATTTGTTTGATCATTTTAATTTCATGATCAAATTCGCTGTATAATTGATTTTGCTAATGTTGTTGTATTTGTTTTATGATTGTTTTATATTTTGTAAACATGTAGAGAGAGAGAGAGAGAGGTTAGATAGTGTATTTTAGAAAAAAATCAAAATCAAGAAGAAAGAAAAATGAATGATAATTAGGGCTAGTTTTGAAAATTATATTACATATAATTTTATCGGCGATGATAGGGAGGTATATGTTATATAATCGCCCCCAGCACCTATATTTGTGGCCTTGTGCCAGACTTGGAAAAGAACCTTAGAAAAATGTACTACCGATTATCTTAGATTACTGGGTGGTCTTTGTGGAATCACCGAAAAAGTAGATAGGATAGATAACATCTTTTAACGAGAGAAAGCAGACGATAAGTCTAGGATTAAGGAAAAAACCAGTCCTCTGGGCACCAAGAAGCCTTTGATGTTTAGGTTAGTGAACTTTGGTTGACCAGTGAGATTGGAACGAATTTGAATCGAAAGGTCTCGAACGTTCTAGGGTGGAACCTTCTGGAGGATTGTTTGGAAATACTATTTAAGACCGCGGATAGGATCACAGGAGGTCAGTTTGGGTTGGAGTCTGCGAGCAGAGCAGTTGGTTTGCGTCCGCGTTCGGAGGAGAGTCAGGCAGAAATCGGGCCAGTGATCGTATGGAACTGTAGTCGCTAAGGACGATAAGGAGAGGCTGAGAAAAGCTTGTTCACCGAGAAGTTTACTAAGGACTAAAAACTCGCAGTTGAATCCAGTTAAAATACACCTCTTGCTAAGACAGATTATTCGGGGCTCTCTCTCTCTCAAAAGTTAGAAGAAGTTTGAAACATAATAAAACTTTGAGAAGTAAAAACCTGGTGTTGTTGTCTGCTCTATTTACAACGAAAGAAATATCTTTATGAATGGACTCACGATACAAACAAGATAGTAAGGTCACTATCGCAAAGAAATCGTACTCATGAATGAAAGTCATTAAAGTGTAAACTTGTCAACACGTCAATTGGCCGTAACGAAGGAGCACGCGGCGTGCGTAAACGTGATACCTTTCCCTTGACCAAAAGAAGTGGAGAAGATTTTGGGGCTAGCTAAGACTGACTGCTACTAGATCGTGTATGTAAACAAACGAAACTCCGTACGTACGAATATACGAGTAGTAGTGCCGAAGAAGGAAAGGCACTAAGGTTATACACGAACTGGTACCCCAACGTAATAGATCCCTAACTGATCCCACTACGACACGTATCGCTAATAGAACCCACTACGTTACGTATTGCTAAATAAAAAGACATAACGTTACACTATCTTTTCGTTTTCTTTCATTTTCACTCTATGATCTGCTGAGACTGCACAATCTACTGGTTGACGAATTCTCTTTTTCTTGTTAATCAATACTAGGTTTGGTCTTATAGGATGGGATAGGGTGGTCTGTCTTTATCTCAAAGTCCCAGAGAATGCTATGTGTTTCATTTCTTAAGAACAGATTCCGGTTTATGCATATAGCATTTTGTTGTATGGTCAACATTGAGTTTCTTGCACAATTGATTGTGGATCATCTTTCAAATCCACTCATGTCGAGAATTGTATTCTTCTTGTGTTAGGTTGCTCTATTCGTTTTATACACGTTTGATCATTTTATCTCTGTCTCCACACATCCTACATTTGTTTTTTTAATTTATTTTTGCTTTGATATAATTTGTTCTAATGGCATTGTTTTGTGCTGTAATTATGGGCGGTTTAGTTTTTCTCTTGAGATTTCCTTTTCTTAACCATGTCCAGGTCTGTCCTTTGAAGTATCTATATAATTGCTTTTCTTCCCATTTTTTATTATTTCACTCAATTCGAGTTTTTCTCACCTGCCGTAGCCGGTGGTTCACTGGGGGCTGAGTGACAGCAAGTCTCCTCAGGTCTCCAGAATTCTTCTGAGTATTCCAGCCGATCAAAATAATGCTGTAGTCTGGATGGTCTCGATCCTTCCTCTGATTTCCAATTCATCCAGACTCTTTTCCAACCCCCTGGGGATTGTTCCAAGAGATCCAATTACAACTAGTACGACTTTCACCTTCATGTTCCACAGTTTGTTCAGTTCCCTGGCAAGCTCCAAGTATTTGCTGATCTTTTCGCTCTCTTTTATTTTCACTCTGTGATCGGCCGGGACGGCAAAATATCCATGAGATGATAAGTCTTCCTCTTCTTGTCAATCAAAAGTAGGTCTATTCTCCTGGCTGGGATTAGGTGATCTGGCTGTAACTCAAAGTCCTAGAGAATTCTATGTGCCTCATTCTCCGGGACAGATTCATGCTTGTGCATAGACCATTTAGTTGAAAGGTGAAAATTGAATTTCTTGCACAGTATTATTATTATTATTATTATTATTATTATTATTATTATTATTATTATTATTATTATTATTATTCTCTATATCTATCCTAAAGCTGTGACACGTGAGGGGCAAACTTTGTCCGAGTCGATTAGTTAATTAAATGTCTTACTGAAACCTTCAGAACTGATATTACTCATGCATCGCGTTAGTAGAGAATAGACGAAATTAAATAAAGGTCAGATGAAGCCTTATATGTTTACATCTTGTGCATGATTTTATCGCAGACAGGAAGTGAATTAATATATGTATGTATTATATTTATAGCAAAGTAAGCTACAGCCGTCCATGTAAGATGAATACGGCATGCTGTGTACTACTGGAGAGAAGTAAGGACGAACACATAAGTAACGTTGTCCTTTGGACATCTGTTTGTTGGCAACCTTCCGCCTATTTTATTTTCTCTCTCTCACTTACAGCTACGTGATTGGCTGAACAGACCGATCCTCGAATGGCATTCTCTGGTGCAATGGCTGCAAACAAAAGGTGATGCTTTCTGTAGGTGTTGGGGGTGCTGCTGTTTCTTCTTTCTTTTAGCTCTCTTTTCTGTGGCAGCTTTTTTCCTCTCTTCTTCACTTCTTTTTGTTCCTTGTTTGGCGAGGAGGCGCCAGGTTGCACGGTCTTCTGCACAAGCCTCCCATGTGTCTATGTCGATACGACATATCTTCAGGTCTCTCTTGCAGACATCTTTGAAGCGTAGGCGTGGTCTCCCTGCCGGTCGGGTGCCCTCCACTAGTTCACCATACAGTAGGTCTTTGGGGATGCAGCCTTTGTTCATCCTCCTGGTGACATCTACACATGGAAAAACCTGTGTATGCCGACCGCGCAAAAACCTACACCAATCAGCACTGTGCAGACACTGCATGCGAGTTCCCTATGAGATAAATACTAGAGCAGACATGCCTCTTTAACCTTGGTATAGTAACTAGACTAGAAGAAAGAAAACTGTGAACTCAAACCTGCTAAACTTATTGGCCTTGTGTCACATACGGTTTGTGCAGAGAGGTTGCCTAAATACATAAATGATAAAAATGGTTACTAGTGAATTTGAATCTCACATGCGTCATAACTACATAAAGGTTTGTAATTAACTATTGTTATATACTGGACCCCGTCAAACACGGAACACTTGTATTTATAAAGATATAAGATCATATCTTTATTTCCCTCGGTTGTGTGCAGACTGAGAGTCTTTAGCAGGGATTACACATACATGGAGCACTTGAGAGTTCTCTGCAAGCGATCTGGAACCTGATCTCAGTCTGCATCTTCTCTGCGTAC
>CM042146.1:85752315-85780667 GCA_023376005.1 Doryteuthis pealeii | reverse complement strand
CTATTTGGTTGAACATGGAATATATTAGTTTTCTCGCCTGTTTACAGTTGATTGTGAGTGAAAACTGTTACAATCATTTATTTACTCAATAATTCTCATTATCGCATAAACGACTTAACAACGATTCTTTTCTTTTGTATTATTAGAGTTTTCTTTCATTTTCCTTTATTCGCAACTCAACCGTAAATCTAAACCAACAAAAAAACCACACGATTTTCAGAAATAACAAAATAATTCTCCAATGAGACTTGAACTCGTTTAAGTCAAAATAATCAACATAGAATGGAAGGCCATTATATTCTCGCTACAAAAATTTCAATTAAACACCAATCACAAATACATAATCATATAAAGAATTGTTTACACTAGATGTATTATTTTGAAATTTTCTCCGGACTGCTGCTTCATTTAATGTGAAAATACACAATGTTTGGCCGACGTATCCACCGGAATGTCTTCGGATATTTCTCATAATCGATGGGGATTTTTCGTTATCGCTGTTACAAGTGTGAAGATTTTGCTTAATCAGAATATGGTTAATGATTCAGCTTTGAAAACGGCATGTATATTTATTTCAAATTAAGATGAGGGACAACAGCCCGAAAAAATTAAAAAAATTATACATTATTAGTCAGTGTCAAAAATTCAGACAAATGGTATTTACTAAATTATGCATTTTAACCCAACATTGGATCGAAAATGATTTACGCGTGTTCTAACGTTTGCTGCCTAACATGTCAAACCGTCCTGTCGGCTGGGCAATAGGGATACACCAACTACACCTTCTGAGAGGACTAAGCAGTCCCTCAAGACACCACCTGTTGACTGTGGATGGTACCATGATGCTTTAATGATGGAATCCTGGTGTCTGAGCAGTCCAAGACCATGCAACACTCCACTGTTGCAGCCTTAATTAGAGAGGCCCCTCCCAATTAATCGGTGATTCATCGCCAGCCCTAGCTCACCTTTTCTATCATATATTTGCATAGAAGGTGGGATACTAATATGCCTCAACTCGTATGGCAAAGCCCCAAATCCTGTTTCGATATGTGCCAGGAGGCGGTGGCTTAGGGTCTTAGTATCCTGGGGTAGGACGTTAAGCTATCTCGATGGTAGAAGGAAATTTCCAAATGTTTGCTTCTCTCGCGGATATCTCAATTATTATACTCGCAAGTCCACCTCTTGGACCCGGAGGATGAGTGACCCCAGTTAGGCCTCGTATATCTGAGTGGATTTAAAATAGAGATGAAAACACAAATCGTTTACCAGAATTATGATGAGAACAATTGATGTACTCAATCTCAAGCATAATAAAACAAACCGTGCTTCTTCTCCGTGCAGTATACACAGTGTGAACCAAATGGTTTGGGGCGTATATGCCGTATGTAAAATCCACCTGTCCTCTCAGTGAGTATCCCAACCATCACACATTACACGTTTCCTATTTCTGAAGACTGGCACAATAGAGACGACAACGAGTGAGTGATTATTTTTAATAGTCTGTGAAAGATTTACAGGGTGTAGAATTAACATAATTATATATTCTATACTAGAATTCTCTTGACAATGGAGAATTCGCTTAACTCAGAGTTTAAGATGAGTCTCCAGTTCTTCATATATACTGTATTGGGATCGCAGGAAGATGGCATTTGTAGACAAGTTTAGCAGTTTTCAAACAATAATTCGCACAAATAATATATTATAATATGTGAGTATAATAATAAATAATATATATATAACTGATGTACTATCTCAGTACATTAATATATTATAAGTAAATTTACCAAATAAATAGTGGAATTAGATTATTGGACTCATCTCTGTAAATATTATACTCTTCGGGTCCCGACACTAGACACCATTCACCACCATATCTCGGTTTATACCATTGCTAATAGTCTAAATTCATCAAGGTAGAATATGTTTCCAATGACTAATGTGAACGAACTACGAAAAATAACAAATTATTCTATACAAATTTCAAAAACAAATTCTAATTAGTACATGCGAGATGCGTATGATATGAAGAATATAAATGACTGTAGTGTAATGAATAATGTGAAGAGTGAATATTCGAATGTTATGAGACTGTTATGCGAAGATATTATGGCGTTGCATATTGCTGTAGTAAGCGAGGAGTACACACCTCGCATTATATAACGTGTGATCTGTAAGTGTGTTGTGCTATATTATACTGAGATATACTATACATATTATCAATTAATAGCCTTTATATATAAGTCTGAACACCTAAGATAGATCAATAAATTTATTATTTAACAATATATAAATACTCACATAGTGGACTAATATATCCATATCAATCTGGCACTATTAGTGAATACAACTCCATCACTCACGAGCAAGTGTACTGGAGAACACTACGCGCAACTACTCTCATATTCTTAATCCAATAGCAGCGCGCGCAGAAAAACGTAGTAGGAATGACATATCTTTCTCAGAATGTATAAGTGTGAGACTGCCAATATGACTCAATGAGGATAGAGAATAATAATCATAACTTCTAAGATTTTGACATAAAATATAGATGTTTCCATATTTTCGCAACGAAGAGAATTAAGATTACACTCAATTGTGAGCACCTATCTCCTTAGACTTAGTTAGTTCAAGAAGATATTGTAAGTCTCAACTGACTTCTGCATCACAGTCACCTAGGTTGATACACTTATTTCTATAATCAGAAAACCGATCTTATGATTCTCACAGAATTAATTCTGATTCACCTGATGTTGAACAATGTCTCGCAAACATGAATATTTTACTGAGTTGTTTTTATTTGAAACTTTAAATATCTAATGTGCAGTAAATGTGTGGTAATGATACGAGTGAAGTAGCATCCTCAGACATGATATGACATTCAAATTTAGTATGAAGACGGTTTTCTCTCGAGCCAACGTTGTTATAAATTTAATGAGTTATCATTCATATAGGAAATGGTCGGTAACCCGAGTTCAAGTGTGCAGTGAAATTCCGCATAAGCGCTTAATTATCCTCTCGTGAAAGGTGCACGACATCCCACGCTATCTTTCAGTTTGTCTTGCTCTAGCCGCCTCCTCTCATCCTCGCATCTATTGTATCTATGGTGTGAGCGTGATACTGTGCATGTTCATCATATAACTCACTGCAATGAATTGTCGTTATATTCGTCTCTCGGATAGTACCTCGCGCGCGTAGGGTATAGAATAGCTCGGCGTCGCTCGTGAACGCTCAACACATGGGCATGTCAACAATCGACTTTTAGGCTCTTGATATCTTACATCTCCTGCTCGTCGGTGTCGTATGTGAGAAGTGACGCAACCAACCTGGTTGTATCAATGTGGAAAATATACTACCTATTCGTCTGGGATGGTTGGAGAACGTGGTGGCGACGATGCGTACCGCCGTGAACAAAAGCATGATGGTGCCGGCAGTAGCAGTCGGTCACCTCAGATCGCCCCGATCTCTTCCCTGCTCCGTGTCCAGTACTGATCCGAGGAATGCTTAACCTCACGGCTGTTTGTATGACGAGACACCTCCTACGCATTAATCATTTACTCTTGATCCACTCAACCGGAATTATTTTACTGTCCTTCCAGTCTCTTTGTTCAATTTTCCTTTGTCTCGACATCCCGCGCAAACAACGCGACGATCGCCAAACCATAACACGTTCCAGATGGGATAAAATATTGCGTAGAATGAAATTCTTTAATCTGAAATTAGCAAATGGTCTAGTAGAAGGCAACTACTGATTCAAACCCCGTTATTCATCATATATTTTCACTTTAACGTTTAGAAAATACATTTCTATTAGAATATGAAATTACTATTGTTGGCTTATAGTATGAAATTGTTTGAAGTGAAAACACTACTTTTAAAATAGAATTGTTGCTCCGACTGCAGTGAACTGGGCTCGCTGTGTTGACCGACGGACAAAAAAGTTATCACGATAAATTTCAACTGAATGTGATAAGAGTGACAGACACAAGACTTGGGAATATTTAAAAAGGATCAGTTAGTTAGTTACCGGGAGAGCGACAAGACACAACACTACTAAAGTTTCAGGCCTAGCGAAACCACCCATTCTATTGAACGTGGGGCTACGATTGTAAAATGGATTTTTTTCTTGGTCAACTTGAAAATAGAACTTCGCGTGTTTCCTATTTCTTAGAACCGGTACAGAGGAAAATTGTAATATTAACTTCTATGGGTGAAGGGATGTTTTTGTATGTTTTACAATAGGGTCCCTGATTTTGATGCCATTGTAAACAAGATAGTTTTATCAACAAGTACAACTGATTAGAGTTCGACCGTCACTAAATGTTTTTATTACTCTTTTTGGTTTACATTAACAAACATATTTCATAAAGTTAGCGGAGACAAAGAGAAAAAAGACAAGATAAAGAGATAACGTCGAGATGGGTTTCAAAGTCAGGACATGTGGTCACAAAAAACATTCCCCTTCAACCCATAGAAGTTATATTACAATTTTCCTCTGTACCGGTCTCAAGAATAGGAAACACGCGAAGTTCTATTCAAGGTTGACCAAGAAAAAATCCATTCTTCACAAATCGTAGCCCACGTTCAATGAATGGGTGGTTTCGCTTAGGCCTGAACTTTAGTAGTGTGTGTCCTTGTCGCTCTCCGGTAACTAACTAACTGATCCTTTTTAAATATCCCAAGTCTTGTGTCTGTCACTCTTATCACATTCAGTGAAATTTATCGTGATAACTTTTGCGTCTGGTTCACACAGCCGAGCACCAGGTTCACTTGCAGTCGGAGGCAACCATTCTATTTTAAAAGTAGGGTTTCACTTTCAACAATTCATATATGAGCCACAATAGTAATTTCATATTCTAATAGAAAATGATTTTCTAAAAAACGTTAAGTGAAAAAATATATGATGAATTAACGGGTTTGAATTCAGAGTTGTCCTTCTACTAGACCATTTCTTAATCAAGATAAAGATTTCATTCTAGCAAATATTTTACCCATAGCTGGACGTGTTATGGTTTGGCGATCGTCGCGTTTGATTTTTGCGCGGGGAATGTCCGAAAAGACAAAGGAAAATTGAACAAAGAGACTGGAAAGGGAAGTAAAAATTCCGGTTGAGGGACAAAGAGACAAGATTAAAATGCGTAGGGGGTGTCGTCAATACAAAAGCGAGAGGGTTAAGCATTCAGGGGTCAGTAGGACAGAGAAGCCAGAGAGACGGCGATCGAGGTGACCGACGCTTGCGGCCAATCGCTGCCAGCGGGCGTGAGGACGCGCCCACCACCTTCCACCATCCCAGCAGTAGTAGTTTCCATTGTCAACGCTCGTCCACTCACACGCACCACGAGAGAATGTAAAGAATAAACTAAAGTTTGTTACAATGCCATGTGTTGAGTCTCTACGCCGACTACTAACCTACCCGCAGTATACCAGTAACGTATACAATTCAGCGTGCGAGTTTGAAGATGCCAGTATTATAACATGTACGAATAGTTGCCGGTAAAGAAGGCGCTATTGCAACAAAACGAAGAATAGTTGGATGCTCACTTTCACAAGATATTAGCGTTATGGGAAATACAATGAACTTGAACTCGGGTTACCGTGACCATTTCCTATAATGAAACCATTACATTACGAACGTCTCCTATTTACTTCATATAAAGCACTGGAGGCTTATTCATTCATTAAAATTTCACATTAGATATTTAAATTTCAATAAAAACAACACAGTAAATATTCATGTTTGCAGAATTCACACAAATGTAAATATTATTGTCGAAATAAACATTTTTTTTTAAAATAGCTATGCACTAAGGTCACTGATCGCAGAAGTCAGTGACTACAATATTTTGAACTAACTAAGCTAAGGAGAGGTGCTCATTGTTAATGGTTATCGTTGTTGGAAAGGACTTCATCTATTTTTGTTCAAATCTTGAACGAGTTTTTCCACATTATTCATATTGCATCTCACACTTATACATTTGGGAAACGAATATGCATCCTAACGTTTCCCCCGGCTATGGATTAATAATAAGGCAGACGGTGTCCCATACTGCTTCGTGTGATTGGGTTTATATATGCATATGAAGAAATCCCTTGTATATATATATATATATATATATATATATATATATATATATTATATATATAATATATACCACACACTCACAGATCACGTATTATGCGTGTAACCTGTTACCACGCGTATGCAACCTTTATGCTGCTCATAAACAGTCTCATTACATTCAATTCACCTTCACATACATACACACATCATTTTATCCAATCATACGCATCCATGTCTATTGAATTTTTTGAAATTTTCTGAAATTTTTTCGATTTTCCTTACATTTTGAAACATCTTCACCTGATGAATGCATCGCATGAAACCAATATGGTTGTGAATGTTCTTTGTCACCCAATAAATAGATATGTTTAAAACCTATATATTTATCTATTATATATATATATATATATATATATATATATATATATATATATATATAATATATGCGAAATGTTTGAAAAATGCTACTGTTCATCATCTTCCTCGTCCACATCATTTTGCTGACTGGGCTCTTTAAACTTGGTTAGGATTCCAGTCAAGGATTCCAGGAGAAGGAAAATTATGAATTCAAACCTGTTAAACTCCACTAAAAAAATCACCTCGTGTCCCATCCTGATCGTATGGAAAGGATGGTTGGTTGATTATTGGTTGGATTTAACGGCATGCCAAACCTTCTTGGTTTAATTTATGCCGAAGACGTTTTTGTTTTATTAATTCTTGATTGATACTCATTTTTCATCTAATTCTTTAACACATTTTTTTCTATTTAATCCATAGATAGGGCCTTAACGGGTACTATCACTCCGGGTCAGAGTGGACCTTGGAATAATTGTTATCCAGAGATGCAACATTGGAAATTCTCTATCAGTTGCAATTTAACGTCATACCTCGGACACGTGCGGTAGGGTTATATATATTTATAAATGAATAGTGTTGAATATCGTTGATAGATTATGTATATCTTGTTTAGAGTAGCGTAGATGTGAAGTCAACGATGCTTGGTTATCGACAGTTTCTCGTTTAAGGATTTTTCTAACGAAACCCTTAATTTGAAAAATCGCATAGCCTACTCTACCCTATATATATATATATATATATATATTATATATATATATATATATAATATATATATATGTATGCATTTATGTATAATTATATATATATATATATATATATATATATTATATATATAACTAATTGGAGCTCAGGAAATCACTAGAATTATTTGCTATTAAAGACATGCTTTCCTCAATTAAAAATTACATCTTATCACACACAATCTTCGGTTTGGAAATCATCTCTTTCGTAAAAAGAAAATAACCATCTTAAAGCAAACTTTTTTTTAGACACGGTGGTTCTTACACTTTTAAAATGCTTATTAATTCCAATTGCCGTCTATTAATTCAATATCATAGATTTTACAGCGAATCCGTCCCTTTTGTGCACTTTGCATTTCCGTAATTCCACAAGTTCGCATGAATGAGACGAAAATAAGAAATTCCAAAACCAACATTCATTATAAAAGCAAGCGTACGTTCAAATATCAGATAGGGTGAATGCCTACAAGGAATTGCTTTAACCGATTTCTATTAATTGAAATATGACCAAAATTATTGTCAGAAGAAATATTCCTGAAAAACAAAAACAAACTCTGAACTGAAAAAGAAACTTTTCTTAAATCATTTCTCATTCTTTTTTTTTTTAAACAGCAAATTGGCAAAATTTCAGTCTGTAACATTTTAGTAAATAAAAACTTTTTTATTAAAATAATTCAGAGATATACATTATTTTTCTGAACTTTTTAGGTGGAGCTTAATAATTAGTATTATTTGGAGATTTGGGACACGGAAGCCTTTATATTGTTGGACGAAAAGGTAATAAAGTTAATTATTATTAATTGGTTGGCTTAAAGGCCTCCCAATATGAGAACATATATGAACAAACAACTCCGACTAAGGGTGTTAAATGCACAATGGACTTTAATACATTATACAACTAGATACATAAGAAACAACATGGTAGATATATGAGTAACACATATATGAGACAAGATACAAAATCGAATTATAACAGAGATACATAAATGTACATCTAAAAGATATGAAGAGTCCATAAGACAAAGTTACTTACTGAGGTAGTGTTGGGGGATGAAACCCCCCCACACACACAAGAAGGGTGTCGACCAAAGTGTCTAACCCATGTGTGTTCGTGAAGTTCTGGAGAAGAAAGAGAGCAGACAATCCCTCAATATAATCGGGAACCTTCGCAGAACATCAAAACGAACCCTTTATTCAATCCACTGAGTAGACTGTTCTCATTCTGCTAACCATGAATGGGAACAAGTGTTAAGTTATGTTCGATGAGAAGGTTCTCGAGTTCGATAAAAAAGACCTGAAGAAGCGCAGGTGGCACATCGTCCGAAACATTGTGTATATAACAGTAATGATGGATTTATGTGTTTTTATTTTTAAGCTTTATGTTGGTGATGGTTGTTCATAAGGAGATAAGATCATAATAATACTACGGTGATTGGGAGAAAGAAAAAAATGGTTTCTAAACAGAAACCTTGTTTTTTTTTATTTTTGTTGGAATCCTTGAAAAGGTTTGATTCTAGACATATAAGTCATTAGTATCTAGCGTTTCTTTCTTAAGGCTTTGACGTTCAGGTGTTCTTTTTGACAATCTGGGAATCCACCTATATATATATATATATATATATATATATATATATATATATATATATATGGAAGTACGATGAGGAATCCGACAGTATAGAGAACGCCTTCCAAAACCTCTCATATCCCAAATCTTTCATACGATATGCTAAGGCTAAAGCCCTGAAAATTCATACTAAAAACAATCCCAAAACAATATCCACACAAACCCTCATAAATCTAAACCCCCAGATACATATATAAGTCTACCTAACAATAATACCCACAACACCATATATAAAAATCTAAATAACCTAGGTATAAAAACCGTCGCTCTAGCCCCTAAAGCAATACGCAACATAACCCAGAAAAACTCCCGACAACACATAAAATCGGAAGCAGGCGTCTACATCATACCATGTATTAACTGCGATAAAAATACGTTGGGGAAACGTCCAGAAACCTAAGAAAACGCATATACGAGCATAAACGCAGCATTAGATTAGGCGACCTTGATAATCGTCTCTTCCAACGAATGCTAAACACAATTTCGATTTCGATAATGCTTATATGTTGGCTTACATCCACAACAAAAGACTTGGACAAATCTTCGAAGCCAGTGCTATAATTAACATGTGTCAGGTCGCTTGATGCGCTACTGGTACTATGTAATCCAGTACAACCTGTTTCATAGTCGGGTCATCGGCGACTAAACCGGTAACCCAACAGATTTTATCTGATGAGGAGGGTGGCTAGACATCCTGCAGGACGAAAAACAAGACCTGTTCAAAGGGCGGAGGAAGCTATTAGCTCAACGGCCATGTAGAACTTTTTTTTGGGGGGGGGAGTGTTGGACCCCTTATTCCTTGTTAGGTTATCCATCTAGGAGAAGGACAACTCAGATTTAACACCTGCAATTGACATGATTGCCAGTTATCTTGCTTAGGCTTGTCACTGGACAACAATCATGAAAATTTAGAGAGTGGTATACGTGTTGTACAAGCGTTTACCACTATAATATCATGATGTACAAATGTTCCCTTCTTTCTTTCTTTCTTTCATCTATCAGCCTCTCAAAAAGTCCCATGGCGATGGATGTGTGGCAACGTGTGCAGACCTGACCATATGTATATATGTATGTATATATATATATATTTATAATATATATATATATGTGTATATATATATATATATATATATATATATAATATGCAGATGTATTATTTGCCTATATATATATATATATATATATGTGCATGTGTGTGCTAAACATTTTATCAATTAACAATTTTTTCTCTTTTCTACACAGTAATATTCATATGAAATACGTCATAACCTTTTCTAACATTTACTCGTGGACAATTCACGTTAGACATGCGACGGTTTCTGATCATTGATTTTCGCTTTTACATGCAATGATCGCTTCATCGGCTCTCATATATAAACGCCAAGTAAATAACGGTAAATAACCTTGTATCACACATTCAACATACACTGAACATCTTTCATCTTTTACTCATACAAATATCCAATGTCCTGAAGAAGGTTTTAATTAAAAAAAAAACGAAATACTTAAGTATCGACATAAAGAGTTTCCATTGTTCATGACATCCTGAGTTTGTTTTCTTTAAAAAAAATTCTACCCACACACACTCATATATATATATATATATATATATATATATATATATAAAGACTGACAGACAGGCAGACAGACAGAGAGGTGGGGTGAGACAGACAGTGACAGAGAGATAATACCCTTGGGAAAAGTATGAATCCAATGATTCTCCCTCCGGTTATGAGTAAATGCTATGCTCTTTAACCGTGAATAGGCAATGCATTTTGATGAAGGAAAACTCCGAATTTAAACCTGTTAAACTCCTCTGAAGAAATTAAGCCTGTGTCACATCCTGCTGTTTTTATATCTAAAATTCTGACCTCTTAAAAAATTAATCGAATCTCGTGTAACCGTTTTTCGCACCTACCACGAGAGATCTCGTGTTTGATCATTTCTTGTGGGTCCAAAAGCTTGTTAAGCGCCATTTCATTACTCTCGTTTTTTCAAAAATCTATAAATATATGTATTCTAATTCTAATGTGTTATATAGACGACAGTTTTGTATAGGAGTCTTTTTTCCCATATTAAAGTTAATTAGAAATATTTAAATAACCAATAGGTGTATACAATAATCTTATGATGATCTTTTTATTATACTTATATTAATACATTCTCTTTCATCTTTTTACAGGTAAGTGAAGATTTAAATTAATTACCAAGCCTTTTCATCTCAGGTGAGTCAATAATAATAGTTATGTCGAAAATATTTATTGTTTCATATATTAACTATACACACACTCACATACACACACACACACACACACACACACACACATATATATATATATTTATATATATATACATATTGTTAAAATTGTACACAGTAATGACCTACTCGAGTTTCATCATAAGGATCTTAAGGGTTAAAATCCACTGAATTAATCAAGATATTGATTTGTTCGGCTAGAAACCATAAGGTTCCTTGTTCGATACCGGTCCCCGCCAACTCAGCGTATGAGTAGCACAGGGATCTGTGCGGTAAAGTAAGGAGCTGATGGAAGGTGTGGCGCTCCACCTCAGATGCTAAAAACAATCTCCTTGGTCTAGCGCTATTGAAAAGGGGATAGACTCCCTCGCTGACTGGCTGATATCGACTTTAGGCTGCCCCGTCGACTTTACTTATATATATATATATATATATATATATATATGAGTAAAGTTGGTGGAATGTTTTATTGTTATTATCAGCCGGACAGCGAAGGAGTCATTCGCATTTTCGCTAGCGCAAGACAGGGGTGATTATTTTTTTCATCTGATGTGGAGTGCCACACTTAGTATCATCTCCCCACTTCCCCGCACTGACCCAAGCAGCGCTACTCATGCGCTAAATAGGTTATGGTCGGTATTGAACCTCATTCTCCCTTGGCTACTGCTCTACCGACTGATGAAAACAAATGAAATCTCGTATCTTCTCGAGAACGAATTTACAATTTTTAGTATCGATTATATTTGTTTTTGCAGGTCAATCAATTTTTTTTCTCGAGAAAATGCCGGAGGACTTCATTTTACAGATACAGAACTTTTACATTTATTATGTAATTTATTTTAAATTAAAACAATTATTTTAAAATAGTGTAACGTTTGTATTCACTTATCTTTTCTTCCTTCCATGACCGGGGAAATGAAATTGTATTTTAGTAGATAATGTAAAAATAACAATTTGAAATATTTCCAATCGCTCAAGACAAACACATATTCCCGTTAATAATTCCATTTTTTTATTGTGTTTGTTGATTCTTCGGTAGAAAGGAAACATTCTAAAATTGGAGCGATCAATTTTTATCAACTTCACTAGTAAAAAATAAGGTGTCTTATTATGCGTTTAAGATACTATTTCATTGTTTTAAAACAATTCATAATTTGTAGGAATTTCAAACAGCCGAATGGCAACAACAAATTTTACAAAGATAATCAAAAATTATCTCAATCCATATTGAGGAAAAACACTACGATATAAGAATCGTTTAAAAAATGAATGACATTTTCTCCTTTTACTTTTAAAGATTTTTGTTTTCCGATTTAACCAACACAAATTTGTGACAAAAAGTATAGTCGAGGCTTAGAATATTCTGACTAAATCCCTGCAGAGGGCTGAGACAACTACCAAAAAGGGATGTCTTGTGTATGACACTCAGCTCTCTCTATCTCCCTCCACTCTCTCTCCCCTCTCCTCCCCCTCTCTCTCTCTCTCTCTCTCTCTCTCTATATATATATATATATATATATATATATATATATATATATAATTAAAAAAATGGAGTCTCCCGTCGATTTTCGACGTATGAGGGTTCATACACACAATGAACTCCCACACAGGGATTTGTTTACAGTGGTGAAGGCTTGTGTTGGACCATCCTCACTTTTTGGTACAGTCGATAGGAAAAAATTGGTGCATCAAAGTTTGCCACAAACCCAATCAACAACCGACCTCAGGAATTTTGAATTCAGTTATCCCTCTCCTAGACTGGTTACCTACCCAAGGCTGAAGAGCCCAGTCTGCCCTACTATTTAACCCATAGCTGGAAGGAGAATATATGGATTCATACCTTTCCCAAGGTTATTAGCGCTATGTGAAATGCCAAGAGCTTCGTCTAGGAATTGAACTCGAACTGACGAGTCCATTTTCCACGACTCTAACCACTAGCCCACGCGCCTCCATACTAGCCCATGCGCCTCCATATATATATATGTTCAGGTGAAGAGGCCTCTTGAGTTATGGCATACAAGTCTTAGCAAATACTTCTATTTGGCATATTTCGTGCTGCTTGCTCTTTGAAAGAGCGTACACATCATATGTGTGTATGTATGTCTGTGTGAGCTTTTGTGCGTGAGTGAATATATGTAGGTATGTGTTTAAACATACGGATCTATGTACACATACATACACGAACGCACACACACACACACACACACACATACACACACACACACATATATATATATATAGAGAGAGAGACAGAGACAGAGACAGAGACAGAGAGACAGAGACAGAGAGTAAGTGAGAGAGATAGAGAGATATAGATACGTCTTTAAATTTATTGTTTCAATCCTGAATGGTTCTATCGAATGACAAAGGGAATGCGTTCGATAAGCCTAACATGAGTGAGCCAATAGCAATGTCCCATTTTCATCCCCAAATTTTTACGTTCCTCTGCACACATTCATCAAACTAAAAACAAAAACATTCTAAACTGTATAAATATGAAGATGCACAATTCCTACATTTCTATGATTTATAAAACATACGGCGCATAAAATACCTTTTTAAGTTTGGTTCAGGATGAAACTCCAGGAAAATGGTTATATCGTAACAATATTTCGTGAGAACAAAACAGGAACGGAGATAGAAAAGGGAAACTTTTATATGAAGATCTGTGTGCAACAGAAAATAAACAAGAGCCATTTTTACCTACTTGTTAATATTGTCAGAAGCAATAAATGACAGTATTGGATATCACAAACAGCATTTTCATTGAACATTCTAAAAACACAACACATATTTCTTGAGTGGAGGCGCATTGTGTAATAGTTATCCTCATGGCAAATGGACTCGGTGACTCTAGTTCAAATCTTTTTTCTCTGATTAAGTTTATGTTTATATCTTTGGTATAATTTGACAGAAATATGTGTATGACACTCAAACTCTCTCCCCCCTCTCTCTCTCTCTCTCTCTCTCTCTCTCTCTCTCGCTATATATATATATTTATATATATAAATATATATAAACAAATATAGCTATTTTCAGCCGACAATATTGGGAGAATATGTGCTTAATTGAAGTCAGACCTAATTTTTTGAAAGTTAATCCATTAATGATTAATTAGGCGGGAGTTTTAAAGGACGACTACTTCTTTAATACATTGTTGTATTGTGGCTTGAAATTTCTCAAAATCTCGTATCGTGCCAATTCATCTCTGATCAATGTACATTTCGAACTAATTAAAGCTCTCATTTCTCTCTCTCCTCTGGCTCCTTCTCCTCATTTCTCCTTGTTCTCCTTCCCGCCATGCTCATGATACCCTAGTTCTCATGCATCTCCGTACACCACCTCCTGCTCTCGTTTGTCTCTGCTCGTCTATTCTGTACTACCTCTCTCTCTCCTTTGGTGATTCAGAACACACACGAAATTAGAACATGCACTCACATCGAATGCTTTATAATAAACCTAATTATATAAACGACTCGACTAATTATCTAAGTGACACTCTTCAAGTTCTATTATGCACTCTATATATAGGTATCAATAGTTTCTCTGATGTATTTCTGATTTTATATCTTTAATTTGCTGAGGAATATTTGTGTTGTATTCTTAGGTGTCGTTCTCGTTAGATATTCTCCTCCGTAGTCCATCTATAGTGTCCCTGATAGTGCGTTAGAGTCTTCATGTCTCGAGAGCATATAAAGTCTACAACGCTTTATTATTTCGACAAATGTCTTCATGATTTCTTGGTAGTGGTTCCTGAGATAATACCTGTCCCCGCATCAATTATTCAAAGTCGAGACAATAAAATAGTCTAGCTATACATGGCGCGTTTTTATTAGTGCTGTCGGTAATCACTGATTATCTGTATGCTCTCACTAAATAAAACATGACTAGTTATAGGTAATAGTCTGATCGATATATACTAGACATTAATAGGCGTGTGGCTCTTAGGCTCTCCAGCAAAAGTGTAGAACACTCGGCGAACGGCTCGGTTCATATTACAAAGCTCGAATCATAAACTCTTGAAGATTAAGTGCGTAGATATTGAGTGCCTCTCCTCAGGTACTTGATCTGGTTCTCTAAACTGTACTGCGATCTCTTATATTTATGTAAACACTAGGAATGACACAATTCCATTCATAAAACTATTAACGTTTATATTCCTCGATTCGTACATTATCGCCGTCTTATGAAATGCCTGATTTTACTCAAGATAACTAAGAGCAAAAATAAACTAAAAGATGAATAACTCTCAGTGATAATACAAAATAATGTGTTCTATTTGTGAATTTGAGTTACTATTGGAGCCAATTAATAAGTTTAAACATTCGCGAGCAAATGAATAGAATCTGTTACGGGATGGCATGGATTTTATGGTGCAGTACCTGTTTACATTTACTATTTCTTCTTATCAGACTAACCTCCGCAACTTTGAGTTGTCACAATCATCTCAGGTTTTATCTGCAGTATTAGGCTTATTAACTTTCAATTTAGTAACTAAGTTTAGATGTTTATGTTGTTCCTAGTTGATTTTTAACTACGCAAGGTGGTTAATCATTACATTAAATAACTGTAAATGTTCGTCTCACTCCGGAGAGTGAGTAGACACCTAGTCAATATTGGCTGTTCACTGATATTCTGAATTATACTCGAGGCAATCCTCTAGCGCAAATGTCAAACGATAAATGAATGGAAAAATTAGACGTACTTGGCATGTAAAAGGGTAATCTGTGCGGCTCCGATTTATGCTAAAATAAAGAACCAGCTGAAGTGGCAGGTAATTTATCAGATCAATTGGGTTAATATTATGGAGGTCGTGACATCTCATCCTAACACCTTCTGAAAGTTTACCAGCCAAAACAATATCCTTAGTCTAGCGCTAGTGAAAAGGGGAATTAGACTCCTCTCACTCGATTGGTGATAACAAGGAATAGCTGCAGAATGGGAAAGTAGCACTCCAACCTCCTTGGAATGAGATTTTTACATCAAGGCTAAAAACCGTGTTCGTGATCACAGAACTTCAAACCGATATATTAGAGAGTACTGGTTTGAAAATTTAAAAATCAAAAAAAGTGGTGAACTCTGCGCCAGACATGTTTAATATAGTTCGAGATTCTCTGCTCATAAGCCAGTGATCACACCTCATATATTATGTATATTTATAATAAATATTCTCAAACTCACATTTTACTACTGAACTGTTTATTTTTTAAAGATCATAACTACATTAGATATCCCGCAGAGGATAATTATATACTGATGTATATTATAGTTATACCCCACCAACTCCTCTAGCTTACCATTTGAACCTCCAACGTTATTAGTGAGTGTGGGATTGCACATTATAATAATAACTCTCCTAGATATTCTCAGTGTTTCTTAAGGGAGTTTAACATGAGTTTTTAGAATATTCATGACTTTATTCTGCTTATTCATATATAGACTTGGTGATAACCCTATAAACTCAAAGGTTTAAAAGAAGTCAGGCACCTGTCATTAATATAGTGCTCTGACCTGTTAAGTGGAGTGAGATATTTCTGTGGCATTGCTAACCTTCTCTCCGGATAGAGATACCGTTTACGAACATAATCTTGAATTGCAAACAGTGCAGTCGGGAGTTTTTCTTGATACTCTAGGTCTGATCGAGTCTCGATTTATTTTTAACATAGATTTAGCCAATTTACAGTGATGTACCACTTGCATAATACTTCATTTTTTATTACTGTTAGCTTTATGTGCTAATAAGTAATTCTTATATCCTTTAGAAACCCTAAGTGGATATAAAGAAGCTGACGAATCATTATGATGAAAAATAATACACTTAGGGATTGTCACTTGATCTCAATAGCACTATAGCGTCTGTAATAGGTCTAACGTGTCTAAGAGTAGAAAGATAAAGAACTTGAGCATCTACGAAGAAAGATGAACCACATAGTTACAAATCACGAAGCCTGTTGGCTTGTAGGCTGTAGAATACGCTGGCTGTTTACCCCTGCAAACAGCAATCTGTCAGGATTTAGAACTTATCTCCAGTGTTCATTTCCTTCGACTGGTAACAATTACACTTGGCGCGCATTCATTTTATCATATTTGTGCTTAGATGAGCAGCTGGCGTGTCCGGAGTGTCGGTGTGTACTAGGTATGACGTTAAACTGCATCTTATTGCGTGAGACTTTCCACCCCAAACAGAATGATAGTACCTGTTATGATCCCACCTTACGAGGCTTCAAATAAGATAAATAAAAATGAGTGTAAGATATTGATAAAACTATGTGTTTATTTAAAAACGGTCTTTAGCATAAAATAAACCCAAGTGTGACATACCGTAAAATTCAATCAAACAACCAAGCACCATATACTGTTGTTAAAATTCTTGGATGTCGGTAATTGTTATTTTCACAGCGCTAATTTTACCCTTGGGAACCAGGTATTGATCATACTCTCCCTCCAGTAGTGAATAATAAATAGTAGGGCAGACTAGTCTCTTTAACCGTGGTTAGGCAACTGGTCTAGGAGAAAGAAAAATCTGAATTCAAAGCTGTTGAACTCCGCTTAAGAAATTGACCTTGTGCCACATCCTGCTTGTGCGGGGGGGGGTAAATATAAATATGTGTGTTAAAATGCCATGGGTCATAGTGTCCTGGGCATGACGTTAAACTGCATCTACAGGCGAGGCTTCAATTCTTCATTACTATCACTTCCAGGTCAACTCTGACCCAAAGTGGCAGTACCATTAATGAAACAAATAGATGAAAAAAGAGTTTAAAATGGGTTGAAATGGGTTTGAAAAACTCTGACCCGGAGTGGCAGTACCTGCTACAGTCCGATCTATGATCTAAATTGATTAATATATCAGTTTAAGAAAAATACGTTTAAAAGAGAGTTTATATACACTGAATACCCAACAAGAATCAATTAAACAAAAATGTATCCGCATAACATTTATTTTAAAATAAGGGTTTGCATGCTTAAAAAAAAAAAAACAACAAAACAAACAAACAAACAAACAACAAATGATCAAGACAGAGAGAGAGACAGAGAGAGAGACAGACAGACACACACACACACACACACAGAGAGAGAGAGAGAGAGAGAGAGGAGAGAGAGAGAGAGAGAGAGAGAGTACCGAATACCCCACAAGAAAGAATTAAACAGAAACTTATCCGGCATAAAATAACATAAGGGTTGGAATACCGTAAAAGCAAGCACCAAACTAACCAATCAAACAATCCAACAAGAGAGAGAGAGAGAGAGAGAGAGAGAGAGAGAGAGAGAGAGAGAGAGAGAGAGATAATACCCCACAAGAATTAAATAAACAAAAACGTATCTGCATAAAATGACATGAGGGTTGGCATACCATAAAAAACAACCAACCAACCAACTAAGCAAAAAACGACCAAGACAGAGAGAGAGAGAGAGAGAGAGAGAGAGAGGGGAGAGAGAGAGGGGGAGAGGAAAGAGAGAGAGAGGAAACAGAAAGAGAGAGAGAGAGAGATGGGGAGAGAGAAATATTTAAATCGATCAGGGGATGTGCTGACTTTAAGTAACGAAACAAAAAAGACAAATTTTATGGATTCCTAACCTATAAAATTCTAACGAAGTTTGAAAAATCAAGATTAAAAAAAATCACCATCACAATTAGATAATCTCTTTTCTTCTTTCTTTTTTTTTTTTTTTTTTTTTTTTGTTAGGTGACTTTTAACTGACGTCACAGAATAATATCTGATGACCTACAGTTTCTTTTAACGAGGTATTAATTTAAAAAAAAAACGCATCTAATCGATCAGTTACCATTTACTTTTTATCGGAACGAAGACTCTTCAACTAGACTTGAGATTAGCTTCATTTTTTGCCAAAAGCAACCGTATCAAAATATTTTTGCTTCTAAACGAATATTGAATTATGTATAGAATGATATTAAAATCAAAGAATTTAATACGGAAAAAAAGCTTCGTGGGAAATAAAAAAGATAAAATCAACGCTATCTTAACGTAAACGAAACATTTTAGAGGATGAATTAGTTCGCTTCACATTTCTTCTTCTTCTTCTTCTTCTTCTTCTTCTTCTTCTTCTTCTTCTTCTTCTTCTTCTTCTTCTTCATTTAAAAGAAAATATTGACATTGCTTTCTAGTGCTTCTAGTGAACTTCGTCAGTTTCTTGTTTTTTTTTTGTTTTTTTTTTTTGGTCGGAGTCCTTCCTCTTCTCCCTTTCATTGGTTTTATGACTACTACTACTACTACTACATCTACTTTATTTCTTATAGTATTATTGTGATTGTTTCTGTGATGGAGAACAAAACGGCAATGCACGGCAACTGCCGTGGTCAGAGAGAAAAAGAGCAATACTTTGTCTTGCCTGCCGGAGTCGAACCCGCGTCCTCCCGAATGCAAGAAAATGAGATTTAGGCGTTGAGCGGACGCAAGGTTTGATTCAGGTGCCCGGATGTTGGCAGGCTACTTCCATAAGTAGCTGGAATCTAAGAAGAACGACAGAGCGGCGCGCGCACCGGCAGAAACTAAATGACATAAGACTTTAGTTGAAACTAGTGAGAAAAGACAAAAGAACAGTGACAAACTTAACGGACTTGATTGACAATCAAAAATTCTCAGTTGAGGGGGGTCCACAATCATTGATTGTGGACCCCACTCAACCGAGTTTTTTTTTGATTCAACAAAGTTTCTCCATGGCATTTTATTACAACTTCTACTTTGTTATTTTTTGTAGGTGACTGCCTTCCCCCTCGTCACGAACATTACTACCACTACTACAACTACTACTCATGCTACTACTACTTTCTTCTTCTTCTTCTTCTTCTTCTTCTTCTTCTCATTATTACTTTTAATCTATGCCAGTTTTGCACACCAGTTATTTTTCATTGAAGTTTGATTGACAGCTAATCTCCTCTGGTATCTAGCTCTCTTCTAAGGATCTAAGTCGATTTTAATTGAGCTGTGGTCTTGCTGATCTCAGATCCTCAGTTCCTCCCAACTCTCTGTTATCAGCCAATGAGTTTTCAAGGAAACTGATTACAATTAGTAAAACCACCATCATGTCGCACAACTTCTTCGCTTTGCTTTTTTTTAGTTCACTGGCAAGGTTCATGTATTTGTCAATCTTTCCTCCTCTTTCATTTTCCCTCTGTGGGACGGCAAAATCCCTTAGATATCAAATTATTTTCTTCTTGTTAATTAACATTAGGTCTGATCCTCTGTCTGGGAGTTTTGGATCTCTTTATATCTCAATGTCACTGCTTCAAGGATAGATTCTGGTTTAGGCATTTACCATGTATCATCATCATCATCATCATCATCATCATCATCATCATCATCATCCTCAGGTCACGCTTGCAGCACGGTAGCTATGACAATCCCTCGCCAACTGTCCCAATCGGTTATCGTCCCTTGGAGGTCCTCTATGCAGTATCCAGAATTCGCACATAGTTGGTCGATGTAGGTCCTTGCTGGACGGCCCATACTGGCAAGTCTGTGTGCAAGTTTCTACAGGAGAACGTCACTTGTGAGCTAGTCCTTACTTCAGCAGCAGTGACCGGCATGTCTTGTCTGTCTCACGTGGATGGTTTACCTGAGAGGGCGTAATTGTCCGTAAGGCTGCTTTTGTGTGGGGCGTTGTTTCTACTAATTGTTTAAAACAGCACCCAGCAATGCGTAGCTTTCATTTTTGTTATCCTCTCGGCGCTTTGTTAAGGTCCAAATGGTGCAGCCGTACAGTAGCACTTATATAAATATGGCTTGGAAGAATTGCGCTATAACCTGTCAGTGTGATGAAAATTCTTGCTCATTTACCAAGATATTACCTTTCCCACCCAATCATACCTACACTTTTATTATTTTTGCATCAGTTTTATTTTTTAGCTTATTATGTGATTAACTTGAACTAGTAGCAACATATAGTCCTGTCTGATGTCTTTGTGATAACAGGATTCATCAGCCCTGCGTGAATGCTCAAATCATTCTTTTATATACCCTTTTACTCGGGAGTGTATAGTCGGCGAAAAAGAGACAGAGAGAGACAGAGGCAGAGAGACAGACAGACAGATAGATACATAGATAAATAGATGACAGATGATGGTTCTCACTTGTTAACTCTTCTTCTGACTGGTTCTAACTCGGTTTTGTAAAAATGAGTTTTTGGCAACAGACAACAGTGCTAATGTCATCAGACAGTGTAAACAGATGTGTTTACATTAGAAAATATTTATTTTAAATACAAATATAATATCAGATGCTGTTTTCACAGGTTTAAGTCGAGGAGCGGGTCAGTGATGAGTTATCTATGTAGGCTGGTTGATCAGTGAAATTGCAACTCAGAGACGAACAGTCAGATACCTGAAAATACATTTAGTGCATTCTTTTCAAAAGATGTTTTAAAGATTGTTCCAATGATTGTCTAATGAAACTCACAAATGAGTGAAACGTTATATCAAAATAATTTCTACCTCATGTTATATACCTCTTAACATTGGGTATATAAACGGCACGCGCAAGAGAGAGGGAGAGAGAGAGGGAGAGAGAGAGAGAGGGTGGAGAGAGAGAGAGAGAGAAAGACAGAGTATTATGAACCTCTTTACTCAGATGTATATAATCGCTGAGAAAGACAGATAGACAGAGTAGGAGAGTTTTTAGTTCTTACTTGTTAATATCTGCTTACTTCGTCTATCACGACCGCAATCTTCTTCGGGCTGACTTCTCTTCAGTGCTTTCTGTTAAGGGTTGGTTCTTCTTTCTTATTAAACTGGTCATTTCTTGATTTTACTAATCAATTAACAAGGCTTGGTTGTTTTCTGATAAAGCTTTATTTCAAAACCCAGCCCAAGTTTTAGCCGCGGTGGGAGACCGACACCTGAGCGAGCAATTTATAGGTCCACTCACTCTGAATTTACGCATACTCGGGCGTTTTTCAAGGGGACAAAGGTTACTACCCGACAATAACCAGTGCGTAGCTTTCCACTATACCGCGTCATTCTTAATCTAACGGACCCTAATTCAAATATTTTAACTACAGGTACGTACATAAATCTTAAGCAACTATGAATTATGTAACAATTCTAGTCGTTCTTAGGAGAATCGTGTCGGGATGGTCTAAATTTAGCTCCTTTACCTTTTCGTGCTGCTTCCACGGTTATATCATTATTACAATATGTCCAAACAATTTATAAACTGGAGTAGCCGTTTTACCTTTCAAAAAATCTATTAGATGACAAGTTATTTTATGACATTACATCTCATCTTGGCTTGGTGATCCGTTTGTGTCTCAAAATCCTAGATAAATTTATGCATCTCATTTTCTGGGACATATTCTGGTTTGTGGCTTTACCATTATATATTACTAGCAGCGGCTACCTGGCGTCGCCTGTGTAGAGGGGGGGGGGTTTAAAAGTTAATCCCGCGGATCCATTATTACTGAATCGTCAGTTGAATCCTCATGGGATGCCCCATTTAAATCCCTATGTAAAAAAATAGACCTTGCATTGATGCAGCTACTCTGAAAGGAAAGGTTAATGTCTACTATCTAAAATATTAAATAAAAAACAAATCCTTGCTGCTATAATTAAAAATATATATATTATTTAATTATCTTCACGAATATAAATCAAATCTCTATTATTTTTGCTCAAAAACAAAGTCCTGGTGATATTTAATGTGTATATATATTTATTCTGTCGTTAATTGCTTTATTTTCAAAGTTTCCTCTTGACATACATATACATACAACTGCTCTTTATATATGTATAGATGGTAAAACATCAGTAATACAGATTCTTGTAATCCTTTTATAACCGTTTGCTCGTCTTCTGTATATTATCGATTTCATCAATCATTGATTATTATTATTATCATTATCATAGTACGGTATAATTTATTTTTGTTGATATTATTATTATTATTATTATTATTATTATTTGTAGTAGTAGTAGTAGTAGTAGTAGTAGTATAAATATCATACTATCATTGCAACAATCATCTATTCTTCAAAAGAATCTATTGTTTCCATTGCTAGTAATGATACATAGTATTATCATCATTAACATCGTATAATCGTATTATGCATTTGTGCTGATATTATTATTATTATTATTTGTAGAGGTAATAGTAGTAGTAGAAATATCATATCTATCATTGCAACACTCATCTATTCTTCAAAAGAATCCATTGTCTCCAATGCCATTTGATGATTTGAATTCATTTTATTCTCTGTTGCAATCTTTTCCCACCTTTGTTTTCTGCTTTTGCTTTACAATTCTCTTAGCCGGAAATTTATCAAATGGTCGATGGTTAATTTCCAACTTAGGACAAAAAGTAAAAAAAAAAAATATAAGACAAAAAAAACAACAAAACAAAATCAAGCAAAAAACCTAATGAAATTCCAGAAGAACTTCAACACAATTATCCTTTTTTTTTATCGGTTATCTCCTCTCCCTTTTCCGCATTGTTTTTCCCTATTGTTTCATATTTCCACTGTTTAGTTTTCCTTCTCCCATTGATCATCAAATGTTCAATTCCGACAAGCATCCTCACCTTTGTTGACGCTAACGCAATATCTCTAACTTGAGAGCTCAGAGACCTCCCACATTTTCATATGATGAATGGGCTTTAATAAAGGGTTCGTTCATTTGTTGTTTTTTATCATAGTATTCTTTAGTTGTAAGGTTCTGAGTGAAATGTGTACGTGAATTTCATCTCTGGTTTATCTGAAAATATTTGATTTGTGAAATAACGCTGTCTTTTAATTGTGAGTGTCTGTTTGGTGGGTTTTTTTAAACCGCTTCTTTAGTTACGGAAATACATAGGAAATTTCTAGTATGATTAATATTGACGATAATTTTGGATAATCCTTCCTAATCAAAAGCCTTTATCAGATTTTCTAACTGGTTAATTTAAAATACCAATAGAATAAGATTATATAATTCTGAAAAAAATGTTTTCTTCTTCTTTCTTTCTGTCTTTCATTCACCATATATATATATATATATATATATATATATATATATAATAAGTTATCCACAGACACGTGTTTCGAGGTATCACCTCTATTCAGTGTGGTTATACATTAACAGCTACCCTGGCCGGTTTGAGACCCGACATGAACTTTCGTTCGCCAATTTACCCGTGTGGCCAGAGGCAGCTGTCAAATATAGGAGAATATTTAATTGTACATTTCTAAGCGGAAATGAATTCACTAGAGTCCTCAAACATTTGTAAACAAAGCGAGGGTTAGCTACACACCAGAACGGTGAATTTACAATTAAATCCCTATTTAAAGTACTCGTCCAAAAGTGGGAGTATATATATTAATAAATAAGTAATCAACAGACACGTGTTTCGAGGTATCACCTCTCATCAGTGTGGTTATACATTAACAGCTATATATATATATGTGTGGGGGGCGTGTGTGGTGTGTATGTGTGCGTGTGTTATAATAATATTTATTTTTTGTTTAGTTCAGCATTTCATGACCTGTTGTTTTCGTTTACCCCCCCCCCCCAAGTATGGAAGATGGGAAAGATTCAACGACATACTGCTTAGTCAATGCAATGCAGTATATAGAACAATAGAATAGATAAATGGACGAAAGACTTCATCCTCCCATTTCCTAAAAAGGGAGACCTCGGGAATCGCTAAAAACTACAGAGGCATAACTCTTACTGCTATTGCAGCTAATATATATAATGTCCTTCTGTTAATCGCATCCGACCTGAAATAGAAAAAACATCCTTTGGAAAAACCAAAACGGATTCCGCAGAATCGAAATCCACAGCCTCTCAGATTCTCAATTATACGACGTATTCATAGAAGGGGGTCCGAGCAAAGAATCTAGAAGAAACGCTGCTATTCGTAGATTTTTCCGAGGCATTTGATTCCAATACATAAGAGGGAAAATGGAACAAATACTACAAGCATACGGTCTAGTCAAAGAAACTGTTGCGCTATAATGATGCTCCTAACAAAATACACTATAAGCAATGGTACGCTCACCTGATGGCGACACAAATTTATTTGACATCCCTGCTGGGGTCCTTACAAGGAGATACATTTAGCACCATATGTATTCATAATATGGCTAGACTATGCACTCCGAATCATTAGATACCATAAAAGAAACAGTTTCACACTAAAACGGGCAAGAAGCAGTGATATCCCACACAACAACATCACAGATGCAGACTACGCTGATGACCTCGAACTTCTTGCAAATATACACGGCACAGACTGAGTCACCTACATATATAGCCTGTGAGGAGGCAGCAATACAGAAGTTCCGGCCTTCTATGGTAACCACCGATTAAACTGATTTCGATGAGTTAAAAAAGAAAGAGACATCTACCACACTCGACGGCAAGCCTCTTCAAGGCAGAGAATAGAACAATTCACACCACCAGGTAGTAATATCTCTACCACAGAAAGCGATGTTAATACCATGAAATAGGAAATGCATGGTCGGCCACAAAACAAAAATTATCAGTCATCATGGAGTCCAAGCAATCTCAACTGAAAAGTTTAAAAGCCAATCTTCCAGACCGTGCGTATATCTGATACTGGATCTGAATAAATGGCTTCACCACATGACCCTTAACCGTAAGCGCCTTGAGAAGTAGCTGGCAATTGCGGAGCTGCCCACGAGAATGCGGTGCACATGTCCCTCGCAAACAGATCGTGAGGAAACAAACCCACAAGGAAGCATGTATGCCACCGTGAAGTCCCCCATCTCAACAACCATCCGAGGAGACGGCTAGGCATGCAGGAAAACTGTGCGAGAACAATGGATGAGCTCATTAAGCGACAGCAACACATATGGACATGCTGTGTGAGGCGCCCACCAAGACCTACATTTGACACAGACTATGGCGATGCGATGCGAGTTGCTGCGCAGAAGACCTCCCAAGGGACAATGAGTGAATTAGGTGAGGGTGAATGACGAGCTCGAGAGAGATTGTCAACATGTAATGTCCGTCGCTGGCTGGCGCGATATGTATGACTGCTATAATATACTACGCTAAAATAACCGTCCCATGACCGGACTAAAATGCAGATATATGGATCACCATGGGAGTTAAGAGAAAGTGTGAAGACAATAGTTAGAGAGGGGGATAAAGCGAAAAATAATTCTGAAACTAAACAATCATTCTGAGAATTTGTATATTCAGATTTGTCAGTTTTCTGTTTTATAAGTTTATAAAATTATTTCCATATTATATACAACAAATTGAAAAGTATTCGTTTGTATATTTGTTGTTATTGTTTTAAATTTTTTGTACATGACAACAATTCACACTTTAGTTCTTAATTGCATGTTGAGTTTAAAAAAGAAGCTGAGAATCGAAAATTTAAATTCTTCGTATTGCAATAATCTACTTTTTGCTTAAAACCTAAGATAGTATTATACGGGACCACCAATTGATCAGCTTTAGGCCATCTTTGAATAAAACGGAAATATTTTGTTATTATTTATAATTAATTGATTTTCATAGAATTTAAAAAAAACTCTATCGTAACTTGGTTTAGCTACGTTAATTTTCAGTTGATTTAACAGTGCAAAAATGAAAATATTTGTTTTTCAATCATCATAATTCCTTTATTCCGTAAGCTGAAAAAAGTTAAAAATCATCAGGAGTTTATTTAATGTTTTTCCTTTCAAAATGGAAAAAATTTTTCAAGAAATATTAACTTTTTCTGCACAATTTTCATAGTGTTAAATAATAAAGGGGGGGGGATTTCACAGGGTAAAATTATGTGGTACCTAGTATTTTAAAACATTGTTTAAAAACGTTTTGGTGGACCTGATTATCTGGACCCCACCCCATCTATTTTTTTTTCCTTCAGTTGATTATTATCCCATTACACACCAATCTATCAATTGAAAAAAAAATTCTTAAAGTTCTTTATTATTTGAGTATTCACGGGTGCTCATTTCCCCGTATAAGTTTATAGTAAATTGATCCCCCCATATCGGAACCGTTGAACGGAACCCAAATTATTTATTTATTTCCCATTAAACTACCCCCCTAACCCTACCCCCCTAGTTAAAATTAAGTTTTATTACAAATTTATATAATTACAAAAACATCAATTTTCATAAAAGTTCAAATGTCACCTATGAAATCTCTATTTAAACATGCCAATTTTTCAGAACTGAAAAGTTGCAATTAAACTCAGCGATGTTTATTGACTTCACAATAAAGAGTAAAATCATAAAACTTAAATTTAATTTGTAAGGCAAATTCTGAGGAATATTTTAAATTGTATTTTGAATAATAATTTAAATGTTGGTTGTTAATTGTTTTGTTTTATCAACTTTTCGGTAATTACTAACGAATCATGTCATTTTGAAACAAAGCGCTTACAATTTTTCGTACTTACATATAAATTTTTTTTGAAATGTTCCAATAACTGGATATTGTCGGATAAATTGAAATAAATTTCGTCTTACAAATAATTGACTACTTATCTCCAGTCGGGCCTTCGACTAAAGATAAAACACCTTTTCCGTATTAGTAACTTTTGTTTTTTATTTTTTTATCGTGGTTTGAGAAATAATTAGTTAACGAACCAAAAGAAAAACAGTTTCTAAGGAAATTCGTCAATCTTATTGTTATTTTTAACCCTTTAAAACTCTAACAAAAATTAATAAATAAATTAAAGAATTAAAAGTCATTTTTATTCGAATGAAAATCTTAGTTTAATTATACACAAATATGTAACCGTACTTACGACGTAAACTGATTTTCATGATACTGTTACTTAGGATTAAAATATTTTTTAATAATGTAATCGTAAAGCGTACAATTTGATTTTCTACAATTTTTATGCATTATAAAAATTAAAATTAAAATGAGTGTACTGTACAATTTAAGAATATGGGCAAACTCGCTGTAAAAAATAATTTAATCTATAAAAACACTTACAAATTACATATTCAGAAAGACTAAGAGATTCCGATTTGTATTATCGCCTATACGGAGTATTTTTTTTTAACTCGCTGTAAAAAAAAAAAAAATCTATAAAAACACATACAAATTACATATTCAGAAAGACTATTTCATCTTATTACTAAAGATATAAATATTTTAAAGATTTGATCCTAAATAGATAAGAGATTCCGATCTGACTGATATAGACTGCACTGCTTGTATCGCAATAATCATAGGCAGCGTGGCTATCCGAAGCCATTTTTTAATTTTTAACTCGCTGTAAAAAATGATTCAATTGATAAAATCTCACACATATTACATATTTTGAAAGAGTATTTTCTTATCTTTCTAACGATATAATAATTATTAAAGACTGGACCATAAATAGGCCA